>ML789692.1:219730-232040 GCA_009831015.1 Picea engelmannii
ACTAAATCTGATAGTAATCAACTCTCTGGTTACACAGATAGTGACTTTGCAGGCAGCCTAGATGACAGGAAAAGCACATCAGGATATGTTTTTCAACTGGGCATGAACCTGATTTCATGGGCATCGAAGAAGCAGCCAATTGTGTCCATATCTTCTGGAGAGGCAGAGTATGTAGTTGCTACCTCATCTTCTTGTCAAGCTGTATGGCTCAGAAGATTATTGAAAGACATGTCACAAACAGAGAAGGATCCAAATCCTATCTTCCGTGACAACACATCAGCAATTGCATTATCCAAGAACCATGTGTTCCACAAGAAAAGTAAACACATTGACACTCGGTTTCATTTCATACGCGAGTTAGTCAATAATGGTGACATTGCACTACAATTTTGTGGTTCTAGAGATCAGCTTGCTGATATTTTCACCAAGCCACTAGGAAAGTCAGTTTTTGACTTCCAGAGACAGCACTTAGGCATAGTCAGTCCTGCTAATTGTAACTATTGAGTCTAAGAGGGAGTGTTAAATATATTGTACCCTCAACAGTATGACCGTACACTACCAGCTGTACTGGACAGTTGTACTTTCTATTTTTGTCTTGCTTGAGCATATATAGCTCAACCATCTTACATTGTAACAGAGTTCTAAGTTTTTTACTTCTTCATACATTTCAATATACTGTTCTATTATCTTCTCTCTGCATTTCTCTTTGCTTCACAATTTATCAATATCAAAGCCTTTATAATCAAAACCGTCTACGCTGTAGAAAAATTATCTACAAAGTGATAAAATAATTCTCAAAGACATAGGTTTCTGGTAGAAACCAACGAAGCCAGAGTTCTGTTTTACCAATGCAGATTTGCAATTTTAAGACTCGAAACTATATTAATTTTTTCCTATTTTTTTTTAATTTCATTTAGTATTTTTATTCAAAATCATTTCAAAATTTAAAAAAATAATTGGAATTACAGATTTATTTAAAGTTTTTGAGTAGAAGCCTATTGGGGCAGTTCAATTGGCAAGAGTCCAATTGGAATTACAAATTTATTTAAAGTTTTTGAGTGGAAGCCTGTGAGACAACTCAATTAGCAACTACAATGATATGAAATGTCATATTAGATGATGTTTCGAATTCAAATAATGATCTAAATAAAAAAATACACATAAAACTTTTAAAATAACAAAAATAAAATAATAAATTACAAAAATTCATTCCCCATATAAACATTATTTTTTTATAAATTTTCCATAAAAAATATAACTTTTACCAATAAATATTAAATATAAAAATATTATTTCATTATTTTTAATATTTTGGTTTTAAATTTCAAAACTGGTTCTTTAAGCTTTAATGCACTAGAACCTACATTTTGGTGCAATGAAAGAGAAAAATATATATTTTTTAGAAAAAGACTGCCAGAATTAGATTTATGATTTTGATCCTCAACAAAGGTTCTTTCTCAACAACATCCAACTTGAACATGTTTATGGAGTTAATCATGTCTGTGGAGTCAATCCTTAAGGAATTTAATGAAAAGGAAACAACGTCCAAATCGAACATGTTTATGGAGTTAATCATGTCTGTGGAGTCAATCCTTAAGGAATTTAATGAAAAGGAAACACTAGCTCTTTAATTGATCAAGGATATGGATTTGGATAAGCAAGCATCTCTTCTCACAAACCTAGCCCAAGATGAAGCTATAAACAAGCATTTTCTTATTTGAAAATATTTTTCACATTTGCTTCTTACAGTTGACAATATTTTGCAAATCTACTTTATCTTAATGTTTTTAATAGTATTTTGGTTAATATCAGAGTATCCTTGGATCATCCATAACCTCTACTAGGTTTTCAACCATGACCCCCTGCACGTGTCGCCCTGCATCATGTTGCAAACATGGAGGTCGAGGTAGGGGGGCCTATTGGCCCCTCTTAGAGCTCTGTCACGGTTCCGAAGAAAAACGTCAAACGCTTCAAGCACCTGACCTTTGAACTTCCAGTGGAAATGCAGCACATCATCTGGGAGGAAGACATACCGAAGGAGAAACTGATGAAAATGGATCCAGAATCTAACCACCCAAAAATGGATTGCACCTAGGAACTAGGAAAATGCATTCTACAGTCCTCAATAGCTCCCAAATATACTATCATCTCTCCAAGAATAGAAGACTAGAAACAATATATGATGGATTTTTCCCTGATAGGGAAATTTCTAGGATTATCGCCATTGGAAAAGGATTTAGTCAAAGTGATTCAGCACTGGTGGAATCCCAGGGGTCACTATGACCTCCAACTTTGATCAAAAGGCTTCTTCACTATCATCCTACACAACCTAGAGGACAGAAACACAATATTTGAAGGAGGTCCGTAATTTTTACAAATCGACAGGTCTTTTCCTTCGTTTCTGGGTGGAAAGGTTCATCCCCGAGAAGGAATATTTCACGCATGCCCTAGTCTAGTTGAGGCTTTACTCGCTACCTCAAGAGTTCTGGCTGGAAGAAATATTTGTAGGCATTGACAACATGATTGGCATTTATGTCAAAACTTCGGAGGCAACAAAACAATGAAGATACACTGCCTATGCTCGAATCTTTGTCTCTCTAAATATCTCCAAACCTCTTCCTAGAGCCATAACCCTATATTATGAGGATGAAGAATGGTCCCAAACCCTAGACTATGAGCACATCCCCTTCTGGTGTTGGAAATGCCATGAACATGGTCACCTCTTCCACGAACTTCCTTTAAACAACCCCAACAAATCCAATCTGGAGGATCCCGACAAAACCAAGGATGACTTCACCCAAGTCATGGGTCACAGCAAGAACCCAACCAAAAGAGCCCCCTCTAGACCTTCAACCAATAACTCTTTCGAATCCCTTTAGACATTGTCATAAATTCCCATCACTCACCTCGACCCCTTGACAAACCCTGCAATCTCAGCGCAAGTCCAAGGCTCTTTAGACCCCACCCCCTCAGCCCCAGGATCTTCCCAAATCCCCCTCTCAGAGACTTCCCTTCCTGCAAACCTTTGACTGAAAATCGGAGACCCTGACATAGATCTACAAGATCAAGAGCTCGCAGGAATAGATATGGCACACCTGAAACAAGCCTACCGAAAACAACATCTCTACAATATACTATCAGATGAGCTACGCAAAGTCCACAAAGTCTTCCTCAACTCATTAGCAGGAGGATCAAACCGCGCTAATTCAAATATCAGAATACAAAAAGGAAGCTCGAAGGATCAACACAAATCTATAAAAGATGAGAAAAAAAGAGGCAAGAAACCAAAACATCAACTCATTCAAGATGTGGGCAATTTCCTAGTGAACTCGAAGCAGATCCATCTGAGCTCAGACAACTTTCCTCCCCTCCAACACTCATCGTCTTCATGAAGATGCTATCCTAGAATATAAAGGGTCTCAATGCAAGAAGCAAGAAAGGATTGCTTCGATAAAGGACAACAAAGGAACAACCAAACATTCCTCTTTTGCAAGAAAAAAAATGTGTGGGAGAGGAAGCTTCACAAATTCTTAAAAAATGTTGGAAACAAGCTAATCTTGTTGAAATCGATGCTACGGGGGCAGCGGGAGGGCTCGTTGTGCTCTAGAAACCAGTCACGGTATTGTTGGACAACTTATTTTCCTCCAAATGGACCATCACAGCCTCCTTCTGTATTATTGATTCGAACAAACATGACTTCATCATGAATCTATATGGACCCACAAGACCGAGAGACAAGGAAGCCTTCCTCCACCACTTAGAATGGATTGCCAATCGCACCCAACAATGGATCCTTGGGGGAGATTTCAATATGATAACAGGTTTGGAGGAAAAAAAGGGGGGCACACGCAGGCTTGGAAACGACAGCGAGCAGTTCCACCAAACCATTGGTCTGTTGAATATCATTGATTTAGAAACAAACAATGATCCCTCCACCTGGTCCAATAGACGCTCAAGGACACAACATGTCTCGAGTAGATTAGACCGCTTTTTAATTTCAAAATCCATCATGATGGATGGGTTGGCTTGGAATGCCCCAATGATTGACACTCTAGGATCAGATCACTGATCGATTCTCTTATAGATAAACATCAATGGCACCCCAGGCATGAAACCTTTCTGCTTTGAAAAATTCTCATTGACACACCTGGATTTCCAAGCTAACATAAAGCTCTGGTGGAAAGAAGCTAGAATCCCTACAGGTAATCCTATGTATAGATTTCAACAAAGGCTAAAAAATCTCAAGGAGCATCTGAAACTTTGGAATAAGTCCACTTTTGGCAGCATCATCCATTCTTAGGAAATCCTCAATCATCAAATACAAAACCTCCAACAGCAGATCAGATATCAAGGCCTCACTGATTCTCTAAAGGAGAAAGAGGCTCTCCTTAACAGCCAGTTAGCAAAAAGATGAGCGCAAGAAGAAATCCCATTGAGACAAAAATCTCGCATCCAATGACTCAAAGAGGGAGAAAAAAACACCAATTTTTTCCACAGATCAATGGTATAGCGTCAACATACAAATCGCATTACTCGCCTAGTTTTGGAACAAGGATTGGAAATTCAACAACATGTTGATATAGAAAAGGAATTACTCTCTTACTATAAAAACCTTCTTACGGAACCCCACATAGATTGATCCCTTGCGATTGACTCTATCCTCAAGCACATCCCTAAGGAGGTCGCGAAAGAGAAGAACATGGTTTCGATGAGCCCTATCACTCAAGAGGAAGTTTATCAAGACCTAAGGCACACCCCGCTCAACAATGCTCATGGGTCGGATGGGTTTACTTCAGACTTCTTCCATCACTATTGGATCATCATCTGTGAAGACGTCTGGGAAATCATAGAGGATTCCAAAAAATATGGGCAGGTCCTTCAAGCCCTCAACGCTACCTTTATCACTCTCATTCCCAAAGAGAACAAAGCCACCTCCCCTTCTCACTTTTGACCTATTTCACTCTGAAATGTAATCTATAAGCTTCTCACGAACATCATCGCCAAATGACTTAAACCCATTTTTCCATTCATCATCTCTCTGGAACAATCGAGCTATTTGGAGGGTAGACAGATTCTCGATAGTGTAATCCTGGATCACGAAGTAATCCACTCGCTTCATACGACCAAGTCTCCAGGTATTCTTCTAAAATTGGATCTTTCTAAAGCCTTTGATAAATTAAGTTGGAACTACATGAAATCAACCCTTCTCACCTTTGGTTTTAACCCCTCGTGGTTCTCTTGGATAGTCAATATCACCTCGTCAACCCTATTCTTCATTCTGGTCAATGGTGTCCCCTACAAACCTTTCTCTCCCTCTAGAGGAATAAGGCAAGGGGATCCACCTTCTCCCTTTCTCTTCATCAAAATAGAGGAAGGGTTGAGTTGAGCCATTAAAGAAGCCATCACAGATCAATCCCTCTCTGGTCTCAACCCCCATGGACTATCTCCCCCCATTTTGCACAGTTAGTTCGTGGATGATATAATCCTAATGGGAGTACCCACAGTCCAAGAATATCTACGCATACACTCTATTCTCAACCTTTTTTGCGATGCTTCGGGCATGGAAATCAATCTCTCCAAATCCCAAATTTTCTTCTTCAATATGCCCATCTAGATCCAATGGCACATTATGCATATATTGGGGTTTACCCATAGCGTCCTCCCCTCCAAATACCTTATCATTCCCCTGATTGACAACCCGCTAAGAAATATCTCTTGGGACACTCTGCTTTCCTGCTTCTGGAAAAAAATCTCCTTGTGGTCCTTTCGCTCCCTCAATCTGCCTAGTCGCCTCATCCTCCTCAAATCCATCCTCCAAGCCCTACCAATCTATGTCTTCTCAATACTTTTTCCCCCAAACTTTATCCTTAGCACTTTAAGAAATATTCAAAGGAGCTTCATGTTGTAGGGAACCAAAGAGGGGTGCAAAATGACTTTGGTTAGTTGGAAAAAAGTGTGCAGACCAAATATAGTAGGGGGACTCGGTCTAAGATACCCATCTCTTCTCAATAATGTCCTCAGTGCAAAAATATGGTGGAGATGGTTAAAAATATCGCAATACCTCTGGGTGCACCTCTAGAGGAAAAAATACACCCCAACTACTCCGGAAAGGGATCTAATCAGGTGGAATGGTAAGAGCTCATGAACTCTTATTTGGAATGTTGTTAGGCACAATAAGTGACTGATAATGGAACACTCTTTCTGGGAATTGCAGAGTGGTACTTCTTCTCTCTTCTGGAGCGATTCCTAGAAAAAACTTCGAGCCTTGATCATTGATCCCACTCTGAGCACCTTCATTCCCCTCACAATAGATGCAGGCCTCCATAAAATGGTCAACTTCTAGATTCTGGAAGCTTCAAAAGACACCTGGCGCAAATGGAAAAGCATCCACGAAGATCTGAACATCCCCTGTGATATAAATCTTCAACTACTGTTGGACTAACTCAAATCAAGGAGAATCTTCAGTCAAAAAGGGGAGGACATCGTCAAATGGGGCCACACCAACACTGGCACCTTCAACATACAAGAAGCTTACTCCCTAAGTGCAGGGCATAGTTCCTTACCAAAAGAATAGGTCTGGGGAAATCTTTTGGGAGAAAAGCTATGACCAAAAAATAACACCTTCCTTTGGTTAACGCCGCACAAAAACATTATTACTTGGGACCACTTAAGGAAAAGAGGTTGTATAGGCCCTTCATGGTGTCACCTATGTGATACGGAGGAGGAGACACAAAATCATCTTCTCAATATTTGCTCCTATAGTTCGTGTATCTGGGATCACAATGCTAGCATCATGAGGACCATGGACAAGAACCGTACAGGTATACGGGAAACAATCAAGGGATGGCGAGAGTTAACTTTACAGTCTCCCATCCTTAAAAGAATTTGGCAACTTCTTCTTGGCTTCATTCTTTGGAAAATCTGGAAGGAATAGAATCAACGAATTTTTAAATCTGCCTCTTGGAATTGGAAAGAAGTCTGGTCCAAAATCCATTCCAATATTAAGGAAACAATCCACTTGCACTATTGTATAGATCAGGATTTGAACAACCCAATGAATGAGCGTATCATCCTCAATTCCTGGCAATTCGATTTCCCTCCCTCTCTCTCAATCCCCTCCCTAGGTCTCAGTCATAAAACCAACCCTTCCCATTGGGAGGCTCCGCAAATATGTTTCTACAAAATAAATTTAGATGGAGCCTCCAAGCGGAATCCAAGACTTGTAGGTTATGGAGCAGCCATTTACAATAGAAAAGGAGAGATCCTCCACATCACTGCCAAAAATCTAGAGCATAACACCAACAATGCAGCAGAAATCGGGGGACTACTCAAAGTTTTTCTAGCAGCCAAAGAACAAGGGCTATCCCTCCTCATAGTAGAAGGTGATTCACCGATAGTAATTAACCTCGTCTCTCACCTCATAAAAAATGCAGATCCTAAGAAGATATCCCCAAGATGGAGACTCATGAACGGGCTGATCAAAATCAAGTCAATTCTCCAACCACAGTGGGTAATCCTTCCTTCCCATGTTTGAAGAAAATATAATCAAGTAGCAGATATGTTAGCAAACTTTGGGGTAGACTTGCAGGAAGGAGACTTCTCATGCTATCTAGCCTCTTCTCTAACCCACCCCTTCGTGATCACTTGTAGAAATATGGCTCACAATAAGGACCAGCTCTTGGATGGGGTGTCTACAGTCTTAACAGGTAGACAACCAGAGGGGAGGCCACCTAGACAGGTCTCCTACCACCTAGAGCCAACACAGGTGTACCCTACCTCTACCATCACCTCATGAGTTTAAAATTCCAGCCGCCACCACTTGTCTTTCACTCGCTATCATCCTAGTGTTATTACTTGACGATTTGCTTCATGGGAATTGTAATGGGGATGGGCTGGATGAAGTCACGGTCCCATCACAAATATAGCTATGGAGGTTTTAGGCATGAGTCATGGAGAGCCAAGGCTCATTCGATCCCTTGGCCTCCGAAGTCTCGGCCCCTCCCAGATTCTGATGTCTTCATTCTACTCTAGTTTGAGATTCTGCAGTCCTCCTTGCCCTTGGTTTCTAGCATCTCTTCATAGTTTTTGCATTGTCATTGTGTCTGGTTGGCCTCGCGCTCATTGCGCAACCACTCACACTCTCCTTATGCGTTCTATGTATGGTTTTAGGTGACAATTTCCATGCCTCGTCTCCGAGGAAAATTGAAGAGGGGAGTGACATGGTATGCAGCCAGAGGAAGGGTAGTGTGAGGGCATGCCTCTCCTCTAGAAACTGAGTTAGCCTCCACCCTGACGCCCATTGTTTCTCCCGCTCCTACTCAACTGACTCGAGACAGTACCCCAAACCTCTCCCCGTTGTTGAATCCTTTTTCCTGTCAAGTCGAATGGTTCGAGTCTCGATAGCCTAGGAAATTCCCTCAGCTTCGCTCCACCTCCTTCATCCCCACCTCGCCACCCTCCACCTCTGCCTTCCCCTCCTTGCCACCCTCCTCCATCCCCACCCCCTATCACCTCCACAACCCATTTTCCCTCAACTCCCTCCTCTGAATTCCCCACCTCCTCCTCTGACTCTCCACTTCCCCCTTCGCTCCCCTCAACTTGCTCCCAATGTGCAGAAAAAGATGCTCTTGAGGAGTCCCTAGATGACCTTAAGCGTGGAATAGGGGACATGAAGACTACCATTAACGAGTTGCAAAATAAGGAAATAGAGCGATGGCATCGTGTTGACCTCCTGATGACTTTCCTGCAGGACCTCAGGCAGGCTATCTCGGACAGAGATAAGCTCAATGGAGACACCTTTCATATGCGTCAGGATTTCTCGGAGAAAAGGATCGACCCCGACATTGGTTGATTCCTTTTGGTTTAGGTTTCCTTTTACTATGTTTTTAGTTAATTTTCTTCATAAGTTTTTGGCCATGCGAGGCCATCCAGTTTTAGAATTTTGGTCTTTGCAAACGACCATCCCTTTGGGCTTGGCCTGTCCCAGTCTAGAATTCATAAACTATGCCCTATGTGGCACTGTAAATCAATATCTTTCACCGCTCTGCAAGTTTTGCATGAATACTTTGAATTTTTGGCCATGTGGCATCTTTGGTTTCCCATCAAGGAAATGTTGCCACATCCGCCTATGCTAGATTGGCAGTTGTAATCTTTATGCTTCGCAAAACTTAATATAATTTCTATCTTACAAAAAAAAATAGTATTTTGGTGTTTTTTTCCTAGAGTATACTTAAGTACTCATCTTTTGAAAATTTCTATAAGTTATGTTAATAAGCTTTATGGCTTAGGCTTTGCTGGTTGGATTAGGTTTTGCTGGCTGAATAGACAAGCTACATTTTTCTGAAGGAACAATTTTTCTTTGCTGAACTTTTTCATTTTGCTTGAAAATAATAGATTTCCTACCATTTTTTTTTATGCAAAACCATATTCTTTTTTTTCAACTGCAACTTTCTTCTAATACAAATCCAATTTTTTTTATTAAAAAAATTATATATAGAACATTAAACTAAAATAAAATATTTATCTACCATAAAAAAAAATACAAGGTTAAAAAATGAAATGTATGTTTAACATGTAATTTTAATAAGTTAAAAAGAATACAACATGAACAAATAAATGTTCGTGGAATTAAACGAGAAAAAATATAACAAATTAAAATGGAAAAAATGTAAAAGATTGTAAAATAAATCCATAATCTCCTCTATACGATGAAAAAGAGACATTTCAATGAATCATCTCAAAACCTAAAACTTATTATTGCAATGTATGGATAGAGAGCCTTCCCATTACATGTCACTGACCAAAATAAAAGACGATAGCAGTTATGAAAATAACTGCAATGCTTAAAATTTGTATATTTTTCAAAGATATTGAGAAAAAGATATTTGAAAGGAACATCTTCCATTTTAGTGATATTTGAGACTTGGTTTCAACCTGCATCTCTTTCTCGTCTTTGATGATGAGGAAGCGATCTGCCTCTAATACTTCTCTAGCTTGTCCCAAATCACCCAAGCCCACCACGTTGAGGCTCTTTCCAGGCTCTTCCATTTGGAAGTATTTCATGGGTTTGTACATCGTTATTCCTTCACATAGTAATGGTGTAGAGGAATCTAAGGATAGACTCTCTAGAATATTCATCACAAAGCTCCTTACAAACCATACACCACTCAATTTATTAAAACCTTATTTAACCAATATAAAACAAATATTTTCATTGTCTAAGGCTCTCTAAGCAAAGAGATAAATTGTCCCTCTTGTTAAACCCTTGCCAAAATTTGGCACAGTTAAATTATTTGAGGTTTCTCCCAAAATCCCTTGATCCAGTTGAAAATATGATCTAAGCCATGATTTCAACGATAATATATTAGCACAATTTATTTTTTTGAAGCTTTGGATTTGTTGTCGTCTTTATACACACCTGGGTAACATGGAAGAAATATTCAATCCACTTGGTGTTTCCTTAGGGGCAAGTTAGAGCTAAGGTGTTGTCACCTAATCATCAACTCCTCCATGTAGGCCAACTCCTAGTGAAGCCAAGGGGGATAGTCCCTAAAGAAAATAATCTAAGGCTTAAACTAAATCTAAGAAATTAGTGTTCTAGGAATTTATTGAATAAAAACAACATACGAAGTAAATTTATTCTAAAAGCATAAATCAATCAACAACCACAAGATACATAAGAGATACTTGCATAAAAGGATACTTGAGATAACAAATGCAAGTAAAAGGAAATACTTCAAGACAAATAACTAAAAGTAAAGTACTTGAGCCAAATGGGTTTATAAATGTAAAATGAGACCAGTGCCTTAAAAGTATCGTGGGCAGTTATAGATTGTGTATTTTATTAAATTGTCTTTATTGATAGTAGATTAATGAGATAAATTTTATTTGCAAGAAAATAAAGTGTTGAAGGCTAATCTAGATTTGGCCTCTAGAGAGGTTATCTCGTTAGCTCAAAGATTTGGTGAGAACTTTCTGAAACCCAATGGTTTCACCAACAAGCCTGAGGTATTCAATGAATCTTCACACACTCCCCCTAGGCGGTTCTGAAAGCCAAGCAATAATTCTCTTTTGAGAGTTTCCTATTAATACTACTCCACACTCACCAAACCAGTGTGTATGAAACTTACTCTCAGAATATCAAGACAAGCTCGCAACTAGAGGGGTCATGAAGAACACTAGGAGCTGAGGGGAAAATTTTATTTTAAACAGTAAAGCAAAGTACTGAAAATGAAATTTTTTCTAATTAGTAAGTATTCATTGACCAGCCTCTTTCGAGGAGCTAAGGAGATAGTTTATTTACAAACTTTGAAATTGTAGAACGCTGGTAAATAAACTATCTCCTTGGAAATAGACTAAAAGAGAATTGCATGTATCAAGTGGAGGAGGAGATAATTTGTAGTGCACTATCATCCTTGAAGTCAAAGTTGAAGAACAATCTTGATAAACAAGATTGAAAAAAAATCATTACATAGATTATGCTAAAAATGCACATGTTATGGAGAACTTCATGTAACTAAAAAAGAGGTACATGCTTTTTGGTACTTGTATCACATGGAAAAAACAACTTTCTATATAATTCAGCATCATTTATTTTTAAATTACTTTTCTTCAACTCGGTTTTAGGAGTCAATATGTAGTAGGATCCAAGTGATAGACATTGCATTAAAATGGGTGATAATACTTTGACTATGTATTGTGCTACTGTCAAGTATAGATATACATGATGGCATAATAACTCTATTGAATTTGTATCTCTTGTTGTCCATGATTATTTATGACAGTGTAACTGAGACTATACATTTTTCTAAGGCCTAATATATTCCCACCGTTTATTACAAAGTTATATGTCCCTTAAATTTTTTATAAGCCAACAAAAAAATAAGGGATAAAAGTGACCTCTCTTACTTAGAGAGGGGTCCTTTTTGGGTACAGATGAATGATTAAAGAGGAAGTCATGCATGGAACATGAATTATCAATACTCTTGTAATTTCGGGGTTATTGATGGATAGAATTATGTGCACTCCTATTTAGGAACATATTATCACAAACTTGTTTGAAGGGTCCTTTCATAATCGATGAATCAACAATAAAGAATACACAATACAAGTGGTCGAGCAAATACCAACACATATAAACTTTATGGTGAAATAACATCAAAATTGTTAGACGGATATGCAAGAGTGGACAATGAGAACCTTGATAAGCACAACCCGTGATGCTTGCAACATTGTCTAGAGTATGGACAAATTATGTTCTATTTTTTATCTAAAAATGAAGAAGACTTGTATTCTTGAAAATATTTGCAAG
>ML789692.1:242658-265694 GCA_009831015.1 Picea engelmannii
TATATGCCAATGGGTAAAATTGTCTTTTAATTGCAACAATAAAATCATTCCAAGAGGTTAAAATTTTACCATGTTTCTTCATGTCCTCTTGAGTCTTGGATTCCCACCAAATGAGTGTTGCACTATCCAATCTTAAATAAGCAAGTTGAATCTTAGTTTCATCATCTTGAATTTTTTGTATCCTACAATATAACTCAATCTGACGAATCCAATTATCTAATTTCTCAGCATTAACTTATCCATTGTATATTGGCAATTCAAATTTAATATCAAGCTTTAATGAAGGAATTTGTGAAAGAGTTTTACCATGTCCCTTTGGTGAATTCAGAAGAGGTCTTGAATTGGTAGAAAAAGAAGAAGAAGAAGATGATGGAGGAGAGGGTGGTGGAGAGGCACCATTCCCTCCATTTACATTTGGAGTTGTATCACCACTGTCTCGCTTATGCTTTGAAGGGTTGGAGCCTTCACATTGTAACCTTGTATTCCTTTCTATCAAGATCTTCATCATCTCTCTCATTTCTATGACAGCTTTTTTGAGATCTTCATCTTCTGCAGGAACATGTTCATGACTCTCTTCATGAGCCATACTTGGTGAATGCCTCCTTGAAACTTGCGGTGATGGTATATGTTTTCTCATTGAAGGATGAGAACTTGGCTCTACAAGTTGACCTTGTCCTCTTGTGAGTTTCAACCTTGTGAGCATCATAAAACAAAACACTTGCAAATAATCAAGTCTTCAAAAACCTAAGCTCTAATACCAACCTGATCTAAAAATGAAGAAGACTTGTATTCTTGAAAATATTTGCAAGTTGAATTTATGTGTTAAAAGAAAATGGATCAACTTTTCAACACAACTTTAATAGGATTTACTCATTCAAGATGCATATAAACAACAACATAATCAATGAACAGAAAACACATAACACTGCAAATGATAAAGGAGTTCACCCCTCTCTTGGGCTACATCTCCTGGTCCAGCTTCCAATGGATCATTTGTATTATTTGCTCAAAGTGCTCAAAAATGTGCTTTACAATGCTCAAAATGCTAAATAAACTGCTCCAATGGCTTCAGAACATCCAAAAACCCCTAGCTGGGCTTTTTCGGCACCTCGTTTGGCCAAACAATGAAGTAGATAGGCTTCCTGGAAGTCTCCCCTTCAAGCTTGTTGTCTCTGCATCTACAAAACGCACCTCCTCTGGCTCAACCTAGCCCACACACAATTTAAAGTGTAAAAACTTGGCACCAGGCACAACCGCACAACCGGTCCAAACTGTCGAACCGTTACGCATTGGCCCTAACTACCAAGGCCCGTGGGCACATGGCAGTCACATGACCGTGCGCCAACACAACAGGGCTTAAGTTTAAACAATCGTTCGATAACCGTATGTCAAACCCGCGTGCACATGTATAGTGGTCACATGGTATGCATAACCGCGCATATAATAAACGGTTATAATATGGTTACAGTGGTAACCACCGTAGCTCTGGTCGTATACAATACAACACATGACCACGGGCCGGGGCTTAGCCCCGGCCCGGTCCACGCCCAAACATACATTAAAACAATGTTAAATACAATACTTTGCATATACATAACAAGGAACATGTGTGGGTACACCAGTTGGGCAGCCTTTCCCAAAGATTTACCCTGCCCCAGAGGTCACGGGATCGACTCCTGCTAAGTGCAAAGGTTTTAACCAACAAACAAGTGACATGTAGTGGCCTTTGATTGGGCCACGTGTCGCCTTCCCATTCGTTGCCAAAAAAACAAGTCATATGCCAACTGCCCAATAACTATCTACCACGTCAACATACGGCCTGCCACATCATCCATACGGTTTTCCATGTCATCGTCCGTACGGACTTTACGGACTGTACAGTCAGCATCCCTTTTTTGCTTGTTTGCCATTTTGAACAGAACGTGATATCTCTCACTCCCGACGTTCGTTTGAACCCAAATGAGTTGTGTTGGGTTCGTAACAACGAGGCCTACCCTCTCGTTCGATTTGAAGAGATTCCGAGCACTTTGAATTTTTGAGCAAAATTTGATCCCCTGATCAGTTTTCAAAATATTTAAAATGAGTATATTATAGTTTAATGAATACAATTTCCTATTATTATATATAGTTTTACATTTTATCAAAAATTTTCCAAGTCTTTACAAAAAATTATAATTCAATGAACGATTCGCCAAGATTTTACAATATTTTATAATTCAGTGAAAGATTTGTTAAAATTTTACAAGATTGTATAAAATAGTAAAAGATTAGCCAAAAATGTTATATACAGATTATATTATTGATAAAATAGCATTTGAATTTTCCTATGTATCATGGGAATTAGCTCATTTATTATACATATAAAAAAAAAATCGGGGGGAGTGGGGGGCGTGTGTGCAGCAGATATTAGCCAAAAAAATATATATGCATATTATATTATTGATAAAATAGCCTTCGAAATTTCCTATAAATCATGGGGATTAACCCATTTCTTTTACATATAAATTCAGGGGGTTCTTAAAAATACCCTTGGTCATGTGTGGCATAATCTTTTTCATGCTCCTTCAATTTTTTGGACTCGTAAAAAATCACATGTCCATATTGCATAAGGACTCCACCAAGCCATTCCTTCCATGCATCTATGCACACAATGAAATCCTCATCTGGATCTACAACTATTAAAATGGGTGCACTAGTTAGCAAATTCTTTAAGCATTGGAAATTTTCTCCACACTTAGCAATCCATTCAAACTTCACTACTTTATTTTACAAAAATGTTATTGGGTGTGAAATATTGGAGAATCCAACAACGAATATCCTGTAATAACCATCTAGACCCATAAATGATCTAACCTGTGAAATTTTTGTTGGTTCTAGCCAACTTCTGATTGCTTCAATTTTATCTAGGTCCACTTCTATGCCATATTTTGAAACAATGTGATCCAAATAATGGATTATTTTTAATAAAAAATGAATTTACTCAATTTGGCATATATGTTGGATCATGTTGTTATTGATGCCAAAGGTTTAATTAATTATGTCAAAGGATTGATGTCAAGTGTTTGATTGATGCCAAAGGATGATTAATTGATTGATACCAAAGGATGATTGAATGATATCATAGGTCAAAGGTTTGATGTATACATGTCTTATCATAGTATATTGAGGAAGATGGATCAATGAGTTATCATTGATACATGATGCATAGATGAATATGTATCGATGTGGTTTCATTGGTATATGATGCATTGTTGGATTGATGTAAAGATGAATCATTATTGTCCTATCATGGTTGATAAGGTGTACAAATGGATGAACTCCAAAGTGGTCCCCTTATGGTGAAATCCCTCATGGGAAGATGCTTTGTGGTTGAGTTGTCCTTGAAGTATGGCTGGTGAATCCATTCTTATATGTGTATTACTGAGATGAATATCAGTGAAGTTGTTAGTGAAACTATCCTAGATGGATAGTGATTGTCATGCCATTTCCGGTGGTATGCGTAATGTCACATAAATCCTCATGGTTTGAGAGTTATGGACCTATGAAGATGAAGGACTATCATATGTAGGCTTGAAGCCCCAAAAGGTCAAATAAGTCAAAGAGATTGCAAAGAAGAAAGTATTATTTAAATGGTACAGAAAATTGACAAAGTCAAGGAGGAATATTTTAATGATAAAGAAATGGATAACTTCTAATTATGGAAAGTGGTTAACCCTAAAAATGAGGAAAATAGGTTAAGTGACCTAGAAGTGGGTTAAGTGACCTAGAAGATGCTTCTAAGGAAGCTACTTGGAGAGTATAAATAAGAGGAAAGGATCTCTTGTGTATGTGCATCTTGTGTGGATATCTTATGCATATCTTGAGCATGTATTGAAGATCTATTCTGAGAGAGAGGAGATATGGAGGATCTCATGGATGCATCAAAGTTTCAGTAAGTCTCAGATCATGATGGCAAAAGTCTTGGAAGTTCATAAACCCTAGTTTCTGAGGTATATGCGGGTTGCAATGAGCCAAGTTGTGTGCATAGGCGGGATGAATGAGGACAGGGCACGTATAGTGGATGAAGTTATGTAGACTTGTGTGTGAGGTGGTGCCAGGCTCTTGAAGACTGAAGTAGGTTCCATATCTGCATTTTATGGGCTTAGATATCCCATAGAAACTCTGGTATGGTTACATTATTGTCTTGATGGATAATATTGCTTGTTATGTGGTGAATGCTTAAGGCATTCTTGATATGGTTGTTGTGATTTGGTTTTTTTTGGTTGATGGAGTGAGTAGCACTCTTATGATTCAGTACTGATATGATTGCTATAGTATATTGGTTTATTATACATGATTGAGTAGCATTCATATTTTATGGTTGAGGAGCATGAGTAAGTTTGTGGAGAGCTTAGATTTGTTATGACTGGTTATGGGTCAGATTGGACAATGAGAGGTAGAAGAGAATGTGATTGAAGGTAGCAGAATATCTGAGTGTGTGATGAAAATAAAATCCTAGTTGCTCAGAAGTGATACACAGGTTTTAGTACAAACTGGTTGCATACATACGCGAGTTGTACTACTAGTAGGGCGTGTACATATGCGTGTTGCACTACCGAAATGTCACGTACCTATGTCAGATTGGTATTTGTTGAGGATTTTTGTCTCATCTCAATTGGTGCTGAGTGTGTATGTTGAGTCTTGGATTATAGAGCTGATGCTCTTGTAGAGTTGTACTCTATTCAGTTGTTGTTGATAAACCCAAGGATTGTAGTCTGTAATAAAAAAAAAAAATTGTACATACATCTTGTGTTCCTTGTGATGATGATTTTTTGATGATATATTATGGATATATGTTGCTGATATATGTTCACATTTAATTGATTATAAATGAAATCAATAAGTAATGAGTAAATGGTGATTTCTAACTATTGAGTTCAGTGAAGGAGAAGTTTTGGGAAAAAGGGCTCTACATTGTTCCCTCCCCTCCCCTCTCAGTGTAGTTGGTGTGTCCAATAATTGGTATCAGAGCAGGCCTTCACTATAAGCCTTAAAAATCTTAGAGGAGATCCATAGACACACAAATGGATGATGAAGTTCCAATCCATGATGAGGAAAATTATTCTACTTGGAGAATAGAAATGAGAGTACATTTGAAGGAGATGGAAGTAGGTATTTGGAAGGCAACCATTGGTGGATCAGTTTTCTTGAAGAACAAGTCAAAGTTTGGAGCTCAAAGGTAAGGAAAAGAGAATGATGCATTGGCTCTCAAGACCATTCTTAGTGGACTCTCAAGCCATATCAAAGAGAGCATGGGAAAATGCACTTCCGCCAAGGATCTATGGCTAAATCTAGAGACATACCAAAGAAAGAAGGATGATATTGAAAACAACTCCATCAAGACAAATGAAGGTAAAGAATATCCAAAAACTCTTGTTTGCATTAATTATAAATATGATGATGTTGGCAAAAAGGAAGATCCTGAAGACATTTCAAATGAGGAAAAGAATCATGTATTGATGTTGAAAACATTTCAAATGAAGTTGTTTGCAAAAAGGAAGATCTTGAAGACATTTCAAATGAAGGTAAAGAATCTCCACAAACCCTTAATTGCAATAATTCAAAATGTGATGATGTTGAATTTTTCTCTGCAAGTGAAGAAGAAAATCTAGAAATAGTTTTTTATCGAATCAATTGATTGTTATCCCATGGAAGAAGTAGAAGAAAAATTGTTGGAGCTTAAAGAGAAAGTTGAAAGAGGTCTATATGAATATAGAAATGACCACTATTATATAGACTATAGCTATCTTTCGGATAACACTAAAATTTTTCTCAAGAAGAGTCAAAGAAACATCTTGAAGTTAAAGGAAATGCTGAAGGAACAAGAAGAGAGTAATAAGACGCAATTAGATTAAAAGGAAGAAGAGATCTCAAGACTAAAGAATGAAAAATAAAACAAGAAGGTATATGATGAGATTAGCAAAAATTTTGAAATTATTGTCCATCTGAAGACCCAAATTGAAGAAGCCAAAAGGGTAGAGGAACTATTGAGGAATCAAATAAATGAAAAGGAAGAGTCATGTCATAAGTTAGAAGTTGAAGTTGTTGATCTTATAAAGAAAGTGGAGAAGTCAAACAAATTCTTGAATAGCTCATAAATCTTGAATGAGATCTTGGAAAGTCAAATATCACCAAATGATAAATCATGTCTTGCATACAAGAGAGAAGCTACACATGTTGAAGAAAGAACATCAAAGAAGCATGAGGTAAGTCCCTCACTCTCAAAGGATGAAGATAATGTTGCAAGTCAACCATCTACACAAGGAAAGGAAAATTTCAAAAGAACAAAGAAAGGAAGACATCAGGAAGCCATCTTTACACCTCAAAGAAGATGGACACCAAAGCAAAGGTATGAAAGTGTTTTTCATGGTAAATGTTATTCATGTAATGAATATGGTCACAAACCTTTGGAATGTAGATCTTATGCAAGGAGAAATAATGGAAGATTTCATAACACCATAAGGTGTTGGAGATGTGATCAAGTAGGACACATTGTTGTTCACTGTCATAGCATGAGATGCTATAGTTGTAGTGGATTTGGCCACAAATCCCAGGACTGTTGGAACACAAGAAGAAGTTCCATGATGAGGACTTCATATATCATGACTAGAAGATGGAATGAAGTAAGGAAGGGAGACATATTTGAAAATATGGCAGCTCAGAGCTCAAGTTCTGAGAAGTAGGGACACCTTCAGAAGTGGGTGAAGAAGACTGAACAACGAGAGAATAATGGAAGCCTTAAGGGAGGCTCAAGTATGTCATCTATTGAAGCACACGCGGGTGACAATGGTAACAGTCTCGTACATACGTAGGCTGAACTTGAATAGCTTGTGTACATACATGAGTTGTCTGTGCAGTAGGCCACGTATATATGATAAAGCCTAGGGAAAAGGGATATGCAGATGGGTTGCAGCTTGATGTGATGGTATAACTCTATGGTGAAGAGTATGACATAGTTTGTTGCAGGTTCTGACATTGTTTGTTGTAGATTTTCATGTTTATATATTGGATTATGTAAAGTGATGATATAAAATGAAAGGCTATCTTGGATGGGTGGCACTAACCCATGAGTATGGATTGAGGCATTTTTTTTTAATAAGAGTGATGGTTATGAAAAAATAGTGAGGATTGAGATCTTGGTGCATACATATTGGGATATGTAGTTGGTGAGTTGATGAGGTGATCATGTTGTAGATCATTGATGAGTTGATGCATGATTGATACACTTCTAGTAAATTGGCAGAGACACCTACTATCAGGTTAATTGGCACGTGTTCTATGGTGGATTTGGCATACATGCATGAGAATTTATTTAGTTGTGGTGCATGGTTGATGTACTTGCTTGGTACAAGTAGTGATAAAGAATCTCTGCAAACCCTTGATTGCAATAATTCAAAATGTGATGATGTTGAATTTTTCTCTACAAGTGAAGAAGAAAATCTAGAAATAGTTTTTATAGAATCAATTGATTGTTATCCCATGGAAGAAGTAGAAGAAAAAATGTTAGAGCTTAAAGAGAAATTTGAAATAGGTCTATATGAATATAGAAAAGGCCACTATTATATAGACTATAGCTATCTTTCGGATAACACTAAAAAGTTTCTCAAGAAGAGTCAAAGGAACATCTTGAAGTTAAAGGAAATGCTCCAGGAACAAGAAGAGAGTAATAAGACTCAATTAGATGAAAAGGAAGAAGAGATCTCAAGACTAAAGAATGAAAAATAAGACAAGAAGGTAGATGATGATATTAGAAAAAATTTTGAAATTAGTGTCCATCTCAAGACCCAAATTGAAGAAGCCAAAAGGGTAGAGGAACTATTGAGGAATCAAATAAATGCAAAGGAAGAGTCATGTCATAAGTTAGAAGTTGAAGTTGTTGATCTTATAAAGAAAGTAGAGGAGTCAAACAAATTCTTGAATAGCTCATAAATCTTGAATGAGATCTTGGAAAGTCAAATATCACCAAATGATAAATCAGGTCTTGGATACAAAAGAGAGGCTACACATGCTAAAGCAAGAACATAAAAGAAGCATGAGGTAAGTCCCTCACTCTCAAAGGATGAAGATAATGTTGCAAGTCAACCATCTACACAAGGAAAGGAAAATTTCAAAAGAACAAAGAAAGGAAGACATCAGGAAGTCATCTTTACACCTCAAAGAAGATGGACACCAAAGAAAAGGTATGAAAGTGTTTTTCCTGGTCAATGTTATTCATGTGATGAATATGCTCACAAAGATTTGGAATGCAGATCTTATGCAAGGATAAATAATGGAAGATTTCATAACACCATAAGGTGTTGGAGATGTGATCAAGTAGGACACATTGTTGTTCACTGTCATAGCATGAGATGCTACAATTGTAGTGGATTTGTCCACAAATCCACTACAACTGTAGCATCTCATGCTGTGACAGTGAACAACAATGTGTTGGAACACAAGAAGAAGTTCCATGATGAGGGCTTCATATATCATGACCAGAAGAAGGAATGAAGTAAGGAAGGGATACATATTTGAAAAGATGGAAGCTCAAAACTCAAGTTCTAAGAAGCAGGGACACCTTCAAAAGTGGGTGAAGAAGACTGAACAACCAGAAAAGAATGGAAGCCTTAAGGGAGGCTCAAGTATGTCATCTACTAAAGCACACGTGGGTGACATTGGTAACGGTCACATACATACGCAGGCTGCCCTTGAATAGCTTGCATACATACATGAATTGTCTGTGCAGTAGGCCACGTATATATGATAAATCCTAGGGAAAAGGGATATGCATATGGGTTGCAGCTTGATGTGATGGTATAACTCTATGGTGAAGGGTCTGACATAGTTTTTTGAAGGTTCTGACATTGTTTGCTACAAGTTTTCATGTTTAGATATTGGATTATGTAAAGTGATGATATAAAATGAAAGGCTATCTTGGATGGGTGGCACTAACCCATGAGTATGGATTGAGGAATTTTCTATTGAAGAACAGTGATGGTTATGATAGTAAAGTTAAGGTACCTTATTTATGTGATATATCGTGATGATGCTAGCAAAAGATGTCAATGATCTATTGAATCACACTACTAGTACATGCATTGTTGAATGTTTAGTATTTGTTGTAGTGAATGGAGGATTGATTTTGATCTGTTGGGGTACATGTCTGGTACATATTTTAGTTTCATAGATGCATTATTAGAAGAATATTTGTTGGATATCTTGGTGCACACATATTGGGATATGTAGTTGGTGAGTTGATGAGGTGATCATGTTGTACATCATTGATGAGTTGATGCATGATTGATACACTTCTAGTACATTGGTAGAGGCACCTACTATCAGGTTAATTAGCACATGTTATGTGGTGGATTTGGCATACATGCATGAGAATTCATTTAGTTGTGGTGCATGGTTGATGTACTTGCTTGGTAAAAGTAGTGATACATGTTGATGTACATGTTTGGTACACTCATAGATGGTATATGTTTGATGATAGTACTTGGATAAAAGTACATCATTGGGACTACTTGATACATATGGGATGATATAGTTGAGACACTTGATTGATTGAGATTCATAATTTTGATACTTGGTTCATGGTTGGCATATTGGTAGATGCACATGGTAGGAATATTAATGGAGGCATATGATTGGTATACTATTGGAAGATGTTTTGGTACATGATGTATTTGTTCACTCATTTGCATATCTTTTTCTGCATGATGTTTTTTATGGCATGAGTTTGGTGTTGGACAGGTCCAAGGATCGTCATAAAAGGAGAAGTTAATCTATGATGCGTTTTGAAGAGTAGCATTTGTAGTGGGAGCATATTGTTCATATTGCAGAGAAGATAGGAGGAGACATACCCATAGGGGTGTTCATTCTTCTTTCCATGATTCTAGGAAGAAACAATCCTATATTTGAAGAAAGAGCACAGAGGCATAGTTCTAGGGGGAGCGATGGTCACAAGGGGAGCATGAGTGATGTATCTTCAGCATTACATCAGAGTGATATCCCTTGTTCAAAAGGGGAGATATTATTCAGTGGAATATCAAAGTAATTCAGGCACGGGGAGCATCCCCATGGAGAGTTCAAGCAAGGGGAGCATCCCCAAGAGGAGAATGACCCTTTTCCATTGATGTCAAAGGGGGATAAATAGTCACATTGACGTGATTGATGATTATTGATGTGGAGAGATAGTCACATTGATGTGATTGATGAATATTGATGTAGATCATGCCTTTCCTGCATGTTGATATCATTGATTGGTGTTGACATTAATGTTGGTATTGACATCAATGCCAAAGGGAGAGATTGTTGGATCATTTTTTCATTGATGCCAAAGGTTTAATTAATTGATATCAAAGGATTGATGTCAAGTGATTGATTAATTCCAAAGGATGATTAATTGATTGATACAAAAGGATGATTGAATGATGTCATAGGTCAAAGGTTTGATGTATACATGTCTTATCATAGTATATTGATGAAGATGGATGAGTTGTCATTGATACATGATGCATAGATGAAGATGGATCGATGTGGTTTCATTGGTATATAATGCATTGTTGGATTGATGTAAATATGAATCATTATTGTCTTATCATGGTTGATAGGTGTACAAATGGATGAACTCCAAAGTGATCCCCTTATGATGAAATCCCTCACGGGAAGACAGTTTGCGGTTGATTTGTCCTTGAAGTATGACTGGAGAACATGGATGATTTTAGGGGATAAATTTCTCTCATGGGCTAATTTTCCATGATTTTTCCCAAAAAAATATTCGCTATTCTAAAAATGATTCGCCCAAATTTTATAGGATAAAATTATTTTACCTCAAAAATCGCCAAAAATTTATACAAACTATATAAAATCCTTAGAAATTTGAATATTTTTACAAAAATGTCGCCAAACATTTATAGTTGGTATATGAAGGATTAGTAAGATTCACTAAGGTTTCTACATTTAAAAATAAATTTACATCCTTAAAATAACCCCTACTGGAGAACCCATTCTTATATGTGAAATAATGAGATGAAGATCAGTGAAGTTGTTAGTGAAACTATCCTAGATGGATATTTCTTGTCATGTCATTTCCGGTGGCATGTGGAATGTCACATAACTCCTCATGGTTTGAGATTTATGGCCCTACGAAGATGAAGGACCCTCATATGGAGGCTTGAAGCCCCAAAAGGTCAAAGAAGTCAAAGATCTTGCAAAGAAGAAATTATTATTTAAATGGTAAAGAAAAGTGAAAAAGTCAAGGAGGAATATTTAAATGATAAAGAAATGGAGAACTTCTAATTATGGAAAGTGGTTAACCCTAAAAATGAGGAAAATAGGTTAAGTGACCTAGAAATGGGTTAAGTGACCCAGAAGATGCTTCTAAGGAAGCTACTTGGAGAGTATAAATAAGAGGCAAGGGTCTCTTATGTATGTGAATATTGTGTGGATATCTTATGCATCTCTTGAGCATGTATTGAAGATCTATTCTGAGAGAGAGAAGAGATCTGGAGGATCTCATGGATGCATCAAAGTTTCGGTAAGTCTGATATCATGATGACAAAAGTCTTGGAAGTTCAGAAACCCTAGTTTCTAAGGTATACACGGGCTGCAGTGAGCCGGGTCACGTACATACGTGGGATGAATGAGTACATGGCACATACAATGGATGAAGTTATGTAGACTTGTGTGTGAGTTGCTGCTAGGCTCTTGAAGACTGAAGAAGGTTCCATATCTGCATTCTATGGGCTCATATCTTCCATAGAAACTTTGGTATGGTTACATTGTTGTCTTGATGTATACTCTTTCTTTTTGTGTGGTGAATTCTTAAGGAATTCTTGATATGGCTGTTTTGATTTGGTTTTTGTTGGTTGATGGAGTGAGCTGCACTCTTATGGTTTATTACTGATATGACTTCTATAGTATACTGGTTGCTTATACATGATTGAGTAGCATTCATATTGTATGGTTGAGGAGCATGAGTAAGTTTGTGGAGATCTTGGATGTGTTATGATTGTTTATGGGTCAAATTGGATAGTGAGAGACATAAGAGAATGTGATTGAAGGTAGAAGAAGATCTAAGTGTGTGATGAAAAGAACTCCCTATTTGCTCAAAAGTTATATGTAGTTTGTAATACAGACCGATCACATACATACGCGACCAATACTACTGGTACGACGCGTACATACGTGTGCTGCACTACCGAAGGTTGCGTACCTGTGACAGACTGGTATCTGTTGAGGATTTTTGCCTCATCTCAGTTGGTTCTAAGTGTGTAAGATGAGTATTTCATTATAGATTTGATGCTCTTATAGAGTTGTACTCTATTCAGTTGTTGTTGATAAACCCAAGGATTGTAGTCCGTAATAAATAAAAAATTGTACATACATCTTGTGTTCCTTGCGTTCCTTGTGATGATGATTTGTTGATGATATATTATAATTGATATATGTTGTTGATATATGTTCACATTTAACTGATTATAAATGAAAACAATAAGTAATCAGTAAATGGTGATTTCTAACTAATGAGTTCTATGAAGGGGAAATTTTGGGAAAAAGAGCCTTACACTGTTCACCCCCCCCTTCAGTGTAGTCAGTGTGTCCAAAAATATAGTTGATTCTCTCTCATTAGTTGCACCATCCTAAAAAAATTCTAATTCTCCTCCTTTGTCTTGGAATAGATAAGAATATCATCCAAGAATACAATGACAAACTTGTCTAGAAAATATTTGAACACCCCATTCGTCAAGCACATAAATGTAGCAGGCACATTTGTCAACGCAGAAGGCACCACTAAAAATTTAGAGTGTCCATACATTTTCCTAAAGGTTGTTTTCCTAGTATCTTCTTCTCTTATTCTAACTTGATGATATCTTGACCTCAAGTCAATCTTGGAAAATATATTTGATCCTTTCAGTTGATCAAAATGGTCATCTATCCTATCAAAATGATATTTGATCTTGACTATAACATTGTTCAGTTGTCTGAAGTCAATACATAACCTCAGTGTTCCATATTTTTTCTTGTAAAAAGGAACCGGTGCACCCCAAGGAGAAGCACTTAGGTGTATGTACCCTTTCTTCAATAACTCTTCTAGCTGCATTTGTAAATATTTTAGCTCTATCATGTTCATTCTATAGGGAGTTTTCGATATTGGGGCAACTCTAGGAATTAAATCAATAGAGAAATCGATATCCCTCTTTGGTGGAAATCCTTGAAACTCCCCAAACATTTATTAATATTTTTTCAATATTGGATAATCTTTAAGACTTGGCTCCTTACCCTTCATTGTCTCTTCTATGTGGGTTGCATATATTTGGCACGCTTTTCTAAAACTTATTTTTAGTTTTAATGCTAAAATATCTTGAACATATATAAGCCTTGGAATACCTTGCAATGTCCTTGAATTCCCCTCCCCATCAAGACATTTGAGATCTTTATTATAACAATCTAAAACAACAAAATGATTTTCCAACCAATCCATACCAATCAAGAAGTTATAAGAACCAAATTATATGATGTTCAAATCTTTCTTAGTGTTGATTCCATTCATGTTTACTGGGAAATCATGAACAAGATCTTTAATTCTTCTTTTGGTTCTAGTATCTAGCTAAACTAAGCAAGACTTTTCTTTCTTACATTTCTTCAATATCAATCTTTCAACTAGAATTGGATCTATATAGCTATGAATAGCTCCATAATCAATCAAAATAGATATGGGCTGATTATCAATCTTAACTTCCACTTCAATCATGTGGGATTTATAATATTCTTGTCTATTGTCCAAGGCTACATAGATACTTGGCATGCTTATGCCCACATCCTATATTATCTCCTCTTTCTTGATGCTATTCATAGTCATCATTTTATCTCCATGGTGAGGAGAATCTTTATACATGTGATCTCCTTCACATCCCCAACACTTTATTGGTTTTCTTCTTGACCTCCTTCCAAATGAATTTGACATTTTCTTATTTCCTTGAGATGGCTCCCCTTGTCAATATGCTTGAGATATATTCCTTATGAAAGGTGGATTGAAACATTTATTCCTTTGACCCATCTTTCCTTTCCTCTTGTCATCTCGGGCCTTTTGGAAAGTTGGTCTTCCCCTATTCTACTCATACAAATAATTATCCTTTCTTATGGATTCTTCTAAATTCATGGGCTCATCAAACTAAATTTTATCTTTGTAAAAGGGTGGAAGTCCACCCAAGAACCTTTGAAATTTGACTTTCTCATCTCTTTTGAAAGTTACATACCTGAGGAGTTCCAAGAATTTCCTTTCATATTCATCCATGGTCATGTTCCCAAGTTTGAGTTCAAAGAAATCATGTATCTTTGTCATAATATTTCTCTGACAAATATTGCTTTTGGAAATATTTCTTGAACTACTTCCAATAAACTCACTTCTCATCAAGGTGCTTAACCTGCTTAAGTCAGTCCCACCACATATATTTCTTTCCTTGGAGATGGTAGGATACTATTCAGGATTCTACATTTGATGAGTAATCATGCAACTGGAAATAATTCCTCATTCCCATCAACCATACTTTTGTATCTTCTCCCTTCTTGTTCTCTCCAGAAAATTATGGTGGCTTTATTATCCTTAGCTCATATTTCAAGTTATATGATCCATGTATCCTCCTATGATGTCTGAAAGGAGACATACTTAGGCTTATTTTCTACCTTGAACGTGCATATTCTCTTCTATTCGAGTGCCCTAGGGAATGAGGATGTTGATCCCTGCTAACACTCCTTAACTATCTAGATCCTCCATGATCATCTCTCCTATCATGAGATCTAGATGCTTATATTTTCCTTGCAATAGATTCTTGTCTCCTTCCAAAATCTTTGTTGACTTTCTTCTGTAGCATATTCAGTATTTTTATTATCTCCTCCTGATCTTTCATGATCTCTTCACTATCAACCCTATAGCTTTGCACTTCTCTTTGCAAGCTTCTCATAGTTACAAGATTCTACATATCTCATCTTCCATTAGACTATGTCTCAACATTTTTCGTTCTAACATGAAGACCTCCTATATCCTCCTCATGGATTTAATATCCATAGGAATATTCCATAACTCCATTCCTTATATAAAAACCAAAGTTGTTTTCATACACTTCTAATTCTGCAAGAAATGTGCATGTAATAATTATTGTTAGCACATGCATTCTATACAACATTTCATCAATTAGAATACATGTTATTATTCATATCAATTTATGAAGAACACAATTAACCAATTCGAAATCTAATTGATTGGACACATTCTTCTATGAAACAACTATCCAACAACTGTATTCATGCCTCATTCTGAGTTCTAAGTGAAAAGTTACAACATTCACAAGATGTAATTCTCCACTTACTTATTGCTGCAAAATTTAATTTATTAATTCTAAGAAATTTTAGTGACCAATTAAAAATTCTATGTGGAAAGAGGTCTTCTCTTCCTCAATACCTTTCCAACAACTATTCATTTGCTCAAATATGAACTCCAAGCTGAAATTTATGGTTGGGAGAATTTTAGACTGTTTTTCCCATTTTATCTTTGTATGTTATAGGTGTCTTATTTATCTTCTTGCACATTTTTACATATTCAGATTCCAATTCTAGCTCCATGCTTGTCTTCTATGGTTCATAAAATTTCCATAGGCTATTCATGTGCCTCAAACGGACTTCTAAGAAAGGTGTTATGCCTTCTTGAAGTAAATTGGTGTCAAAATTTTACGTTAATTGTTTCAATTGTAACTTTATCATACGATATTTTTTTTGTGCCCAAAGTAGCTCATTGGATAGTTGTCTTCGAATTTATTAGGCCCTCAAAATCACTTTGCAAGTTAATAACCTTCGGAAACTATAAAATTTCATAAAAACTGATTTCTTTATTATTATAACAACCTTTAAATTTGAATCGTCAATCTCAAATCGGTTCAAATATCATCCATTAATATGAACTCTATCGATGATTGATATTTTTCTTTAAACACACACAACAATTTTCCAACATTGTCGACCTAACTATCAACCATCAACCCTTTCCTTTGGAAACATACTTGCAATAAATCGTTAAACTAGACGACCAAACCATTGACCATTGACCATCAACAGACTCTTATTTCCATACCAAAACAATTCACCAAATTGGTCAACCCAATCATTGGCCATCAACCAATTATGATTAATGCGGCATGACAAGTGGATGTATACATGGCATGACACATCATCCTGAGGTGTCAACTTGGATAACATGGTATGACATGTGGATGCTAATGTGGCATGACATGTAATCATCCTCTTGCATTCATCACCCATCAAAAACTTATCTTGGGTGAACTAAACACCTCGCCAATTCTATCGACCCTGACCATCGACCATTGGTGATCGACGCTTTATCTTGATCGATCGAAAAACTTTGCTAAAAATTCTAACTTGACCATCGATTGTCAAAGATTTCCATTAATGACTAAAACACTTCTCCAATTCGGTCTACCCCCATCAGCCATTAGAGAATTCTCGTGGCCAACTCCAACACTTAGAAATTTTTGACCAAAACCCATATGAATCTAGGATTTCAATATTCCATTTTGAATGATATTAACCATTGATCTTCTCAAATGACCCAAAAAAAATCCAAACCGTCTATCTGTCTTATTTTCCCAAACTATGAAAATTCATACAAATTGTTGATCTTCTCCACTTTGCAACCTATGAAAGTGAATCCTAGTCTCCAATTTGATCCATTTTCAAAACTATCAAAAATTAATATTGATTGTCGATCTACTTCAACTTCAAAATGACCAAAAATGAATTGTTGTCGTTGATCTGATAGACCTTTCCAAACTCTGAAAAACTTATAAGTTTTAAATTTGTTACAATGAATATGTGTCATTGATGTCAAAATCAAACATAATCTCGGTCATTGATTCACCAAAATTTGCCCAATTCTACAACGGCCATTAGAACATGAATTTCGACTTTGCAGGTCGAATCGAACTCTACAATCCAGTTGATTGACACAATTAAACCTCTTATAAAGTTTTGGGTTATTTTAAACTCAAATTCTCTCACAAATTTGGGGATTTCACTCTAATTTTTCACCATATTTCCCCAGATTTGTCACAGATCAAAATTTGTAATAGAGAATTTGTCCAAATTCTTACTATTTCTTGGCCCATACGGGTCTAGTGTTGAATTGAAGCTCTTATACCACTCTATAACGTGACCAACCCTAAAACATGCCAATAAAATTTTCTTCTACCAATTCTAAATGCATAAATAATACACATGACATCCAAACTCATGCAACTTTCCATACTAATTAAAAATGTGAATGCAACTACTTTAACTATGTACAACAACAACTACATACATACAACATCATTCAACCATAAAAATATAGATTTTTGTGCATCAATATACGCACAACAAGTAGTAATAACCAAGATAACTCAGAGTAAAATGCACAACAACTGTTTCATCATTAACATGAATAAACACAACAAATAAGAACAATTATATTAATAAATATGAAACCCACTATAGAGGATGGAAATTCCTCCCAATGGTATACCTTTTGTTCCATTTCTCAACAACAAGTCACCCCTGGGCTAAGGCTATGAACCCACAAGAGACGATGGTCCTCAAGGCTAACTAATGTCACCCCTCTCAATAGCCAAATCCCAAAACTAAATCCATTCCACTAGTTGTCTTCCCCACAACCTGCACAACCCAAGGGATGAAATCGCCCTTCACTTCTCAAAGTCCATCAGGACTTTCCACTACCCTCCAAGGCTTCCATCATAGGTTGGATAGGAAATATCTCTACTTGGACCTCAGGAATTCTATAGCTACAATAGGAATTCGACCAACAGTAAAATTATTTCTTCTCTTGAAAAAATTTGAACAGAATGTTGCTCATAGGCTCGCAACCTCTCTTCCCATGATATTACAACTCCAAATAGCTACCAAACATGTCCACAATAGATTCCTTCAAGGTTCAACACTTGGAACTCCTTTGTTTTCCAGAAAACTCCATGTAAATATAGTTCTCTATGAAAAACCGTGAATTTTTAATCCTGGTCTCCTACCCATACGAATTTCCTCTCTTTCTCTTGTTTTCTTGACTTACACTATTCCCCAACATTGATTGTACTCAACCCCCATTCTCTCAATAACTATGGTATGTCACTTCTCACACCCACACCCTTACATGAATTCAATGATTGGGCTCTAGAACAATCAATAGATAATGGAAGGTTCATAGTAAGGATAATTTAGAAAGAAATGGTTTGGGTTTAATAGACATGGGTAAAATCTCCCCCCTGGACCCGTTCCCTCTATAGTGGAAACTAAGCCCCCAAATATCCATTTGTTTCCATCTGCAACTAGCGATAAATTTTGTTCATTATATTGAATTTACATCATTTACATATTACATCACTTGCCCCTCATTCATACATTACATTTGCAATACACATATCTAGTTTGGGGTTTGAAAACGAGGATATTACAATCATGCATAATATTTAAACTAAAAACTAAACTACAAGAATAAAAATCAAACAACAAGATGGAGGGAAGAAACAATACTCATATGTTGATCCAATGGATATGCTTGAATATGAATAATATCACTTGGGGAGAATAATTGGATGCAAATGAGCTCCAACACTCTCCTTGGGATGGGTCTTTTAACTTCCTGGTATCCCTATCTCTCACAAATGGTGTATGAAGAAATGGTTTTTCTCTTTAATGAAAGATCTTACACAAGCATGAGGGATATGGATTGTAGAAATGAAAGAGAAATACAAGTTATCTTCAAGGTCATTCCAACAACATAACCTTTCAATTTTCTTCTTCTTCAAATGCTACCCCATGTATTTCATTTATAGGGAATTTTTGAGCTCCATGAAGATCTAGTTCCAATGTGAAATTTCTTCATTTGAAATGGAGATCCCAATTATTGAAAGAGACATTGTGCGTGTGTGTGGGTGGGGGGGTTACTCCACATGAATGAGGTGGAGATTGAATTTCATCTGTACATTATCCTAGAGGTACTTTCGCTAGGCCTTATTCCTTAAATGCAGTGAAAAAAAACATGTTTAGACGTGTTAGTAGACTTGTGTTGGTTTCAAAGGAAAATCCATGCAAGTTGCATGGGTTTCAACTAAGTAACCTATGTAAGTTCCTAAAAACTCATTTTGTAATTTTTTTCCTTGTATATTGAGGTGATGAAAAGTAGCCATGAGGTAGCCTTGTTATGCTATATTCTTTCCATGATAATTTCTTTAGAAAATCACCTGAATGTCTCTTGTGAGTGAAATTAACGTGATAATAATATCCTTGACAAGCCTATATTGGTTTTCTCTCCTCCTAAATATGGCATCTGTCACATACAAGTACAAGCTTCCCAATATGAGTCTAGACACATCTAAAGGAATTACATCTTCTACCACTTCATCCATGAAATTAAGGTTAATGTAAAACTTAAATCTACATTTTTTTCCACTCTCAATTCTATGTCTTATCTTACTTATCCTAGGAGGTATGGTTGTGAATGGTCATGAGTCTCTAGTCCAAGCTTCTAAACCAATTTTGAAGAGATTGAATTTAATTTTGAACTATGATAAAACAATTAATTCACCTTGCCTTGTTTCATGTGGATCTAGATGTAGAACAACTCCATCATCTCCTTCTCCTCATTGTGCCTACAACAAACCAATGTTTGTTCCTTCTAAAGAGTAGTGAAACTAATATTTTTTTCTAGGTTTCAGGTATTGTTGACCCTCTCCTCAACATATATAGTTATCAAATCCTTCTTCTCCCCCCTCTTCTATAAATTCATGAGGCACTTCTTAGGGTTTAATTTTCACTATTCTTCCTTAGTATGTCCATTTGTCATGCACACCTTGAATTACTTGATGGGAGGTTTTTCTTCTTGTGTCATGTCCAGAATATTCTTCTTAGTCCACTCCTTGTTCTTACATGTTCTCTACTGATCTTATGTGTTTGTTTGATTGTGCCTGAGAAACCATTGCTTCATCCTATCTCCTTCAATTTATTATGCTTGAACACATACTTTGTCAATTATCTTAGGTTTTAAAAACATCAATTGTTTTGAAATATAAGGAATAAATTCTCCCAAGTACTTGATCGACATATCTAGGTGAGAGATACCTAGTTGAATAAATCTCTTCCCAAACTCTGTAGTGAACACTTCCACCAATTTCTATTACCTTTGCCTAAAGTGATTATGTGCAATCTGTCGATTATCCTCATATCTAATTGGATAGAACTACCATTTTATCATTTCCTTGAACACTTCCCAATAAACCACTATGGCTCATTTTCCATTTCTCTCCCCACTACATCACTCTCTCACCATGCCAAAGCATGGACTTCAAGCTGCAATTGAGAAAATGTATTTATCTATTTCCCAATGACTACATGTATGTTCAAGTACACCTTCACTTACTGTAAACTCTACCTCAATTTAATGGGATTGAATTATTTTTTATACATCTTGATTTCCACCTTTACATCTACATGGAAAGGTACCTACATTATGATATGTTTGTATTCTTCCATCTTTGTCTCATTCTTGAGATTTGACTCTAGTTCCCTCTCATTTTTCTTGGAATCTTCTAGGTTAGCCTTATGTTATCCATGCTTAGTCTTAGTTGAGTTTACTTCCTTACTCTTCATTACCAATAATTGTGTTACTATCTATCTTAGCATGGAAATTCTCTACTCTAGTTGATTGAACCTGACCTTAGCATCTTCTTCTTCTTCTCCTTCATATGACCCCTTGTCATTGTTGGTCCTCTCATTCTTTATAGTTCTCACAAAAATTCTTATACAGTTCTTCGATAGTCATTCCGATTGTTTATCATATAGGTCTCTCCTAGTATATTTGAACTTGTATTTTGATATCATATGATCCATAAACAATAGGTTTATAGCCATCCAATTTCACCAATGGGGAATATGGAGAAATTTAATATCATCTTCCATTTTTGAAAGTGTTTTCTCTCAATATTTAAATATAAGGAAATATTCATCTAGATGTTTGTGTTATTCCAAGTGAATGTAATGACATGAATTGCAATTTCACTAATAAATATTATATAGCACGCAATGCCAACCAAGGGAATGGCATGTCTAATACCAAGTTTATATTATTTATAATCAACTCCCAATTCAACTTAATGCCATTGATTGAAACCCAAAAGAGATGGTAATTATGTAAAACATATAAGGGATGGACATTACTTAAACATACGAGAAAGCCACTAATAACACATTTGAAATGGTTGCATGAGACTGTGGGAGTAAAATAATCCACTACATGTAAAAAAAAATTATGAACCAAATGAATTCACCACAAAAATCCAATGTAATGGGAGGAAGGAGTGATTCCATGAGTTATAGGTTACATTAAAAATTCATAACATAGTCCCCCACTCAATAGTCATCCAAATAGTTATGAAAATGCCTATCACCAGTTGCACGCCCTCCTAAATATTGACACAATCTACCAAGTAGTGTACGACCTGTACAACCCATGTATAGCCTCCAACTCACCTCCAATTGTTGCATACGACCCCCATGGATCCTTATCTTACTACATACAACCTAGGGAAGAATCCTAAGTTGTGTAAAGGTCACAGGGATGAATCTTGCATTACATGTGGATTCAAAAATCACCATTTTTTGCTAGACATAATTAGTATTTAGCTTTAAAAGTGCAACATGCAAGCAATGGAAACCATAGATCTCTAGTCTCAAAGTAAATCAAATAGTGATTGTTATAAAGTTGTTGGTATTCTTCTATACTTGACTATGAAAACATGAAGGAAATCATTATAACAACAACATGAAATGCATTTCCACACCATTAATGTGAAGCTAGATAGTGATTAAAATAAAGATATACTACCAATAACTCATAGATATATATAATTAACAGGGAGAGTCATTCATCACACCATTAATATAGTATTTACCTTAGAAACCAAATGGGAAAATGAACATTCAATTGTGTTCATTCAATATGTGAAGGTTATAGTACCCTCTAGCTTTCTAGTACATTCATGGTCTTTACTTGGGGATTTGGGTAGCAATTCCTCTCAATTTCAATCAAAGAACCCATATTCCTTTGAAGTAAATGAATAAGTAATAGACTGGCTTACTTGAGGGGTCAACTAGAAATAAAAGAGTCCCCAATTCGTCGTCTTCAAACCCAATATTGAGTTCTCCTCTTTTGTATTTTCTCGGTAAGCATTTTTAGAAATAATTTCTTATGTTTTATTTTTTTAATACACATTTTTTTTTTTTTTCAATTCTCTTCATTTTCACCTTTTTAACTTGTCCCAAGATTACACTAAGAATAAAAGGTTAATGAAAATATGAACACTAGTTGGAATCGCATGGACCCTTCACTCCATCAACTGTATGTCCTACTTCATCCTGACGCAAGTCGTGTGTATCAGAGTGTTCCTCTTTCTCTTCTCGCCTGAAATACACAGATAGTTCTAGGCTCTGATACCACTCTTGACGCAACCTGCCCTCACTGGCGTGGTCGCTCCACCAGGACCTCCTCTCGCTTAGGCCCGAAGGGTCCAAGCCCTTCCTATTCCCCTCGGGAATGATGTACCCACAGATATACTTCCACACGATTCTCCCTTCGGGACTCGGGAGATCGGACCTCGCGATATCACGAGTCTCACAGCCTTGTTCCTTTACCTCTTCAAACCCCGATCCCCGATCTCCCAATAGTCAACGGTCAACGCTCGGGTATCGGGCTTTTATCTATCGGGATATCGCCAGTGGCGATGTCAATCACTTGACTCTCCAAACCCTGAATGTCGCGGTGCCGAGTTTCCGCTACAACGCCACCTGTACCCGACAATGTCTCCGGTTCCCACGCTGCCACGTCAACCTCGGGGTTTCGCGGATCGCGAACCCACAATGTAAAGTTTCCTTGTTACTGGAAACCCCGAAGGCCGAGA
>ML789692.1:272437-294711 GCA_009831015.1 Picea engelmannii
GAAGCAAACATACACAAGCATAATATCAGCAACACACAGAGCTCAAACGCATCCATGGAATTGAATCAGGGTTCTTCCTATTAATTCAATAACTGTACATGGAGGTTTCTTCACAAGCTCTCTGGTCTGCTCTCCTCTTGCTCCTGTATGAATGAATCAGAATAATACAATGATACACGGGAGGGTGTCTATACTCCGTTTCCCTCTCAACCGGTGACTGTCTAATCTACAGTTAATTATTCTAGCTGCTTGCATTAAAACTAAATAAATGCCTCATCTACCTAAGGACGAGAGCTTATCCGCTCAAGGTCTGTTACAATCTAAAAGTGCGCTTCATCACATCAAACATTAATGCTTGGCGCAGCCATATATTACAATGGTTCAAAATTTCGGATGCTGGCGCTTTCCAGCTGTTCCTTTCCTCCACGCGCTGGCTCGCTTGATCGAGTGATCGATGCTCCTGCATCACATCCTTAGCCTCAAACCTTGATGATGTGATCCAATTGTCAATTGTTGTTTCATGGATCAAATTTGGATCATAGATGTTACCTCAAAAGATAGAGAAAGACAAAAGTACTAGGATATACTCTCTAAGTGCAATCCTATCAAGACTAATGAACAGACTTCATGGATCATACAACTTTCGTTTCAATAAGGAGTTGGCCTTCCATATGAATTTTGGAACTTCAATTTAGATTTACTACTAGTCCATTGGAACCTTCTCCATGGAGATTGGTTAAAAGGAAGGGAAAAAAAATCTAGGATCAAGGAATATTTTACTTTTTAATTATTGCCATGCTTTTCTTTTATATCTTCTCATTTTCTTCCATCACAATATGATAATTGTGAAGTAAAATTCAATAAAGGAATGCTATGAGATGATAAAGTGAAGGGAAGGTTATTATGCCGTTCATATTCCTATCAACCGTTTCACATTCCATTCCCTCACTTCAGATTCCTATCGTGTGGTAATAAATCCATCTATTTTCAACCCTTCTCATCATTCTTACAGGCCTCTCCCGTGTAGCATCGAAACTGTTTGTGTGAGAGGCTAACTGTTCATTTTGCAATGGAAGTAGATCTCAATGCACCCCCGGGTTGGTTAACCCTCGAATCTGCAAAGTTCGGCGATAGATTTCTTGAGGGTGGGGATAACTTGAAGACACAGGAAATGCTGCAACGTCCTGTCGTGAAATTCTATTCGCCGCAGGCTTCTCGATATATTCTAGTATGTATTTATAATAACATCAGCAGTTAAAAGAGCAATATACCAATTATAATCAGTATTAATTTTTGTTGCAATTTCAGGTTCTGACTCATTTACTCCCAGAAATTGGAGAATATCTAGACTGGTAACCTTCTAATTAGATATGTTCTATTCTTGATAAGATTTTAGTTTCTCTCTATTAACGTTTACGTATATGCAGGGTCGTGGAAATTACGAACCCAAATTCTAGCAGTGACGACGGTAATGGGTTTTTTGTTTAACGTGCTGATATTGTATTTGAGTGTGTGAAAAATTGCAGCGGAATAACAGCCTGAGTTTTGTATGATTAGGGGAACAAATTATACCATATACACCTCCCGTCGCAGGGGATCCCCCTTATCTGTACACTTTGATGCTCTACGGGCAGTTCAACGTCGAACAAGTGCGGCCTCTGGAAGGCCTTCCAGCCGTTGAGCCAGGAATTGAGATTAACCGGCTGAACTTCGGTTCAGAACTCTTTGTAAATTTAAATGGTCTTCATCTTTTACATCTTATGCGTTTCAGAGTTTGAAGACGAAACTTTGTTATAAAGACGTTATAACATATAAAATACTCTCCGGGTAATCTTCAACGATATTGATTTGACGTAGAATACTTTGTTGGAATTGGCAATCTCCTCTTGTGTTCAAAATATGTATATTTTGTTGGTGAATTCTATGTTTCAGGGATCAGAATGACACGAAAGCGGTTTCTGTATATTTGTACTCCTTTTGTTTTTGTTTGTGAGTTCAGTGTTTGGAATGGTAAAGACAGTTTTCATTACTTTTCAGTTTTCACACATAAACACAAGGATTCCTTCAGTAACTCCTTCGGGGTCATCAACAGGTCGCAAAAGAAAACTGAGCTTAGGTGATGAGGTTAACCCTCTCAACTTCCCTGTTCTGGTCTTGAATCCAACAGTTAACTCTGATAATTTTGGGTTTAAATATAAAGGCAACGAATAAAAATTTATACAGACAGGAGTAGTGATTCAAGAGGGTAGAGGTTCAATCAATAACCATACAGGTTTCAATGATCCATAAATAAAAACTCTCGCGTTAAAAAAAACCCAGTGAAAGCCCATGCATAAAGAAACTGCGAACTTCCCAGCCCATCACACAAATAGTGGCTAAATCCCACATAGAAAACAAACCCTTCACGAAGAAACTGCGAACTTCTCAGCCCATCACATAAATAGTGGCTAAATCCCACACAGAAAACATACCCTCCACATCTCAGCCATATACGGATAGTTGAAGAATTCCAAAAGTTAAATGCAAAGAAGTTATCAACAATAAATCTGACTATTGATTCCAATAGGTATACCAACGTAATAATAAAATGACATATAGACGCTCACCCAATGCACCAACCACTCAAGAAATAAATACGAAGTTACATCAAGAAGCCAAGAAATTACTGTAACTCCCAAATTTCTCCACGACTTATAATTCTATCAAATACACCAACCCTTCAAGAAATAATTAGAAAATTATATCGGGAAGTCAAGAAGAAAGGAGATCTTGACAGAGATTAAATCGTACCGAAGCTCCCAACCAAGAGACCAATTGACAACCTATGTTCAACAGCGACCAACGTCCAAGGTGCCCCGTCTGCAAGCCATGGGGAGGGAAAAACAACCGAAATAATTATAAAAAGAAGAAAAACAAACGCAGGACATAATCTGGCTCAAAAACACGCAGGTCATCCCAATGTTTGCAAGAAGGGCAACATAACTCAAGGCTTATGTTATCGGATATGTTATGGCTGTGCTCGATTTTTCCAATTCTCAAAATTCCACAACGTAATTGATGAACCAAGCATCAATGCTCAAAATTCCACAACGCAATTCTCAAAATTAGTTATACGCAATATTATACAACTGCTGAAGACCTAGCCGCCGTCTCAGCACTGCGCCCCTGGCCGCAGGCCAGCGCCTTCTACGCTGCTCCAGAGGATTTCTCAGTCGAAGCCCTGACAGCTTGACAGATCGGAGAGCTTGGGCTATTGAGAGCAAGCCTGCGCAGCCTCGCGGATGTAGATCTCCAGCAGAGACTCTCCAATGGAATCCAGCGGGGGCTCTGCCCCTCCTCTCAACCCACCTCCGGAGATTTCTGCATTCAAAGTATTGATTGCCGCAAGTTTGAAGCGCCCTCTCATGGCTAGTCAGCAGAAATTTGTCAAGAAATTAGATTCGATCCCCACGGTTTCCCTTCCTAAAGAAGAAACATGCAAAGATGCTCTGAATCTCGCTGAGAGAGGGTTAATAGGCCAATTTACGGGCCTCTGGTCGTCCCCAAAATCGGTAGAGGACTGGACACAAAGAAACTAGACACCCTTGATTAAAGAGGGGGTCAAGAGCTATTTTGTGGGCAAGGGGTTCTTCGTATTTGTCTTTGAAAACCCGGATGACAGAAGCCTCATCTTTAGGAACAGTCCTTATTTCATGGGACCACAAGGCCTGTACCTAAACAAATGGTCTCCCGACTTTGATCCCTCTCAGGATGTCCCCTCCATTGTCCTGGTGTGGGTGCGACTTCCTCATCTGCCACTCCACTGCTGGAACCAAAAAACCTTCCAAATCATTGGTAACGCGCTCGGAAAATACATAGATCAAGCAGCAAGGAAAGATCAGTTCTCATGCGCCCAAATCTGTGTAGAAGTCGACCTAGAAGAGGGTTTGCCTGAAGCAATTAAGCTCACCGTTGCTGGGTGGACACACATCCAGGAACTGGATTACGAACAACTTCCTTTCAAATGCAGACACTGCCATGGTCACGGTCATTTTGCAAAGCACTGCAAGAAAAAAGCAGAGGAGAAAGCAGACAATACAAATGAGGATCAATGGACAGTAGTTCAAAAGAACACCCATCAAAAAAAGGGAAATGGCAAAAGGCATACTTTTGGAGCTCCAGGCAGTTCCAAGAACAATCAAGAAAAGGACGCATCCCCGAAGGAATTAGAAAACACTCAGAACAACCCAGCAGGTACGAAACAGGAAAACCAAGTACATACAAAAGCCCCTCCACTCAACAAAGAAGGGGGACCAACTATACAGGTAGAGGCCTCACAAGGTAGCCCCTCCAACCCAACTTATCCTGAAGTAACAAGGAAAAAACTAGTGGATAGTTTGGGTTCTTCAGAGGATGAAACCTTTGAGCGTCCCTCCAAAAGAGCAGGCAAGAAATCCCGCAAAGAATTAAGGGAAGAGGAGGCAAAGAGACTCAAAGTACAAGGAAGTCAGTCCACCATAGAAATGTCCATCGGAAGAAACACCAGATCAAGGCCTACAAAGGGAGGCCCTTCTCCCCCCTCTTAAGTAAATCATGAAGCTCGCCTCTTGGAACTGCAGAGGACTAGGGAACGCCTCCAAAGCTGAAGCAGTCATGGACCCCCAGAAAATAGAACCTTCAGACATCCTCATCCTCCAAGAGACAAATATAGAAGGCCGAACACTTCTAGACATCAGCAAATCAAAGTGGAAGAAAAGTGCAGGCAAAGCAGTAAGTTCAAGGGGCTCTTCCGGAGGGCTGGCAACTCTTTGGACAGAAGATGCATTTTTGCTTAACAAATCTCATGAAACCCAGCATTGGATCTTTACGGAGCTGACACATTGTCCAAGTAAGATGACTATCTCTCTATTTAATCTTTATGTCCCTGTCACTTACTCTGAAAAACGAGAATGCTGGGCCTCCCTCTCATCATTTTTAGAACAGCATAACCCAAGTAACATTATCCTAGCAGGTGATCTCATTATAGTTCTGAAATCAAAAGAGAAAAGGGGCGGCTCCAACAGCAGAGACCCGATGCTGACCTTTGTGGAAGATCTTCTGCAGCAATGGGACCTTTTAGACTTCAGTCCCATACACGGCCTCTACACTTGGTCCAATAACAGATCTGGGACAGAGCATATCTCTGCATGTTTGGACCGATTTCTGGTACAAGGCTCCCTTATTATGGATAAAAAGATAATTAAAACAAAAAATTTACCCAAGCTGACCTCTGATCACAAGCCGATCCAACTTCTCCTCGAGGATGAAGAAGATCTAGGACCCCTACCTTTCCGCTTCAGCCCCTTATGGATAGAGAGAGAAGGATTTTTCAAAACTGTAATAGAAGCCTGGGCCAAATCATTCTCAGGGTCCTCAATTTTTGTGTGGGAACAAAAACTGAAGGCCACAAAACAATCTCTGAAGGAGTGGATAAAGAATCCAGCCCCTACTCCAACCAGCATAAGGAAAGAAGCAGTGTACACTTTGGAGACCCTGCAAACAGAAATGGAAAGCAAAGAGATTACAGTGGATCTTTTGGAACAAGAAATAAAAGCCCAATCCTCAACATATCGATCCTTTCGAAAAGAGGAAGAATATTGGAGAATCAAATCTAGGAGTCTGTGGTTAAAGGAAGGGGATCAGAACACCTCCTTCTTCCACAGAAAATATAGAGCCCGGTTGTCAAGGAATCACATCTCATAAATAAAGACAACAGAGGGCCAGGTCAGCAAAGGCTTCACTCAAGTCAAAGCTGCAGCGGACAACCACTTTAGAAACCTTTTTAGTGAGGGAACTCAGGCCTCCGAAGGAGAAATCGCAGAATTCCTCTCGAATATTCCTCATCTAATCAGACCTGAAGACAATGCTGCCCTCACCAGCGAGGTAAAAGAGGAGGAAATCATCAAAGTTATCTGGTCCATGGACTCGGATAAGGCACCAGGCCCAGACGGATTCACGATACATTTCTATAAAGTCTGTTGGAACATTATCAAAAGAGACCTTCAAAAAATGATAAAGGGGTTTATGAGAAAAGCTAAGATCGGTGGAGGAATCAATTCCACTTATCTAGCATTAATCCCCAAAGATTCCAATCCAGAAACCTTTGCCAGATTCAGACCCATATCACTTTGTAACGCATCCTATAAAATACTGGCTAAATTGTTAGCAAGCAGGATCAAGCCTCTGCTCAAGAGGCTGATCTCCAGCCCCCAAGGAGGCTTCGTGGAAGGAAAAAACATTCTCGACAATGTCATTCAAGTCCAGGAGACAATCCACTCCAGCAAAAAGTGAAAAGAGAAAGGTATGTTGATTAAATTAGATATGGAAAACGCGTTTGATAGAGTTAATCGTTCTTTTCTCATCAAGGTTCTCCTCTCCTTCGGCTTCTCGCCTCATTTTGTTCAGCTTATAAATGCCTGCATCGATAACCCTTGGATCGCCCCCCTTGTCAATGGTCGTCCCTCTAACTTTTTCCAAGCCCGGAGAGGCATCAGGCAGGGTTGCCCCCTCTCTCCCTTCCTGTATATCTTAATGGCTGATACCCTTAGTAGAAAACTCTCAGCGGAAAGAATTGTTGGCTCTCTCCCTGGACTAAAATCCTCCTCAGATGTTGTTCCTCTAAATCATGATCTCTTTGCAGATGACTCACTTCTCCTCGGAGGTGCGTCCCCCAGAATAGCCAAAGTCTTTGATACGGTCCTAAAAAGCTATTGTAGAGTCTCGGGTGCTCTTATCAATGAGAGAAAGAGTGAAATCTATATTTGGAACACAGGACAACAAGAGCTCAATAATATCATGAACATCCTGGGATTCAGAGGACATGCCAGTTGGGATCGGATTAAATACCTCAGCCTCCCTATTACAAATGGAGACAATAGAAGGTCACTATGGTCTGATATCATTTGCAAAATCAAAACAAATATCGTAGCATTGGGTGGCTATTGGTTAACCAAAGAAGGAAAAGTCATTTTAATCAAGTCTCAGTTGGCCGTGCTCCCAATCTATCAATCTGCATTTTTACTTGCCCCCAGAAACGTCATGGAACAGATCTCTAAATTATTAAGGGATTTTTTATGGCAAGGCGGGAAAGGAAACGAAAGAAAGATGCATTTAGCAAACTGGGACCTGGTCCGACGGCCGATAGCAGAGGGGGGTCTCCAAATTCGAGATCCCTCCCTTATTAATCTGGCGATGGGTGGAAAATTACTCTGGCAAATGGCTCACGAGCCCAATCACCCGACCAACAACACTTTACTGTCCAAATATGCCCGAAATTCGTCCTACCGAAACCTGCAATTCGACTCCTCTGTCAACAGCACACAAGTATGGAAACTCTGTTGCAAAAGCAACACTTTTTTCAACAAATATCTGTACAGAGTGCCGGGCAATGGCAAGCGTATTTACATGTGGAAGGACAGAATAATGGGGAGTGATCCATTGGAGGGGAATGAAGACACAGCCAACATCAGAGAATGGCTAACACGCGCAAGCAAAAATAGACTTTACGATCTCTCGATTTGGGATTGTCGGGGAGAATGGGCCGGTTGGGATCTCAACGGCACCCCGGATTGGCTAACGCCTCAAAAAAATCTCCTTGTCGAATTGTTGGAAGGCCCCACTCCTGAAAATCACCATATGAGAGGCAGCTGGGCTTGGGGACTGTCAGGCACCTACACCATAGTAGCAGGATACAAAGCGCTTCAGAATTCAAAGGACAGCAGTCACTCTCCGGCCTTCTGGAAGCTAGTCTAAGACAATCTAGCTCTCCCTGAAGTGAATTTCTTTTTCTGGACGCTGGTGCAAAATAAACTACTTACAGGAGACAATCTAGAGAAAAGGAATATTGCAGGGCCTCATGGATGCGAGCTGTGTAGAAGCAACCCTGAAACAGCCCAACACTTATTTCTGGAGTGCAATTTCGCCAAGGAAGCATGGAGGCTCTCTCTTTTGGACCTGCAGATTCCAGCCTTCCCTCAGAGCACTGTTGCAGAATTGTTCGCCTCTTGGAACAATATCTATCCTCATGGCATCCCCACCAAATCCTTCTGGCGAAAAATTTGGACAGCAATCCCCAAATTCGTTTGCTGGCAGCTTTGGTTGGCTCGTAATGACCAAATTTTTAATGGAAATAGACACTCCCCTCTTCAGGTTGCAGTCAAAGCTAAAGCATTCCTCTTGGAAGCAGCCCAACAACAGTACTTCAATGAAGATCCTCTGCTTCGTCCTGAAGAAAGGAGATGGCTTAGCCCGCTTGAGCCTTCTCCTCGCAAGCTTCTCCTCACTCCCCAGACAACAAATCCAGAGTGGAGAATAAGAGAACCCGAGGATGGTTTCATAAACTGGTGGAGATCCAAAAATCTTACCACAATCTTTTTTGATGGGGCCTCCAAAGGAAACCCCAGGATCGCTGGTGCTGGAGGGGTCATTTACTCTTCGGATGGGATCTTAAGAGACTGCTTCTGCTGGGGTCTAGGCCAGAAGACCAACAACCAGGCAGAGATTTTTGGCCTCCTCAAAGCTTGTCTAATAGCAAGAGAAAAGGGAGATAAAGACCTCCAAGTCTTTGGAGATTCAGAGCTTCTTATAAAAAAATTAAACACGGAGGACCTCTTCAACAATGCTAGTCTCAATAAAATTCTAGGCAGATTGAAAAGAGTCCTTCAAGATTTCACCTCCTACAAGTTCTACCATATTCTTAGAAACCTGAATGGAGAAGCGGATCAGATGGAAAACAAAGGATGCTCTCTCACGAAAGGGCAGATATTTATCAATGACGATAACTGCTATCAAATTCCTTGAAAAGGCTGTAACTCTTAAGTTGAATATGCTGGCTGTCTTCTTTGTAAATGGGGCTGCCTAGGCAAAGACCCCTCCTATCCTTTATAAATAAATAAAATTCATATCCGTTATAGTTAAAAAAAATAAAAATATTGTTAAATTTAAGAATTTGAATAATTATTTCACATTACTATAGATTTTTTTTTAAGATACATAATCCATTTTTACATTTAAAAATAAATTTTAAATAATAAAAAAAATATTTTGTACAGATTTATATTAATAGATTTCAAATAAAAAAATTTTAATAAAACAATTAAACAATATAAATATATATACAGTTAAAATATATATATATATATATATATATATATATATATATATATGTTAAGCATCGCTTCCTTACATTTTGTCTGTGATTTTTATGTTGAAACCGACACTTAAATGGTTTCTATTTCTGTTTATTTGTACTCCTTTTGTTTCCGAGTTCAGTCTCTGGACTAGTAAAGGTTGTTTTACAATCGGTTTCATTACTTGTGTTATTAGTATGTATAATAATAATAATAATAATGTTGTCTTGTAGGATAGTATAAATCAAATTTGTATTATTAATTATAAGAACTTTTATTAAAAAAAAAAAAAATTGCATTTTGAAGCACCTCACATCCATATGAAATTTATCCAAATCATTTTAAAGAAAAAAATATTAGTATTGTGGAACACCTCACATCTACATGGAATCCACCCAAAGCATTTTAAGGAAAAAAATGTTGCATTGTGAACATCTCACAGCCACATGGAATCCAAGCATGTTAAGTAAAAAAATGAAGCATTTTAAGGAAAAAAATATTGACATTGTGGATCACCTCACATCTACATAGAATCCATCCAAAGCATTTTAAGGAAAAAAATGTTGCATTGTGAAGCATCTCACATCCACATGTAGTCCAAACATTTTAAGAAAAAATATGTTGCATTGTGAAGCATTTCACATCCACATGGAATCCAAGCATGGAATCCAAGCCTCTTAAGAAAAAAAATTAAGCCTTTTAAGAAAAAAGAAAAAAAATATTTTTTTAAGAAAAAAAAAAATGAAGTATTATAAGGAAAAAAATGTTGGCATTGTGGAGCACCTCACATCTACATGGAATCTATCCAAAACATTTTAAGGAAAAAATGTTGGATTGTGAAGCATCTCACATTCACATGGAGTCCAAGCATTTTCAAAAAAAAAAAATGTTGCATTGTGAAGCATCTCACATCCACATGGAACCCGAACCTTTTAATAAAAAAAGTGGTGTATTGTGAAGCATCTCACATCCACATGAAATCAAAAAGAGGGAGGTGAAGGAAGGTAAGGTTTAGAGACTGATCTGAATGTATGGAAATGTATATTAACGATCCCTAATTTTATATAGGGAAAGGAAAGAGACAATATAATAATAACTAATAATAACTTTACACAATGGATTGTATGATTGTTATTTTAGGATATAAATTGAAATATCTACATGATGATTCTTGATTTCTAATAAGAAGACGAAATGTAAAAAATTGAATAACCTTTCCAAATATATAATTGTTATTTATTGAGTATTTTCATAAATATATTAATTTTGTTTTTTTGAAGAGGAAGGGGAGAGTATAAATATCTTTCAGTTAGTGTATATCCTCAACCAAAGGGGATTAACACAGTCAATGATGTAACCAATATACAAAAATTGTAACACATGTAGAGGGTCCAAATAGTGTATATATTTGTAATCTACAGAAACAATTATCTACACGACTCTGATTTTGTGTAGCATATTGCAGAGCGTATGTGTAGCATACTCCAAAGCTTCATGAAACATAACATATTTAAAAGGGAGGTATTATGAAATGTGCTATGATTATGTATATGTATCCCATACCACTGGCTTGCTTACTCTGACCCTAGGTCTAAAGAAAACACATAGGATAAGAGATGACACATAATAGGCCTACAAGGACACTTTAAGTGTCAATAAATCTGAGTGTGTAATACTCTCATGCCTACATTTTGAATTCATTTGAAAATAACATGTGCACAATTTTACTCAAAAAAACAAGTGGGTGATTTTACTCAATGAAAACACATGTGTGATATTGAAATGTTGAAATATGGAAATACTAGTTCAATGCCAAACCAAGGATGTCTTTAGGTTGGTTGTGTCTAGCATGTTTGTGTCTTCCATCTATTTCCCTTTATCCTCTTCCTATGTTTCTTCCTATAAGTTTCCCATGTCTTCTCATCTTGAAATTTGATGTTAGGGTATTCTCCACCATCTCCACCTTGTAAAAATATCAAGTCTTGTTGTGTTATTGCTCCTAATGTCATTATTTTTCCTTGATGTCTTTGCCATATAGATGTTGTTAGCCACATACTATACCATTTTTCTTCTCCCTGCATCATTTGGTTCTATTGTATGTTCTTGCATATTAAGGGTATTCAATATTGTATTATTCTCAGTTAAGATGAAGGAATACATGATTCACCTAAATTGTATATCCCCTCTAGTTATTGGCTTGATATCCTTACTCTCTCTATTCGCCTCAAGCTTGAACCACTATTGGTAATGGATAATGGTACATTTTGGAAATTGTATCTAACATTAGGTGATCTGGATCATTAAGTTATACCATGTATTAAAATCTCTATCATTTTTAAGTTATCAAAATATTTTCTATGCCTACATTTCTTAAAGCCTATGGATACTTGTCCTTGTTATGGTCAAAGTAAGTCATGGCCTTGTGCAGATTCCTAACTAAAATGAATAGGAATGGTAAATAGAATGTATCCATGATTAGGATTTCCTTGACTATGCATGTCATTAATCCATTCAATGAATTATTTCTTGAATAACTATCACCAATTAATTTGTTTCCCTTGCACAAAAGTGTTGGAAATCAAGAGAATATCTAGTTTGCATTCTACCCTCTTTTATTTCCTGATGAGTTGAAATGTCAATATTTGGACAATTCTCCTAATCAAATTCATGGTAATGGTTGTGATGATGGCACCTTGCTACCTTTCTATGTGCCATGTTTTATGTAGATCTCATCTTCATTGGTCTTATTTAATCTTTGATTTTCTTGAAAGGTTATCTTGACCTCGAGAACATCCATGTAAAATCTCATCATATCCTTGATGTGATCTAGTGTAATGCCACCCTAGCCATATTTTCCCTTAATGAACTCATCTAATCAAGAAATTGATACATCTATACATTGGTGGCATGCTATGAGTGAGTGATGAGACTTGAAACAACTAGAATTCATCCATTACTTCCATTATTATGTCCCCTATACTTAGATGAACTTGGTGCATGTAAAATTCTTCTTTTATCTTAGGGAATATCTCATAGCCAATTAAGTGGTGCTCAATGATTCTTTTGAATTCTACCCTTCCCTTGAAGTCATCTCTGTGTATGCATGCACATCTTATTTATAGTCTAGACTTATTCAAATCATAATATTGCTAATTTATTCTATTATGTGAGATTTTCATTTGGTATATATAGAATATAAACCTTAGACAGTTTGTTCAATTCATGCTTGCTAGTTGTTGGATTCACTCATAAGGAAAAGAACAATAACCATGTCAAATACTTAGCTATTTAAAACTTGGTATATAAACTATATTAGAAGTTAGTAAAGATATGGTTTATAGGGGATATAGAGGTTTCAAGATATGAAGTACAATATTCAAAGTCACCCAAGGTACACCAATCATCTGAGTTATTCCTATATAATGTACAAAAAAAATTCCCTCGATAGGGCCTTTGTTTTTTTTAGGACCTCACACATGAGACATAAGCCCTATAGGAATAGGTTTTAAGGCGCATATCTCTATTTTTTTGTCATAAACCGTGGAATAGAACATAAGACCCATCCTTTGTATAACCTTGGCTTGATATCCTTTTTGTGTCTAGTCGCCTCAAATTTGACCCACTATTGGTAATGACTAATGATACATTTTGGAAATTGTACATGAAATTAGGTGACATATATCATTATGTTATACCATATATCAAAATGTCCATCATGTCTTTTCAATTTTTCAAATTATTTTATATACCTCCATTGCTTAAAGGATGTGGAGACTAGTCCTTGTTCCATTCAAAGAAAGTCATGGCCTTGTGGAGCTTCCTAGATAAACACAGGAAAGGAAAATATAAATCATTCATGCTTATGATTTAATTTACTATTAATCTCATTAATCCCTTCAATGAATTAGTTCATGAAGAACTATCACCAATTAATTCATTTACCTTGCATACAAGTCTTGGATATCAATGGAATATCTAGTGTGCATTTTACCCTGTTTTATTTCCTCATGACTTGACATGTCAACATTTGGAAATTTTTCCTAATTAGTTTCATGGTAATGGATATGATGATGGAACCTTGTTACCTTTCTATGCACCATGTTTTATGTATATCTCATCTTGATCTGAAAATCAAAAGGTTTGTATATAAAAATTTGCAAGTGGAAAATGTATGTGTCTTAGGCAATTGGATCAAGTTGCAAGCACATAAAAATATTGATTGTTTATACCTGAAATGAACATCATAAACAAACATAAACATCCATCAAAATAAACACATAACACAACAAAATGATACAGGACTTCACCCCTCTCTTGGGATACATCTCCTAGTCCAGCTTCGAATGGATCATTTTCATTATATGCTCAAAGTTTTAAAAATAGTTCTTTGAAATGATCAGAATTCAAAATAGATGGTTCCAATGGCTCTAGAATGTCCAAAAACCCCTAGTCGGGCTCTTCTTGCACCTGGTTTGTCCAAAAATTGAAGAAAATACACTCCCTAGAAGTTTTCCCCAATAACCTGCTATCTCTACTCTCCAAAACGCACCCATAGTCTCCAAAACTTGGAACGTACTCCAGAACCTAGCTCTCGTGCCATTCTAGGCACATGGACAAATTTGGCGCACAGTTAGAACTGCTAGCACCTTTTTCAGCAGAGGTTATGGTCGCATGGAGTACATGTGTTTCACGTGGTCGAGGGTTGGTGCTAAAAACCTGCACCTATCGGCCAGGACCATTGGTTCCCCACGTGAGTGGTCATGTGGTAGCAATGGTGTGTGTGTGTGACCATGGGTTGGGGATAAGCCCCAGCCCTTTTCTGCCCGAACTAAACCACAGTTCAAATTCAAATAAAAGTTATGAACTATAAGGTTAAGAAACACCTATAGGTGGTCTGGTGGTCTGGCCTATGCGAAGTATTTTCCCCTTGCCATAGGTCATGGGTTCGACCCCCATAGAGCCAAACCCAAAAATTTTACCAATGGAGTGGATGCCACGTGGTGGCCCTTGAGTGGTCCACGTGGAACCCATATATTGGTCCACTAAACTGACACATGTTGATCACTGCTTGGTCCACTTCGTACCTTTGAATGATCCTTCCTTCCAAATCACCACCTTCCACGTTATTATGTACCGACTGTATAGTCAGCAAATTTTGTCTGTTTGGAAAAACGGACAGAATGCGATAACTCCCTCATACGAACTTCGTTTGAGCCCATTCAGGTTGTGTTGGGTTCGTGAGGATGATATCACACAATGCATCTATTTTAGATCAATTTAGAACACTTTTATTTTTTATCATTTTTTGATCCCCTGGATCACATCTTCATTGGTCTTCTTTAATCTTTTATTTTCTTGAAAGGTTATTTTTACCTCAAGAACATCCATGGAAAATCTCATCATATCTTTGATGTGACCTAGTGTAAGGACACCATATCCATATTTTCCCTTAATGAACTCAACTAATCAAGAACTTGATACATCTATACAATGGTGGTGTGATACCAAAAGTTGGGACTTCAATTAAGTTGAGTGATGAGATTGAAACAATTGGAATTCATCCATTACTTCCATTATCATGTCATGTAACAACCAAATATTTCTAAACATCATTTACTTCCATAAGCAATTTACTTCATGAACTGAGATAATAACTTCATAACATAACAACAATCTTTATAATAGCAACTTCAGTAACTTAAATTTATCAATGAATAATGATTTCATGGCAGAATGAAATAAACACATAGTTTAACAAATTACCTGGTTCTGATGCTAATTTATGTTGCCTTGTTGCCTTGTTGTTGCCTTCCTACTACCTGATACACAGACCAACCCAGCCACAAACAAAGAATAACTGCCCAAACCTACTGTCCTCCCTGCCAACTAGGAAAACTACCTAGCTCCAGGATATCTATGGATATCCTGGCCCCCGTGCCCAAAACCTCCAGCAACTCGGTGCCTCAACTAATCAAAAGTGCCACAGCCAGAACTCTACTGCTCCTTGCAAATCTCACAGTCCTCCCCACATCCATCCTCCGTCGACTGCCCCTCACGTAAACCTCCCTCCTTCCTTATTCCTCCTTCACCGACCCATGCCTTTACTTCCTTAGCTGCCTCGTCCCCGTCTCTGATCCTTTCCTTTAATGTTTTATCTTCTCGGGATTCATCTCTTATCCCTTGTTGTATACTCAACCATTTTATATCATGTACCATTAATTTATTAGATCCATTACGCAAGTTATTAAATGCAGTTGGTAGTTAAATTATTAATTAATTAATCACAATTATATCCTTTAATTAATTAATAACTCACTTAATTAATATCATTAAATCATCTTTGTTTAATTAATACCTTGTTAACACAATTAATCCCCTAATTAGTTTTACTTTATAATTCTTAAACATTTATCCAGCTAGGTTCGTTACATGTCACTTATACTTACATGAACTTGGTGCATGTAAAATTATTCTTTGATCTTAGGGAAGAGCTCACAACTAGTTAAGTGATGCTCAATGATTCTTTTGAATTCTACCCTTCCCATGAATTCATCTCTATGATGTATGCTTACATCAATGTGGTATGCATGCACATATTCCTTATGGTCTAGAGTTATTCAGATCACCATGTTGCTAGTTTCTTCTATTATGCAATCTTGGAACTTGGTATGTATTGAAGATAAAACCTGGACTATTTACCAAATTCACTCTTTCTGGTTGTTGTAATAGTTCATAAGGAAAATAAAAACAACCATGTTGAATAATTAACTATTTCAAACTTGGAATACAATTTATGTTGAAATTTAGTAGATATATGGTTTATAGTGGCTATAGAGGTTTCAAGATATGAAGCTTTTTCAGGACCTCATGCATGAGACATAAGCCCTAGAGGAATAGGTTTTAGGGCCTATGTATTTATGTTTTGTTCCTAAACCATGGCCTAGAACATAAGACCCATCTTTTGTTCACAACATGGAAAACTCCTAGCTACTATCCTAATTAGATGTTTTGATCACTATGTCTGGTTCTCAAGGATGTAGACATGGTTGCGGGAGGAAAAAGTTTCCTTAGGCCTTACAAGAGGGTTGTATACAACCAAGGATAGTCACAAATCCTCAAGCCACCATGCATGACCTCTTAATGGTCTTTTAATCACCTAGAAACAATAATGATGACCTCAGGGGCCTTCATTTTTTTATAGGACCTCATGCATGAGACATGATCCCTAGAGAAATAGTTCTTAGGGCCTATGACTCTAGGTTTTGGTCCTAAAACATGGTGTTGACCACAAGACCCATTATTTGTACATAAGATGTAGAATCCTATATACATACTAAATGGATGTTTTGAGTGATAGGGATGGTTCTTGAAGTTGTAGACATAGTCATAGGAGGAAATAGTTACCTTAGGTCCTATAGGAGGATTGTAATGATGGTAACAACTACTCAAACCATCACCTTAAATTCACCTTGTTTAAAGGTCAAAATGGAACACCATTTGGATTTTTTGAGACCTAGGCATGGTTCTTAATCCCATAGACATGATTGCAAGAGGAAGTAGTTGAATTATTCCCCAAAACAAGGTTGTAAGCATCTAGGGACAACCAAAAATCCTCAAACCACCCACACATGACCTCTTCACAGTCTTCTAGTCAATTCCTATAAATAGTAATGATGTTATGGGGCCCCTTGCATGTACTATGATCCTTACTTGTAATAGTTAGGACCTAATTCATTAGTGCTTTCTCCTAAATAAAATCACCAAAGGTACACCAATAATCTAATTTATCCCCATATATCACTCATAGGTACAAATAATTTTCCCTTGATAGGGCCTTTATTATTTTTTAGGTCCTCATGCATGAGATATGAGCCCTAAAGTAATATGTTTTAGGGCCTATGTATTTAGGATTTTATTCCTAAGCCATGGCCTAGACCACAAGACATATCCCTTGTACATAAGATGAAAAAATCCTAGTTATATCCTAATAGGATGTTTTAACCACTATGTATTTTTGTCGAGGTTGTAGACATGGTCATAGGAGGAAATAGTCTCCTTATGCACTACATGAGGGTTGTACACATCCAAGGAAAATCACAAATCCTCAAGCCACCACACATGACCTCTTACTGACCTTGTAGTCACCTAGGAACAATAATGATGTTATGGTCCCCTTTGAAATGATGGTGATCCTTATTTGGAACCACTAAGACCTATCTCCTTGGCTCTTACTCCTACAAAAACTCACCCAAAGTAAGCCAATCATGTAACTTGTTTAAATATACCATTCATAGGTATAATTATTTTCCTTGATAGGGCCTTTGTGGTTTACCTATATGCCACTCTTGATAGAAATCTATTTTCTCAAGTAGACCTAGTACAGATAGTACTTTTCATGCCGCAGGTGTGATACTAAAGTATCATACCTGAAATAATTTTCATGTCGTAGGTATGTTGGAGATACTTCACACACACCTAGTAATTTGTTTTCCTAAGGTTTTCCCTATGTTTACTAGTCATTATTCAGTCTCCTATAGTCTAGGGAGAATATTCCTCTAGGAGAATATTCTCTTCAGTTCACACTTTAGTTTGATCAGTTGAGTGGAGTCTAGATGCCACATTGGGATCATCACCATGAAACATTGGGATCATCACCAGCTAATGCACATTTTCCTTGGGATTATCACCAGACTAGCGCATTACTCTTGATTCCATGATCTCCTCCTCATTTCATTTTGTTTCATTCAGTTAACTAAAGACGAAGAGACTAGTTAATTCAGACTAGGCGGCAGTTAACTCCCGTAACTGCTTGAGAGACTATACTAGGTGGAATTTAACTCACATAACTACTGGTGCATTTCCATATCACTCTAGACCACCACTATGTCTCATTGTATTCTCCTCCAATGTGCATTAGTTGAGTTATACAGAGTATGTCATGTGTAAATTATCAGTCATTCATTTGGTTAATGAGAATTTTTCCATTCTTTCTCTCCTATTTCTCTTTTCTCATATTTTCTATGTAAACTATGTATGTCATTTTCTAGATAGATCTTATTTGTGCAGGTTCATCCACATTTACATGGTATTAGAGCTGACAAATTGCTAGGAAAAATACACACTAGATTCTTTTCGCAAGTACCGAAGATTGAAGACATCGGTAAAAATGGAATTTCCAAAAAAAATCATTCTTACAGCAAAAAATTTCTTTGCATGGAAGGAAAAAATGATAGTGAATCTTCGAAGTAGAGGATTATACAGGTTAACCATTAACATAGAGACCAAACCCACATCATCCATAGAAAAATCCAAGTATCTAAATCAAATGGATGAAGCGTTTGGAACTATTTGCAGTCTCATTTCTCCTAAACTCCTCTTTCACATATCCTCCCACAAAACCCCTAATGAAGCATGGACCACCATGGAAGGGATTTTTGGAAAACATGATGAGGTGAGGGGACACATGCTCGAGGTGGAATTTCTCACTTTGAATCCAAAAACCTTTGACAAACTCCAAGATTTCTTTAGCAAATATAAGGATTTGTTGTCGCAACTCAAGGTTTGCGGGGTTGATAATATAAAGAGGATAAACAAATGGTTCTTACCATTCTCTCCAAACTTGGTCTGGAATACTCAGTGTTTGTATCCACATTTCATTCAGTTAGGCTTGCTTCTAGAGCCACCTGGACGATGCCTTCTCTTGAGTCCTTTATCGACTCTCTGACACAAGAGCAGAACAAGCTCATAAATATGTGAAAAATCAATTACCCAAAGGCGCATGCACTTATTGTGCAATATGGTAGCAGTCATCAAAATGATAAATCTAAATACAAATACAAAATGAAAGAACATGCAAATCCAAAGAAGTAAGGGTACTCAAAACCATTCAATGATGCCTTTGAATCCAAAGGTGGAAAAAAAAGAAAAGGAGAGAAATGCACTTACTTCCATAAAGGATTCCATCCATAATATGCATGTATGCATAAACAAATAGATCAAATGGCCCAAATAATTCAACAAAACAACCTTGGATATCACATCCCCGAGGGTGCCAAGAAGAAGAAGCCAAAATATCAAAATCCAAAGAAAGGAAATTCTAGATGCTTTTATTTCCATAAAATCCTCTCATAATGCTTGGATTGTAGATTCAGGTGCATCACACCACACAGCTTCCAAAAAAGAAGTATGCTCTTCATTCGACGTATGCAAAGGTCCTCCTATTCTGATGGGGGACAACTCTCAGGTCGAGGTCACTAGAAAAGGAAGAAAATGACTAACAAATGGAAGCTTCGATAATGTGCTACGTGTTCCCAAACTTTCCATCAATCTTCTCTCCATGTATTAGATGACAAAATATGGCACCAAAAATAGAGTCATATTCACACCTAATGTTGTGGATATCTATGACATGCAAACCAATTCCAAAGTTTCTAGTAATGAGGCAAATCATCAATCTAGACTATACACATTTTCTGAATTTATTGAACCAAATTCTACATTACTGCTTACCCATGTTGATGAAAGTAGTAGGATATGGAACAAAATGTTCGGGAATTTAAATTTCAGATATATGAAACAACTTAGCAAGCACACAATGGTTGATGGTATACTTGACATCCACTTCTCCAAATGAATTTGTGAGGGATGTGTTCTTGGAAAACACCCTTAAGAGAAATTCGAAAAAGGAAAGACTTTGAAGGCCTCCTTTCCTTTAGATATGATCAATAGTGGTATAATGGGCCCTTTTCCACATCCATCAATCAGAAAATAAAGGTACATGCTCATTTTTTTTTATGATTTCTCACGTTTCACATGGACTTTCTTTCTCAGGAAAAAATCAAAGGTCTTTCAACACCTCAAAGATTTCAAAGCCCTTGTTGAAACATAGTCAGAAAATAAGATCAAAACCCTTCGAACAGATAATGGCGGGGAGTATGTCAACCATGAGATGCAAAATATTTTTCTTGAGGTCGGGATTTAGTTGCATCACACAATTCCCTATACTCCACAACAAAACATAGTTGTTGAGCAGAAAAAGAGATCTATAAAAGAGATGGCATATTGCATGCTACATGCAAAGTCACTTCCACAGAGCTTATGGGATGAAGCACTTAATTGTGAAACCTAAATCCAAAACATATCTCCCCACAAATCTGTCAAGGATAAGACCCCCTAAGAGGCTTGGAGCTGCCTCAAACTAGAAGTGACCCACTTTCGTATATTCAGTTCTCGGGCATGGGCCATGATTCCTTCTAAGAAGAGGAAGGAACTTGATCCACGAAGCATAGAGTTTATCTTTGTTGGATACCCTGATGGTGTGAAGGGATACAGACTCATTGATATCTCCTCAGACTGGCTCATCATTGAGTGTGTGTCCAATTCGACCAAAGTATCTCGCATGTACCTCAACAGCCACATGCAGACATTTTTGTTCTTCCACATGTTAGAGATGATGAGCATGCACATGACGAATCTTCTTCAAACGAGAGTTATGATTTAGAGATTCAGATGGTTCTAATATTGAGTTAGTATAGTCAGATGCAGATTCAATGCATCCAGCTGCGAAGTGAGAGAAGAGGCCCAAGTGGGCCAAGACTACTCTTCAGGATGCAAGAGATCTTGTTGGGGATTCAACTGATACTAGGAAGACTCGATCTGATTTCAACGAGCCTCCTCTTGCACTCACTGCCACCGAACCGATGCCACCCAAACATATTTTCTTGGTTTAGTCTTCCGATCCAAAGTCCTATGGTGAGGCTACTCGAAATATGTTTTGGGAATCCACCATGAAAGAGGAGTGCAAATCCCTCCTCGAGAACTAGACTTGGGACCTGGTTCCCCTTCCTTCAGGAAGGAAAATTGTCAGGTGTAGATGGGTCTCAAGGACCAAGAGTGAAACAAATGGACAAGTTAGCAGATACAAAACCATGCTAGTTTCCAAAGGCTTTCAGCAGGTGCATGAAATTGACTATGATGATACCTTCACTCTAGTAGTGAATATGGATTCCATACATTTGGCACTTCCATTGCACAAACAAAAGGACGGTAAGTTCATCAGATAGACGTGAAGAATGTAGCTTCCCCGGGGATTTTTGCAAGATTCACCTTTGGTCTATCAACTAAAGAAATCTCTTTATGGCCTCAAGAAGGCCCTAATGGCATGGTATGTCAAGTTGGACTCCTATCTGTTGTCATATAACTTTGTACGTTGTAAGTCATACCTGAACGTTTACATGCTCAGGACTGTTGATTCACTACCACTCCTAGTTTTGTATGTTGATGATTTTATTATCACTAGTTGCTTGACTTTAGCGATTGTTGTAGAAAAAGGATTTTGCATGACAGGCTATTGATTTTGGACATGGGTCTACTATATTTCTTCCTTAGACTCGATATCATTCAGGATGCATCATGAATCAAACTGTTTTAGGCCAATTATGCACGAGATCTCCTCAAGAGATTTCACATGACAGACTGCAAGTCTACCCTGATTCCCTTCCTATCAGGTTTCATACTTGAGGATGGCGGGGACACTCCACTACTGGACAACACACTGTACAAACATCTACTGGGGAGTTTGTTGTATCTCATACACTCTAGGCCAGACGTCTCCTATGAAGTTGGAGTAGTCTCTAGGTTCTTTCAAGAGCTTCATGAGATAAATTGGAAGGTTTCAAAGTGTATCCTTCGATACGTACAGGGAACCATCACCTTTGGTATTCACTATGAAGTAGACTCTACATTGGACCTCATCGGGTTCACTGATTCTGAATGGGTTGGTGATAACATTGATCACAAGTCCACATATGGTTACTCACTTAGTCCTAGTTCCAGGCCTATCTGTTGGTTGAGAAAGAAGAAGACTTATATTTCTCTATCTTTAGTCGAGGAAGAGTACAGAGGGGTAGTTAACATAACCATTCAGGATATGTGGCTACAACATTTTCTCACTGAGTTGGGCATTCAGTTTCACTAGTCGATTGTCATGTAGTGTGACAACCAGACTACTTTGAAGTTCTGTAGAGATCCAGTTCAAAGGTAGCGGACAAAGGAAATCAAGATCCACATGCACTGCATCTGGGACTTAGTACACGAGGGGATCATCGGCCTTTGTAGTTCTTTCCTTTA
>ML789692.1:294899-315344 GCA_009831015.1 Picea engelmannii
GGGGTTCCCATGATTTTTTCCCTCTTTCCTCATTTATTTCAATGTATCTTTTGTATTTGGGTACCTAACATGGCATCGTTTTCAAGACCCATTCTTTATTTTCACCATAGTGATGTTCAGGGGTGGTGTTGGAGATACTTCACACACACCTAGGAATTATTTTTCCTAAGGTTTTCCCTATGTTTACTAGTCATTATTCAATATCTTATATTCTAGGGATAATATTCCTCTAGGAGAATATTCTCTTCAGTTCACACTTCGGTTTGATCATTTGAGTGGAGTCTAGATGCCACATTGGCATCATCACCATGCAACACTAGGATCATCACCAACTAATGCGCATTTCCCTTGGGATTATCACCATAATGACGCATTACTCATGATTCCATGATATCCTCCTCACTTCACTTTGTTTGAGTCCATTAACTGAATATTCAGAGACTAGTTAACACAGACTAGGTGGTAGTTAACTCCCATAGCTTCTATTAACTGAATATTGAGAGACTAGTTAATTCCCGTAATTGTTGGTGTGTGTCCATATCACTCTATACCACCACTATGGCGCATTTGATTCTCCTATGGTGTGCATTAGTTTAGTTATATAAAGTATATCATGTGTAAATTATCATTCATTCATTTGGTTAATGAGAATTCTTCCATTCTTTCTCTCATGTTTCTCTTTTCTCATATTTTCTCTGCAAACTATGTATGTTATTTTCTATCTAGATATTATCTGTGCAGGTTCATCCACATTTACAGATAGATCCTTTTTTTTCACTATATGCCACTCTTCATAGAAATTTATTTTCTCAAGTACACCTGGTAGATAGTACTTTTCATGTTGTAGGTATGATACTAAAGTATCCTAATATAAAGGTACCTATTGGTCAAGTGGGATGACATCATGGTGTGAGAGGACATCATGGTGCATGAATCATGAGTCATATAGGAATATCTTATGGCCTATATCTCTAGGTTTTTTTCCATGACCATGGCCTAGACCACAAGAACCCATCAAATAGCTAATTTTTTTATACTCTCCATAATGCATGCATGGTTTTAGCCAATAAGAATGCACATGTGTTTTTACACTATAGAAACTCACACACAAACACATTATGTGTCTATAAAAACAAAAATACACACATCCCAATCTCACTTCTATCAAAATCCTTGTTAAAAAACACATATCTATAGTAAATTGTTGGGAATACCAGATAATGCAAAGAGTTCTATATCATTTAGGTAATGATTGAAGGAGCACCTTCAACAAGTTATCAACACTAATCATTGGGATAATGGGAATCTTATGTAATAGAGCTAGAAGATGAATGAGGAAAAATAATCATCTTAAAATGATCAAAGAAATTAGAGACAAAGCAAGGTTAGACATGGTGAACCAGAGGCATTCAATGAGTGCTTCTTCAATTCCAATTATATTCATGTGTGCCTTAGTTATTCTTGTTAATACATGATAAGAAAAGAATATCCATTCAATATAGGGGTTCAAATTTTCTAAAAATATAGTTGAGAAAACACCTCATAGCCCTCCTCGAGAAGTGGAGGATAGGTGATCATTAGGGGTAGTTTCAATTCCAACATCAAGTCAATCTCAAACCAATATATCACCTTGTAATTGTGAATTGGATGAGGTTCCATGGTCACTTTTGGTCTATTATGATTATACAAAATATGGAATTATAGAGGCGGGGCATGTAGAACCTTCTGGTGAAGATGTTCTTGGGGTCCAACCTATTTTTGAACAAGTACATGTCCTTGAGGCCATCCATGAGGATGTCCATTTTCCACCATTTAGCTACTAGTAAGGGAATGAAGGGCTACAAGATGTTATTGAATCGTTTCAATCTCTCAATGACATGTTCCATACTATATATGGAACCCCCTTACGTCCATTTTCCTAGGTGCCCCAAAGAAATACAAAACATGTACAGGTGGATGAAGTATCATGAGTTCCCTTGAAGGTGATTTATCTAAATGGTTTATTGCTTACCAAAATCAAGAAATAATTAAGAATTCTTAGATTCAAAATGTTTTCAAGACAATTGTAGGTTATTTTTATCTTTCTTAAAATATATTTGTTTCATTGTTGTTAGAAAATAGTTAGGCGTAAAGATGATAAATAATTCAAAACCAAGTAATCATATAATTAGAATCTCGATAAATGATTTTAGAACAATTGGTAGGAAAACTTGTTTGAAAAATCATAATGAGATCATCATGTATTATCACAAGAAATCATAAACAAGAAAATGAGAATTTTATTTTTCTCAAGCCAACATCTAAGCTCATTAAATTGAATGTCAAAATTATTTAAAATTATTCCATTAGAAGAGAACATCTTAATACAACTAGACAGAGAGATTTTTGGGCCTTCATTAGTAGGTTTTCATCTTCTAACATGAAGTTAATTGAAGAAATTAACGGATTACTACTGATTTTTTGGCATGATAACACCAATCCTTCTTGACATAGTGAACCAAACATTAAAAATTGACACAATGAAAACTAAACTATAAGGGAGGTTCAAGAGTGAACATAAGGGATTGAACTTGGGCGAAAGATATTTTGAGAAATGAAAGCCTTGGTACATTAGAATAAACACACTTTGCAACACTTGTTGTTGTATATACAACATAGAATTTGGTTATTATTATGAAACATACGTATAAATTCAATATGTTTTTCATTATAACCATGTGTAGGTGATATAAATTAGATCCTTGTCAAAACTTATTTGTAAACTTTGTAAGCATTTAATTGTTTTTTGGGAAAAGTTGAGAAAATGTTCAAAATTCCCTTGGAATATGAAATGAACCATTGTTATGGTTGTCCTTCCACGACTGCCTATTAAAATGAAGTTTTTGATGAAGAAGAGCATTGAAGGGAATACAAAGGAGAAAATGAAAAAGGGTAGTAGTAGAGATGTGATCTTGAAGAAGTAGTCTTCTTGATGATCAGAGGAGAAGAAGATATTGAATCTATCCCATGATGAGTGAATATTGTTGTTGATCCATGGTTATCTACAAATTTCCTACCAGTGAGTAACAATACACTAAATTTTTTTATATCTCACCCTTTTGTAATTAATTTCCTGCATAATAAAATCCCCTAGAACCTAGTTTTCCTATTTGGATTTCTAGTGTAAAAATATTCTATGTTGTCTCATGGTGTTAATCATTGTGTAAAATTGATGTAGTTTTGGTTTTAATATATTCTTGAATTCTATGTAAGCCATGAGAACTATAAAAAAGATACATTATAATCATAGTTATATTCATTGGTTTAAATGATTGCTTCAGTTTTGCAATTTGTTTAGTGTATTGGTGGTTCATTATTTAAGCACATTCTACATCCAATATTGCAATTTCTTCTTGTTTTTTTTTTATTTTTTAATTTTTTGGTGGGTTTGTTTGTATGAGTACACAACATTTCAATTAATTCAAGTAGCACACAATACATCATTGTTGTATTCACCCAATATTTACTTATTTGATCGCTAGAGTATAGCTACAACACTATCAGATACCTTCCATTCGATGTGCGATGAGAACTTGCAACTTGAGAATAGATTTGGAGAGCCTCCAATCAATTGAGGTATGTCTACTGAAGAAAGAAACCAAGTAGTGAACTAAATATGAAATAGAGCCAATATTTTTTTATGCATGTTGGTGATTACTAGCAGAGTATTATCAATTTGATACTTAACTGAAAGATGAAATGATTAAGTTTGACATATGATTTGGGATAGAGTAGAGTGATCGTAGGAAGGAACTAGGGGGTGTCCTTGAGATTTATTTATTCCCTATAGCTATAGAAGAGTATGTTAAAGGGGTGAAATACTTATGAAATATTGGCACTAAACGAAAAGGGAGAGGTGAAAGGATTAGAAAACCTTCATGTAGTGAAAGAGTTTGCAGACGTGTTTTCAGAAGAGTTGTCAGGTTTACTTCCCGAAAGAGAGTTGGAGTTGACAATAGACTTGAAACATGGAACTGAACCGATAGCGAGAACTCCATATCGGATGTCAATGTCTAAATTGCAGGAGTTGAAAATGCAATTGAAGGGATTGTTGGACTTGGGACTTATATGTCCAAGTGTGTCTCCTTGGGGTGCGCTAGTTATTTTCATGAGAAAGAATGATGGATCGTGGAGACTTTGTATTGAATATCACCAATTAAACAAAGCAACAATCAAGAACCTGTATCTGTTACCCAAAATAGATGATTTGTTTGACCATATGAAGGGAGCGACGGTGTTTTCAAATATTTATTTGAGATCAGGATATCACCAATTACGGATTAAAGAAGAAGGTGTCCCTAAGACCACATTTAAGATGATATTCAGACACCATGAGTTTACAGTTTTACCGTGAATGGGGTGTTTCATGAATACTTGGACAAGTTTTTTCAAGTATTTATTGATGACATACTGATTTATTCTCGAACGAAAGAAGAGCATGATGAATATTTAACATTGGTCCTAAAGTGTCTACGAGAAAACAAATTGTACAAGAAACTATCGAAATGTTATTTTTACCAATCAAAGCTTCATTACTTGGGACATATCATATCTAGTGAAGGTATCTTTGTGGATCTAGAAAAAGTAGAGGCTATTATGGATAGGCTATCACCAACAAACATACAAGAAGTACGCAACTTTATGGGTTTAGTAGGACATTACCGACGATTCTTTGAATGTTTTTTAAAAACAGAAAATCCAATCGCAGAATTGCAAAAGAAAAACAAGAAGTTTGTTTGGACAGAGAAATGCATGGAAGCATTACAAAAACTTAAGGAGTTGTTGACGACAACACCAATATTGAAAGTCCTCGACATGAACAAGGAATTATTGGTATGTACAGACGCATCCAAGGAAGGTTTAGGCAGAGTTGTGATGAAAAACGGTCGAGTGATCGCTTACATTTCAAGGAAATTGAGAAATCATGAGGAGAACTACACAACACATGACTTTGAGTTATTGGAAATTGTATCTTCCTTGAGAGTTTGGAGACATTATCTGATTGGACATAAATTCAAATTAAAGACAGATCATTGGGGACTGCAGTATATATTTACACATAGTGACTTGAATGCACGACAAAGGCATTGGTCAAAATTACTTAGTGAATACGACTTTGAGATTACTTACATTAAAGGAACGGTGAAGAGAGTGGTAGATGCATTGAGTTGGAGACCATGCATATTCTCGGTAATATCACTTAAGACAGATCTTTGAGAAAATATTCTAGCCTTACGGATTGATGATGATTGGTACAAGGACGTTAAGAATAATATTGGACAAGATACCATGATGGTACCAAAGTATGAAGGTTATTCATTAGAGAACTATGGGTTGTTGAGATTTAATGGAAGAATTTACATACCGCCTAACGACGAATCAAGAAGTTTGATCTTGAGTAAATCCCATCGAGAAGTGTACATGGCTCATCCGGGAGTCACAAAGATGAAGCCAGACATTAAGCCTTTATTCTTATGGAAGGGAATGAAAGAAGACATAGTTAGTTACGTGGAGAGATGTCTAGAATGTCAGCAAGTGAAGGCTAAACATAGACATTCAATAGGATTGTTACAACCACACGTTATTCTGGAATCAAAATGGAAGGTCATTTCGATGTAATTTATCGTTGGATTACCACTCACGACAAGGAGGCTTGATTCAATTTTCGTGGTAGTGGACAATATGATGAAGAGTGCACACTTTATCCCAGTACATGTGACGTATCAGGCGTGAGACATAATAAAAGTATTTTTTAGCGAGATTGTGAGATTACATGGAGTACCAAGAAGTATCATATCCGATTGAGGATCAATATTTACAGGACAGTTTTTTACCATTTTCCAAGAGGCTTTGGGAACAGAGTTGAATTTCAGTACAACATATCACCCTGAGATAGACGAAAAAATAGAGAGAACAAACCATAGTTTGGAGGTTATGTTGCATATGTATGTAATGGACCAACAAAAACTTTGGGAAGATTTATTGCCACTAGTAGAGTTTGCATACAACAACAACTATCAGAGTATGACTAAGATGGCATCATTTTAGTTTCTCTATGGACGATTGTGTCAGACGTCGTTGAGTTGGTATCGACTTGAGGATAGGGTCCTGGTAGGACCAGAAATGATTCAAGAAATGGAAGAACAGATGAAATCGATAAGATAGAGGATTAAAGAAGCGTAATATTGGAAGAAGAGTTATGCTAATGCACATCACATTGACTGTAGTTATGAATTTGGTGATAGAGTTTTCTTGCAGGTAAAACTGCACAAGAGTTCAATCAAGTTTGGAAATTATGCTAAACTCTCTCCTATGTTTGTGGGACCTTTCGAAGTTGTGGAAAAGAAAGGACTTGTGGCTTATCGACTAGCCCTGACTGATTCTTTGAGACATATGCATGATGTGTTTCATGTATATGTTTTGAGACATTATATTAGTGATCCTTCACATGTTATTGACATGAGTTATTTGTAGGTGCCAAACGAGGGTGCTCTCATGGTGGATCCAATCTACATTCTCGACCATCGCATTTAACAGCTACGACATCAAATATTCAATCAGGTCAAGCTCCAATGGGACAACTATAGTCTACACTCAGCTACCTGGGAGGACGCATATGAGATGCGTCAACAATTTCATTACTTTTTTGATAGATTATACATATAAATCTATGTCAGATACATTTATTTACTTGCATTTATATACTGTACAAACTTTGGAACGAATTTTAAAACAAGAGGGGGTGTATGTAACATCCCTCTCTACCGAGCACACTTTTAATTTCTTATTCTTTGAGGACACTTGTGTGCAAGTGATCTGGTTATGGTACATTGTGATTTTGTTTCGATTATAGATTATACATGATGATGATGATGATGATGTTTTGTGACTTATTGTTATTTGATGTATATGTATTGGCAAATGCTGTTGACGAGTTTTCCCAAGTGTGCAAGACACATGATAGGTTATGGATGTTGATGGCAGCAATGGACTTCCTTGGACTTTGAATTGAGTCAGGGAGTGAATTGTATTTTAATTGAGTATTTCATTTTACACACTTCTGACATATGATTGATTACAATATGATTTATGTATATGGATTATTGACACAGGTTTTATTAGTGGATGCAGGCTTGACGATCCTTACTAATCCGACTCACATAAGGAGTAGAGGGGCCATGCAAAGAAACCAGACATTGAGGGAGAGGTGTGGAAGTGTTCCTGTCACATGTTACTAGCACTCCTTCCATGGTCTAAACTATAGGTTAATGATCTAAAAATGAAGAAGACTTGTATTCTTGAAAATATTTGCAAGTAAAATTTATGTGTTAAAAGCAAATGGATCAACTTTGCAACACATCATTAATAGGATTTACTCATTCAAGATGCATATAAATAGCAGCATAAACAATGAACAGAAAACACATAACACAACAAATGATAAAGGAGTTCACCCCTCTCTTGGGCTACATCTCCTGGTCCAGCTTCCAATGGATCATTTGTATTATATTCTCAAAGTGCTCAAAAATGTTCTTTACAATGCTCAAAATGCCAAATATACTGCTCCAATGGCTTCATAACGTCCAAAAACCCCTAGCTAGGCTTTTTCGGCACCTCGTTTGGCCAAAAATTGAAGAAGTTAGGCTTCCTGGAAGTCCCCCCTTCAAGCTTGATGTCTCTGCATCTACAAATTGCACATCTCATGGCTCAACCTAGCCCACACGCAATTTAAAGCGTAGAAACCTGGCACCGAATGCAACCGCACAAATGGTGTGAATTGTAGGACGGTTACGGGCGCACCAGCCCCTAACCGCCAGGGCCGAAGTCATATGGGCATGTGACCACGCGCATTTTCAAATAGGGCTCCGTCCCATAGGCAAATAGAAACATAACATGTGCCGGGTCGTTCAACCGTTTAAACCACAAATCAAAACCCAAAACGTGCTTTCACTATAAGTCCATTGGTCATATGTAAATGTAATACAACCATGGGTTGGGGCTAAGCCCCAGCCCGACCCTCGCGCCAAACTTTAAACAATGCAAATTTAAATGAATATTAACCCACTCATATAGCAAGGAACAAACGCATGGTAAATTGGTCGGGCGAACTTTGTTAAGGCTTTACATGGTGGGAGGAGGTCCACGGTTCGAACCCCATGGAGTCCATAATGTTTTTAACTAACAACCAATACAACGGTGCCATGTGGTAGCCCATGACTGGGCCACGTGGAACCACACCATTTATCAAAATGATGCCACGTGTCACATCATGATTTGCCCAAATCTACCAATAAGTGAAAGCCACATCATCATCTACCATGCCAATGTACGAACTCTTCCACGTCAGCATGTACGGACTGTACGGACTGCACAGTGAGCGTCCCTTTTTTTACTTGTTTGACGATTCGAACAGATAGTGATATCTCTTGCTCCTGACGTCTGTTTGAACCCAAACGAGTTGCGTTGGGTTTGTGATGACGAGGGAAACGCTCCTATTTGTTTTGAAGTGATTCTGAGCACTTTGAATTTTTGAGCAAAATTTGATCCCCTGATCAATTAACTATTTAATAGTTCATGAGGTCCACAATGTCATGAGAGCAGACTGAGACAGTTGCTCACAAACATTCTAAGGAGCATGCAATAAGACAAAGTCTTTATTCCTTAGAAGCCCGTAGTCTCTCACAAGGTCAACCGAATGGAGTGTTGACTCCAAGGGTCAGACAAAATTCCAAAACCAATCAAAGGTGAGTGGCACCCTTGGAGCATGAAGGTGCGTCTTGAAGGGCATGTCATGTAAATAAAAAAAAACTTGAGTCAATAAATCTAGGTATCCTAGAAAAAATTTAAATGATTAGACCTTGTTGGATTAAAATAATTAATTAAACTGTGAATTTATTAATTATAAATCCCAATAAAAGTCTAATCCTAATTCTAAGACTAAGTCTAAGTATAAATTTAATTAAAGGACTAAATGAATTATGACATAAGTTAAAAGATTGGAGAATAATCAAACTCTAGGGAAAAGGGGAATAAAATCTAAAGATTAGATAAAATGCACATGTGTGCATGAAATTAATAAATGGGAATTTTTTTAAATAGAAAGAAATAAAATATGAGAGAATAGGTGTACACATAGAATAGTATCTAGAGTCAAGCTACCACTAAGTCTAACTAGAAGAAGACTCTTAATCGAAGTCTAATTAATATCTAGTTAGGAGACACTCATTAAATTAGATTTTTGGGAACAAAGGAACAACTAAGAGCGAAAATATGAACACATTAGGGAATCTGAGGAAAATTGGCTTTTAAAATAAAATAAAAATGTTAATTACTAGTGCAACTTGGGGAGAGCGTGACAAGTGTGTGGGTGAATAATCATAATTAATTTAATCTATAAAGTTAATTATTTGTGCATGAGGACATGTGTCAGTGAGAAATTTTCTATAAAACAAATGGTGTAGAAAGAAAATGGATTTTACTTATACTTGGTAAGGTTATGCTGCCAAAATGGTTTTGACTGTGTTTTACTTGTGAGAGTTGGGATACCAATCTTGTAGAGAGAGTGGAAGCTCTACCTTACAGGGAAATTCTTGGAGCTATTGTTGTTGGTTTCTTGTGTGTGGCCCCTTTGTGGCTCAAGGGACTCAGGGGGAAGAAGAGTACCCCTAGTGTTGGTTGTGAGGTACCGATGAAGTCATTCGATTAATAGGCGGGAGAAAAGAGGGAGTTGCGCAAAGTTTCTATTTTAGCTTAAGATTATTCTCAATATTCTTCTATTGTGGTTATGATATTTAATTTTAAGTTATTACAATTTAGATATAAGTCTCATTTTTCAAATTGTGGATCCAATTCATGTTCTATTGCTAGTCCGTTCCAGATCTCAAAGTTTTAATTCTTAAAATCAATTGTAAGTTTTTTCTTTTTTTGTTGGAATTTAAATGTAATTAAATGAATTGCAAGGTTTTATGTAATTCAATAAATTATATAATGTCCATGATTGACCATGTTAAACTTATCTCCTCCAAGGGATTCAGAGAAATTGCTTGGAAGCTTGCATGACAACAATTAGAAGTTTCATATTTTGATTTAATTAGAAGTAATAGATGTACAAGAAGAAATTCACATTTTCTTAAGAAATATGGTTTCAGTCAATCATTCATTTTACTATATGTTGGATGTTTTATTGTATTTCTTTAGATCTATTGTCTGTAGAATTGAGGTTTAATATTATATTGTCTTTCTCGTTATAGATAGGGTAAACATTAACATTATTGTATAATCGTAACCATGAGATATTGTCCTCTAAATATTATTGTGGTAAACTCGTTGATGTCAAATCTTGACATGCACTGGAATTAGTTGAAAGAACTTGGGTTCAAGAAGCTAACCAGACCTTATATTATTCTTTCAAATGTCGAATATTGTTGTTAACACAAGATATGTTGGGTATCCCATTGCACATCACAAGCTATGAATTAAATTAAAGTGGAACATTTTAATACTATCAAGTTTTTAAAACCTGGACTGATGCTCAGCTCGATCCTTTCCTTGGGCGAGGGATTTAAAACACCGTTTCATCTTGGAGATGTTTTTACTTCCTCCTAACCTTTTTCGTTTATATCCCTTAAAAGGGAACTTTGTATTCGGCTATCGAGTGCACTTACTAAAATTTAGGGATCATTCTTGCTTGACTTGACAGATCCTTCTCATAACAAGTACAATCATGTATTATTTTCCCATTAGTGTTTTGATAGGAGTGTAAGTATCTATCCCTAGGTTATGGTGGGGATGTATTCAGTTCCATACTAGGATGCAGATCTCTAATACGTGTGTTTGATATCACTAAAACTAAAACAATGCTCACAAATCCCTCCAGAGATTAAACCTTCAAATCTCAAAGATGATGCCATATTGAACCTACTGCTCAAATATTAGGTATTTAATGCGTTAGTCTGAGATGTTATGGTATGTAATTCCTTTTCCCACTAATGAAAGAATATCGTCTCAACTTTTAAGATATATGGAAATCGATGTCCTTAAATTAGAACCTCAATCCTGTTTATGTAAGTAACTGAATTCCAATCAGAAGACATTTTTTGGATTAAAACATTGTAAGACATTTTGGATTGAACATTCTCTACTCAATTAGGCGAATTTGGGATGGGAGGGAAACGACCTAATCGAGTTGGATTTGTAGTTCAAAAACCATGTGAGTATATTTACTATCTTTAGTGAATACCTAGCCATTAATAACTACCAGTTAAGTTAGTTACGTTGAATATGATGCATCTAGATTGTTGCGAGTAGGAGTATATTTTCCGACATTCTTTTTGGTGAGGAAATGATGCGAATTATGGGAAAAATTGTACATCTCCTTTCATAATATTTAAACTTTAGTGGAAATTGTTGTTTTATTTTTTAACTTTACCAGGGCACGGAAACTCGTGTCTTCAAGAGTTGATTGTTTCACTTCAATGCAAAACCATTCTCCACCTTATCTTCCACTATTACCAAGTAGTTGTTAGGAAAGATCAACACCTGGAATTATTGCAAATGGTTCAAGTGAGAGTTACAAATTACCCAACCATAGTATGACCATTTGTTTGATATGTTTTTTTGGAGTACTCAATGAAATAACACACAATAGACTCATGATACGATCAGTATTGATTTACAGAGAGATTCACATTACTCTTAGTTAAATAAGTTAACTAGGAAAAGAAAAGTACAAACTTGTGTTACCACTCACCTTTGATCATTGAAGTTTTCGTTGATTAGTTTATTGTTTAAGGTTTCATGTCTAAATGTAACATCCCTCTCTTGCGATCACATGCTATCGACTTCTTCTTTGAGGACACTTGCATCCAAGTGATCCGATTATATTACATGATTGTATATTTCACTTATGGATCTTTATGATGATGTTGATGATTATGATTTGATGTTATTGATATATGCGTATTGATAGATGTTATTGACGAGTTTTCCCTGTGTGTGCAGGACACTTGAGAGACTGTGGATGTTGATGGCATCAATGGACCTAATTGGACTCCATATTGAGTCAGGGAGTGGATTGTATTGGTTTGAGTATTTCATTTATGCATATGTGACATATGATCGATTATATATTATGATGTTGTATATGGATCATTGATAGTGTTTCATTGATGAATGTGGACTGACGATTTCTTGTTAATTTGACTCACATAAGGAGTAAAGGGGCTATGCACATAGACCAGATATTGAGAGAGAGGTGTGGCAACGTCTCAGTCCCAACCTACTAGCACTCTCGTCATGGCTCGAATTGTAGGTTAACAATTACCTAGTTCGAGAGATCCACGATAAAGTGAGGGAAGAATGAGATAGTCACTCACAAAGATTTCTAAGGGGCGCGCAATAAGGCAGGGTCATTTTTCCTTAGAAGCCCTTAGTCTCTCACAGGGTTTCCCGAATGGAGTGCTGACTCCAACGGTTGGAAAACTACTAAAACCAATCAAAAGGTGAGTGGAACTCTTGGATGCACGAGACTTTTTCTTGAAGGGCACGTTGTGTGATTTAAAAGGGAACTTGAGTCAATAGATCTAGGTGGCCTAGAAAACAATAAATTAATTTGACATTGTTGGATTTAAATTAATTGATTAATGAGTAAATTATTAATTATAAATCCCTATAAGAATCTAAGCCTTTTCAAATTAAATTTAATTAATCATAAGCATAAGTTTTGTAAAGAGGCTAAACTGAAATTAATAACTAAAGAAAAAGGGGAATGAAATCATTCTAAAGAATTAATACAATACACATGTGTGCATAAAATACTTAATTGGAATTTAAGATAAGAAATGAATAAAGCATAAAAGAATGTGTATGCATAGAAAGCCATCTAGAGTCTAGTTAACACTAGTCTAACTATAGAAGAATCATATTTTAACTCAACTCATATTTAGAAAGGCGTCAATAATTAATTGGGAATAAGGGGAATAAAGAGACAACTATGAGTGATTCAAAGAGTTATTTTAGGAAGGGTGAAGGAAATTGAATTTTATTAAAATAAAATGTGGATTTACTTGTGCAACTTGGGGGAAAGGGTGACAAGTGTAAGGAGGAAATAATTATAAATTTATTTAAATTAAAAAACAAATTAATTATGTAAGTGGGGATGTGTTATGGGGAAATTATATAAAACAAATGGTTAAGATGAGAAATGGATCAGAGGAGTAATGGGTAAAGATATGTTGCATAATTTTTTACTAGTTTTACTTGTGAGAGTTGGGATACCCAGCTTGAGAGAGAGTGGTGGCTCTACCTTGCGAGGCTAGCTCGGAGCTAGAGTATTTTTCGGGGTTGTGTGTGTGTGGCCCCTTTGCGGTTCAGGGGCATAATGGGGAAGAAGAGTACCCCTAGCGTTGGTTGGGAGGTATCGATGAAGTCTCAATGATTAGCAAGTGGGAGATCGGAAGGAGCGCCACCCCGGAAGAATATGTCGGTTATGGTATTCTTCTTAAGGATTATAATTGTAATAATGTTAAGTTGTAAATGAGTTTTTATACTTCACCATGATCCGTGATTCAAAGTTTGATGTCTAGTTTTTATGAACCCTTGTTAATTTTAGTGTTTGAGTTGAAGTAGATGTCCCTGTCTTGCAACCGAGTAATGAGTTTGCATTAGTTGTCTCCTATTTTTATTTTATTTTTCTCATTTTGTTATAACTGGTCATGACCTTCGACCACTCTTAGTAGAATAAAATTGTCTAGAATTGGATTTGGCTATAGGGATGGACATGCCAACTTCCTCTGAAATTTGTTAAAATTTAAACTCAAGCAATGATGAATGGTGCAATGGCCAAAGGTCATCCTATGCGCTGGGTGTAAGCAAACGCAAGTTCCTTCTTTTCTCACCCAACAAATCGATAGCTTGCGAAGCTAAAAAGTATGTCAATGCATATGCTGCCATTAATGGGTAGCTTCCTTTGCGCCAGGTGCCCACACCCCAGCGAAATCAATTTGCCTTTGTGCCAAACGCACACGCACTTTCGTCACTCGGATGCCTCTTGTTCCAGAGATCCCCTTCCACATCTCTTCCTTTGACAAAATCGGGTTGCTGAGAAGCACCCTTCCACCGCTCTTCCTTTGAAAAATTGGGCTGTTGAGAGCGCCCTTCTCTCGCTGATTTCCTTGAAAATTCGAATGTTGAGTGCGCCCATTCTCCCTTCTCCTCCATCGACAGAACCGGGCTTGCTGAGTGCGCCATCTCTCTACTCTTTTCATTGAAAGATTCGGAGTTTCTTAGTGCGCCCTTCTCAGCGAATTTCATCAACTTTCCCCAGCGATTTGCATGATCCTAACCTACAATTATTACCTGGTATTCACCTGGCGAATCCATAGATCTTTTTTGTATTTTTGGCATGGAATTTAACCGGCATTTGCATGAACCTGACCATCGATTTTACCTGGTATTCACCCGACGAAATTCATTGAACTTATTCTGCGTTTTTGGCAGAGAATTTAACCAGCGTTTTGCATGAACCTGACCAGCGATTTTACCTGGTCTTCACCCGGCGAAATTCATGGAACTTATACTGTGTTTTTGGCAGAGAATTTAACCAGCGTTTTGCATGAACCTGACCAACGATTTTACCTGGTCATCACCCGACGTAATTCATTGAACCTATTATGTGTTTTTGGCAGAGAAATTTAACCAGCGATTTGCATGAACCTACTCTGCGATTTTACATTAGGATATTCTCTGTGTTTTCCCATTAGATCGCTCAGCGTTTTGTCAGGAATGTACTCTGCGATTTGGTTGGTGAATTCACCAAGAGGCTGTCGACAATCTGACCCCGAGATGGCTTGCTTCCTTCCTCTAATTTGCTTGGCTATCTCCCCATTTCTTTTGCGATTGAAATTTTATAATTTCTCACCTTATAGAAGTAACTTCACCCTTTTAATTGGAATAGAAAGCTCTTACACCGTGGTATAATATATGTGAAGCAGCAATAAAAAGAAACAATGTCTTGAATCACCAGTGCCATAATGCAAGCTACCTATAGTCTGGTACAGATGTGAAGGGGGTGAGATTCCTTATAATTGTCCTTTAGGTGGTTGACCCTTGTCAATGGATATGCAAGGAACAAGCCTTGAGTTCCCCTTATCTTAAAAGGGGTTGGGAAATTCTTTTAATTTTTAAAAATTAATTTAAGTTAGGGATGAATTCTCATATCTCAAATTCCTTGACATTAAACCGTACCTATTATGGACATAGATTTATTTCAATCTAAAAGCTAATTTAGGTGGGAGTGTGTATATATTTATAAAACCTATATACCTTATGTAATCCTCAAGTAAACAAAGAAGGTTTTTGTTCAATCATCATGGCTAACAATAAATCTAAAATGTGAGCTCTTAGGACTCTCTAATTAAATGGTCACTGACTTTAATTATTCCGTTCACAGTTTAAACGATGATGGTTAGAGTAGACCCCATATTTTACCTGGATATCCACTTGTTCTCTGGCAATGTTACAATTCCCTTCATCTTGTTCTCTTACTCATTCGCACATAAATTAGTTGAAGGAAGGTTGAGTAATTTAGTTCACTCCTTGTTGCGGAATTGGGGTTGGATTAGGGTTATCCACCGCCAAGAGATTGAATGGTATAAATACATCATTCAATTGTGTAGACTTCGTTGGAGATTTCTTTAAAAACCTTATATTATATTTATTATATGTATAATGTTTCACCCATCATGTGTGTTAGCAAGCCATTATAGGAACATAGGCCTTAGATGCTTATATCACTTTTCGAGTAACACTGTTAGCAAGGAAGGAAGGGATTCTTAGGTTAGTCGTGGGAAGATTGAATATATGATGTGTCTATTAATGTCAAATGGAATTACGATATCTATCTCATGTTAAGCTTGTAACTATGTTCTTGTGATTCTTGTCCTTCCTTAAGTAATTTCCTCTTATTCTTGTATTAATTTATTAATTTATTGATGGAGATTTGAAGTTTTGTAAATTATATTTTGCATAGCAAAGAATAAATGGTTGGTCCCGATCGATGAATCTAGTCTCGAATTATCCATGATTGATTATGTATTTAGCTTAACTCTTGCTCCATGAATTTAATGCAATGTATGATTGGTTTGTGATTAGATTACTTGTGCCATGAAGACAAAATTGATGAATACTTTTGCTCCATGAAAATACGGTTGATGATTACTCTTGCGATATTAATTATGTGGATGTATGATTGTTTTAGAATTTGTTTACTCTTGCACCATTAAATAAAGTTGATGTATGATGGTTTAGTAGTTAGATTTCTCTTGCGCTACATGACAATGTTAATGTATGATTGGTAATTTAGACTAGAGTTATGAGTTGTGATTGGATTAGTGGGATTTAGACACCTCCTTGCTCCTCAGAACAATCGCTAGCCCTGAGACCTTAAATGGTCAAAATCAATCGAATGATCATGGTCTTGAGCATTGCTTATGTGTCCTGGAGGTCCTAACCATGCAGGATAGGTTGGACGAGTAGTTATTTAATATTCAGGGATATGGTTGATCATTATCTATAATTGCTTCAATTGATTGTGATGTGTGGAACTGCGTTGTTATTTATGTTTATGTGTTGATCATGTGTCGCTATCATTTATGTTAATGCATTGTCTTATGTCGTTATTGATTACGATGATGTGTTGTTTGTAATCTTGTTAATTATGATGTTATGTTGATTATGCGTTGCTATGAATTATGTGTTGACATTAATTTTCTAATGCTTAAAAAAAAAATTACCTATTGTACTTCATTATTCATAGTCGTAATAGAGGGAAAATTACACTAAATACTTTTCTATGTTGTACAATACCTCTTTAATTCGGGTATTCCATTAATTGTGTTGACATGATGAGTAGTTGGAAGGAGACAATAACATTTAAATTAATTTATTGATGCTTTTAGAAATTTATGTTATGGTTATTATAATTGTTACTTAATATATGAATTAATAAATGTACTAATTATATGAATTATTAATATAAGGTTCATATGTATGATTGTTGAGCATTTTGACTGCACCTTCATTTTATAAAATTTGCTTGAGCACTTTAAATTGGACCTAGTTAAAGGTTGCATAGTTGGTTAGGTAAGGTTGATTCCTTGATTATTCTTTTTCTCAATAGATTTTCCATATATATATATATATATATATATATATATATATATATATATATATATATATATATATATATATATATATATATAAAGGGAATTAATAGGTATGTTAATGATTTCTAAAATGGTTTTACAAATTGATTGATACTTATGTTTTTATTATTCAATTATATTAAGGATTAATTAAGTATTCTAAATTATTTTAATCTTCTAGTTGAATAACTAGGCAACCTACACAACTAACATACTCGAAAAATTGCGCGAGTTGCGCAAACTTAGGCGAAATAATTAGGTGTTGTACGAAGGTGTTACTTTATTTTACACTTGTTACTAGACAAATTTTTGAAATTTGTGTGATGCGAATAAAGTCTTTTATTGTTATAAAATGGTAAACTGTACAAGAATGTTAAGTTGCACAAGCCTCTTTTAAATTATTTTTTTCCCTTTTTCTATAACTGCATCAATATTATTGTGTTCTTCTACTTTTGGAATGCTTCGAGAGGGTTGTTTCAATCACATGCGTGTTAAGTGGAATTTTTTTTATGCTTCAGATAGATGTTATAATATTTTGTTGCTCGATTCACGTGAATGACACTTAAATGATTGTTTAATCGTAGTATATTATACTATGTGTTTAAATAATTTATGAAGGGTATTGTTGTTGATTTAGTCATGAAATTCAAAGTATGATTGTGGTTAACAGAACTAGATATCTCCTTTTTCTTTAGAACAGTCACCAGTCCTGAGACCTTAAATGGTCAAAATCAATCTGATGAATCATGTACTTGAGCGTTGATTATGTGTCTGAGAGGTCCTAACCTTGCAGGATAGGTTGGGATGGTAGCTATCTTATGTTGTCTTTATGTGATATGCTTGATCTTGAATAATAGTGATCTTGTATTCAGATTTTTGTTGTGTGGTGATGTGATGAGATTGAATGTGTAATTATTGATTTATGTTGTTGTCGCATACAACTTGTCCTAATAGTTGTTTCAATTTATTTTTTTACCTGTACTGTACTCACTTATTTTGATGTCATAATGGAGGGGTCGTTACAGGTGGAGGGATATATGGTATACTAGACCATGGTGTATATTATTGAATATCTTCCAGGGTTAGCATTTATTAAGATCGATTTAGATTGGCACATTGTTGATCCAAACTCCATTAACAAATTCGAAGGGGAGTACCTGATGGAGAAAGGTAGATCGAGGAAGGTGAAAGGTAATTATTAGATGGTGTAGATTAATTATAATACATTTGATGGTTGATTTTTATGTATATATCATACTTAATTATATCATTTTTAATCTTCAATATGCATCAATTATAAAGGTATATCGTGTTAAGTAATTATACATTTCTAAAATATTGTAATTTTATTCTCATGGAGTTGGTCGAGAGTGGGATGCACTACATTTATATGTCGCAAGCAATCTTGATTGGATGAAGGTATGGATTGAACGATGTAAAAAATCTGGTCAATGATTATCATGGGAATGTGTGGCTTCATTGGTTAAAGCAACACACCACAATGGAGATACCAATCTTACACAAAGGGAAATCGATTTAGCATATGGCTTAAAAGATAAACATGAAAGCATATTAATAAGCCATACTAATTAATTATTTTCAATTATATTGATGTACAAGTTGAATTTTTTTTATCTTTGCATACTTTCCAAACATAAAATATTTACTTAATTATCAATTGATGATGTCATGTTTACGTGTTTGGCATATTGCAGGTAAAAAACCATAAGGCTATGTGGTGCAACGGTCATAAATTTCACATAAAAAGGTTGGATGAAACGAAGAAAACATTTGATTCTAGGATAACTTCAGTCTTTGAGGTGATGAATGTTGCCTCTAGAAGTGACAGACATCCAGAATTGTCAGAAAATCGATACTATGGGTATTTGGAAGATATTATTGAGTGTGACTTTAAATCCTTTAAATCAGTTTTATTTTTTGTCAAACGGTATAGACTACGATTGAATCAACGTGATCATGATAGAACTATTATTGAACATGCTAATGGATTTTCCATGCTCAATAAAAGGTCGCTTGAACCAAGAACAAAGCCTTATGTTCTTCCAAGTCAATGTGAACATGCATTTTACTCAGAGGTTCCAGGTAGAGGGGGTTTGTCATTTGTTATTAGACATGATCCAAGGGGAAGGCCGATAAAGTATAATGTAGAGGAAGATCAAGAGGGTATTGAAGAAGAAGATGATGTAGAGGATCAACATGAGTTAGATGATCATGTTCTAGAGGAAGATGTTGAAGAACTAGTTGAACTAGATGATGTAGGAGACATTGTTCATGAAGATGATATCGATGATGACTCTATCCAAACTGACATCGACGATGACGATGACGATATGGCCAATCCTTACAATGTTGAATCTAGATTGGATGATACATATGTGGACTTGGATGGAGAAGATGGTCAATTACATTGAATTGTATGAGGTATGACTTAATATATATATATATATATATATATATATATATATATATATATATATATATATATATATATANTGGTCAATTACATTGAATTGTATGAGGTATGACTTAATATATATATATATATATATATATATATATATATATATATATATATATATATATATATATGCCATTTTCTAGTATGTCGGTATGTGTTTTAGGAGAAATTTCTTAATTATGACAAAAAAGACATTCATTTATTTTCTAGTACATAGATTTTGTCGGATTTTGGGTAATTGAGAGTGACATGAGAGGGGGCGATAGATGAGCTTCCACCTTCACGTGGTTGGCCCCATTCAGTAGAGAATATTAAACAATTCTCGAAACTAAGAGAAGCTCGGCAAAGTTAATGCACAACTATGATTATTTCACCTAGTTCGTTATTATATAATATTTAATAACCCAAAAATAAAACGCACCTGCTCATGTACTTGAAACCGATGCATATAAATGACATGTGAATGGGGCCAATGTTGAAAGTTTTTCAATTTTTTCTTGTATGGAATGAAATTTGACATGGTTAGACTATATGCATGCATTGACGGTATGGGATTTCGGACTCAAACATGACTCACAAAAAAAATTTCACAATAAAAAAAACAAGCCTATAGAATAATTAATGTGAAGGGAGACAAGGCATCGCCTGCTCATGTACTTGAAACTGGCGCATATAAAAGACATGTGAATGGGGCCAACGTTGAAAGTTTTTCAATTTGTGCTTGTA
>ML789692.1:333273-344736 GCA_009831015.1 Picea engelmannii
TCTGGTGGTATCCGCTTTTCAAATCAATCTTTGAAAAATACTTTGCCCCGCTCAGGAAATCCATCAGATCATCCATTCTCGGCAATGGAAATCTGTACCTGATGGTTATCTTGTTTATCGCTCTTGAGTCGGTACACATTCTCCAGCCTCCATCCTTCTTTGGACTGAGTACTGTCGGAACAACACATGGGCTCAAACTTTCCCTGACCAATCCTTTGTCCAACAACTCCTGGACCTGCCTCTTAACCTCCTCATTTTCTTGCGGCGTCAACCTGTACGCGGATTTATTCGGAAAAATGGCTCCTGGTATGAGGTCTATATGATGACTCACACTCCTCATCGGTGGCAACGAACGAGGTAATTCGTCCACTATGATGTCAGCGAACTCTTCCAGCAGTTCCTGAACTTCATCTGGTAGATCATCCACTCTTGTGCTAGTCAGAACAATCTTCGGCTTCCTGACTACAAAGAATTGTGGATCTTCATTTTTCTTCACCTCATTAAGTAGTTCCTTCCCACTCATGAGAAGTACCATGTTGCTTACTTCCGGCTTCACTTCTTTATCTTTTATTGGAAGAAACCTATGGGTTCTCCCATTCTTCTCCAGAGTATATGTGTTTATTTTCCCGTCATGAATCACATTTCTGTCATATTTCCATGGTCTACCCAGCAATAAATGACATACATCCATAGGAGTGACATCACAGAGTACTTTATCATTATACCCTCCTATTTTAAATTCAACCAAGCATTGTTTAGTAACAGTTACCTGGTGTCCTTTTTGTAGCCACGAAACTCTGTATGGGCTTGGATGATCAGTCGTCTCCAGCTCCAACTTTTCTACCATCTCTGTAGATATGAGATTATCCGTGCTACCGCTGTCAACAATAACCTTGAACACCCTATCCTTGGTCTTGCAAGTTGTTCTGAAAAGTTTGGTCCTTTGAGTTGAGTCCTCCACCTCCTTCCCGGGTGTTAAGAGAACTTTACGCATCATCAGTGACCTTCCACCTTCTGTATCTTCGGCTTCAACATCTCGCCTCTGCGCTTCGGTGATGTGAGTTTCTCCAATATCCTTCTTTTTCTCTGGACACTCAAATGACTTGTGCCCATTCTTCCCACATGTGAAGCAAGTGATTACTCCACCTCTTCCTCTTCCTCTACCTCTGGTACGAGGAAAAGTGTTGTTGTCAGCATATCCTCCGCTCTGTTCATTATGTTGTCCTCTTTGTTCAATGTATGGTCCTCTCTGTGAGGTCCCACCTCTTTCTATTTTACCCTGAGGTTTCTTCCATTCCTCCCTGGGCTTCTGAGTTCTTTCCTGGGCAACTACTTTGCCTCTGGGATGGCTTCTGCCTCGGCCCCTCTGTCCTTGCTTTCGGCTCAGCTTCTCCTCGGCTTTCAGAGCCATCTGATAAGCATCCTCCACCGTCCTGATGGTAACCATGCTTAATTCATCCTGAATGTCGTATCTTAGACCATTCAGATATCTGGCAACCTTCTCATCATCGCTCTCCCGATGACCTACTCTGATGTTCAGTCGATAGAATTCCTCAGTGTATTCTTTCACTGTCATCAGCTTCTGTCTCAGGTTCTTCATTCTCCTGAACAGAGTAATTTGGTAGTCTCTTGGGATGAACTTCGCCTTCATCTTTGCAATCATTCGATCCCAACTCTTGATCTTCTGCTTGCCTTTGCAGCGTCTGTCAGCTTGTAGCTCATCCCACCACAATGTTGCATGTCCCTTCAAGCACGTAACAACATGTCTGACCTTCTTATCCTCCTCGATATCTTCATAATCGAAGTAGGTGTCAAAGGCTCTTATCCAATCTAGAAGCTCTTCTGCATCCAGATTTCCCTCATAAACTGGAATGTCCATCTTGGCCTTTGCACTCATCCGTGCAATAGCTTTAATCAGACGTTCATTCGCTGCATCTTCGGCTGCAACTTCCTCTTCTCGTTCAGCCTCAACTTAATCTTCTGAATCGCTGAAATCCCCTGCACTAACTGTGCGTCTTTGCGCTGTCTCCATATCCTCGAGTCTTGCTCGGAGATCTCTCATCTGTCTCTCCATTTCTGGATTTCCTACCGGCCTGCCTCTTCTTCGCACCTCCCTATCCTCTGGATTGGGTGATTGTCTCTCTCTTCTGGGCGGCATGGCAAATTTCTTCTTCTGCTACAGAAAGCAAAGAGATATTCCCGCTCTGATACCAGACCTGACGCAGTCGCACTCCTCGGAGCACGCCCGCTCACACAGGATCTTCTTTTCCTCTCGGCCCGAAGAACTCCAAGGTTCCTCTATTTCCCTATCGAGAAATCTACACCCCATAGATTCTCTTTAGACGACTTCCCTTTGTTCACTTGATCGGGAAATTGGAACTCGCAGCTTCGCAAGTTCACCGTCTATCCCTGGGTTCTCGAATCCCTGAGACCCGATGCCTTAGTCAACGTTGAATTCTTTCCGTTCCTATCGGGACTTCTGCTCTATCGGGATTTCACAACTCGCGATGTCATGCACCTTGAATCGTCGACTCCCGATACCCGATGCGCACGTGTGGATTGACCTTTCCACACCTCGTCGCTTCGATCGGGATTTCAGACTTCGCGGGATCGCGAATCCTGATGCCAAAGGATTCGGGACTTACCTTTTCCCGATCCCCGATACTATGCCACCTATTCTCCACTATCTCTTGCTGTGACCCCACACGACCCTTCCGTTGGGATATTGCATTTCGCGACTCCAACGTGCAAGAGTTTCTTACCTTTGAAAACACCGATTCTCCGAACTCTGACTCCTTGAGATTTTCTGACTCGCGTCCTTACTGATGGACAGTTCTGAGCTTATCGGGATATCGCAGATCGTGACTCCTGATGTCGTGAGTCCTGCACTCTCAGAATTCCCGATGAATTCAATATCCCGATGACTTGTCCGGGACTTCTCCTCTGCGCACTAGGGCTTAACCCCTGCGGAACTCCTGCCGAATCTGACGGCTGACGGGAATTTAACCACCGATCCAACGGCTTGCGGCGATTTAATGAAATCTCCTCAAAGGATTTCGATCGTCCATCCTTCCTTAGATGTTCCTGCGAGATGAAGAAGTGTCTCCCTACGAGACTCGTTCGTCCGCTCGCCAACCTGCAATGCTTTTCTCAGACTTTCCACGGCAGCTTCCCTGCACTTATCCTGCAGTGAATTCAAAGGCCTATTTCTCCTGAGCTTTTCCACAACTTCAGTCTTCAGAAAGAAACCTTGCATACACTCCTTGCGGCAAATCTTCAACAACGCTTAAGTGTTGAAGGCACTCGACTCTGCGCACTCCTGCAGCAACAGTCTTCCAATACTTTTCTCAGAATCGCAACTCTGAGACTTAGTTTGGCCTGCGCACTGCTTGCACGACACTGTGCCTAACTGCACCTTCGAGGAAATAATCACAAAATTTATCTCTAATTGAACCCTTCTTTCAACGCACTCCTTGCGGACAATTCAACTGCACTCCTTGCAGGAATTCTCTGGTTCAAAATAGAGAAACAATTGAAACTAATTCCTTCTTCCCTTCTGACTTCAATTCAACCATGAAATCACATACACAGCATATAAAAGAAAATGTATGACAGGAAATGAACATTCATGAGCATAACATCAATACACAGAGAAACAATACGAACCATGAATTTGAATCAGAATTCTTCTATTAATTCAAATGTTTGTACATGGGTGTTCTTCACACAGTTCTCTGCTTGCTCTTCTTCTTCTTCTTGAATTGATAATGTCACACCTCTAATGATACAATGATACAATGAGGGTGTCTATATCCGTTTTCCCTCTTGGACTCTAGGCTATCAAATCTAGAATTAAATTCCTATCTAACTACATTAAATCTATTAAATGTCGTCTATCTACTAAAGGACGAGAGCTATCCGCTCAAGGTCCATTACAATACACAAAGACGCCTCCTCTTAAATGATTCATTTAAGAGCTGCGCAACACTCCCAAAGCATTTTCAAAAACTTTGTGCTGGCTTATCCAGTTGTCTTCCGCTTCCGCGCTGGCTCACTTGATGTGTTGGCGATGCTCCTACATCAATCTACATCTTCAACAAAATCTTCAAAGAGAACAAACTTGCATAGTTGCAAGGTCTTTTTGGAGTGAAGGACATGGTTGTTTAGAAACCGTTTTTTGTTCCTTCTCATTTTTTATTTTATGCATTGTAATTTGAGGGGGGGTTTTGTTCCCATGAGGTTTTTCCTCTTTCCTCGTTTAGTTCAGTGTATCTTTTGTATTTGGGTACCTAACATGGCCTCGTAGTCGGGACCCATTCTTTATTTTCACCATAGTGATGTTCACAGGGGAGTGTTGGAGTTACTTCACACACACCTAGGATTTATTTTTCCTAAGGTTATTCCTTGTTTATTAGTCATAATTAGTAATTATCCAGTCTCCTATATTTTAGGGGAGAATATTCTCTTTCAGTTGACACTTCAGTTTGACTAGTTGAGTTGAGCTTAGATGTTGCATTGGTTTTGTCACCATGCAACATTGGGATCATCACCAACTCACTACTCTTTGTTCAGTCAGTTAACTGAAGACTAGTTGACTAGTTAACTCAGCTAGGTGGCAGTTCACTACCGTAACTGCTTGAGAGACTAGACTAGGTGGCAGTTCACTCCCGTAACTACTAGTGTGTGTCCAGATCACTCTAGAACACCACTATGGATTATTAGTTACTCATGTTTCCTATATCTATTGTAAATTATTCACTCTTTGAGTGTGGAATACAGTTAATGTGAATTCTTCCATTCTTTCTCTCTTGCTTCTTCTTTCTCAATTTCTCTTTGCAAATGTGTGTAGTATTTTCTAGCTAGATCTATTCTGTGCAGGTTCAACACATTTACAAGCATGAAAAATGAAAACCAAGAATCATAGTTTAATTTTGATACCCCATATTCCATTTTCTTTGACTATCTAGATCTAACACTGACCACATTTTACTTATTAGTGTCAAAGAGAACAAATTTCTCATACTACAACAATTGTGTATTACAAAATATGATGTGTTTCCAAGTTTCAATTTCATGATAGAGTTATTCTATGCTCTTTTAAATACTTGTTTGGATGCTAGATGTGCATAATTGAAGGCTTCTCTCACCATATGCATATTAACCATGACCAAGATCCATAGGAAAACTTTCATTTCCATTTTCGTAATCAGACAACCATGTGGATTGTTGATCAAACTGTCCACCTCTTCCTTCATGGAAATTGATCAACCTTTACAACATTTGTTGAAAAGGGATGTCCAAGGATAACATGAACTTCATTCAAATGTTTCTAGGCTAAATATAATGTCATCTCCTTGGTCGTAACATGGAATTATCATCCCCCTGGAGAGGAACTATAAACCCATATTCTTAAGTGGCATCGTTTGTATAGGTATTGCAAAACATCCTTGACTATTGCTTTTGAAGACATTATTTATAAAATAGGAAAATAATTGAGAGAAGAATTATCTCTCCAATTCATATATGTATGCAACTTAGGAATTAAAGCGTACCTTTTATCCATCTTAGTGATGAGGCTTTGTGGGATAAACTTTGAAATATAATCACTGACTCCTAGGAAATTGTTAACCTTACTCACAAATGCATAATCAAAATTAACCAAGTGATAGGATCATCCCATAATATTCCTAGGTCGAGTACAAACTTATCAATTCAAGAATAACCCCACTTCATCATGAGTTGAATGTTCCTCAAAGTAAATCTATTGTTGATCTTAATAATACATAGGAGGAGGTGAGACAAAGTTAATGTGTGTTTCTAAACCTTTGGGGGTATACCACGTGTTGAGTTCTCATCACCCACATGTTCTTACATCCTTTCATCATCATCATGAAATTCATCATCATCATCATCATCAACGTCGTCATTTCATCGTCATCATCATCATCATTTCATCATCGTGATAATCGTCATAGTCGTCATCATTATCATCACCTTAATCAACATTGTCATTCTTCTCCTCCTCCTCCTCCTCCTCATCATCGTCATCGTCATCATTGTTGTCGTCGTCATTGTTGTTGTCATTATCATCATCATCATTTCCATTGCCATGGTAATCATCATCATGGTGATCATTGTCGTGAGTTTATGAGTTATTTGGCTTAAAGTGTATAAGTTTTATTGGAGGGATTATAAAGAATAGTGGTTAGTTAAGGTTTACAAATGGAAGGGACTAGTAGGGGTTACAAATCGTTTAAAAATATATATATATATATATAGTATATATATTTATTATATAGAATATATTATATATAAAACCACGTTTAGGAATATATATATAATATATAGTTATAATATATATATTTAGTATATAGAATATATTATATATAAAACCACAAGAAACGTTAATCCATAACATATTACCTTGATACCACCTCCGCGTGAGAGAGGGAAATTCAACGCCGGCCGACTGTACCGAGTGCAATAGTACCTCTAAGGGAAATACCACGAGGTATTGCCGATTAATTGATACCACACCGATTGTATCGAGGGAAATACCTCTGATACTTTCACGAATGTGAGAGAGAGGGTAATTCGACCATTTGACGCTGAGACTGATTGCAATACCTCTGATACCTGTACTAGCACGAGAAAGAGGGTACTTTGACAATTTGATCCTAAGATCGAGGGAAATACCTCTGATACCTGCACCTGCGCGTGAGAGATGGTGAGTACCTCTACACACTGAATGTGGCTTAAAGTTGTCCCTGAATTTGTAGAAAAGTGTTAAATTTTTGGATTTTTTCTCTATTGTGCATTGGTTTCCTGCATATAATATCTTAAGATCATCAATGAACCAAAATTGGAAATTTTGGAAGCTTTTGGGCATTTTCAAAGGAAACCCACTAACCCACTAAATCTTGGGAAATGATCACTCTTCAATATGGTCTTTAGTCCCCAAACAAAAAACCCCTACTATTACTAACCGGCTCCAATCCACTCGACCTAGTTGGCAGGTTGCTTGTAGATCCTCTGTTCGTGGAAGATCCACAGTTTACGTTTTCGTCTCCTATGTTGGGTTTGTTCCGAGTGTATATGGACTACAATTTTCGGATGTGTAGTGCCAGTCAGTGTAGCTCCTTTTTTTGTGTGGTTGTTAGTAATTACAGGTACCCTGTAGGATAGGTGTGTTGGTTTCATTTATGTTTGAAATCTTCTGTTACCATCATGTACAAAGAACTGTTATATTTCTAAATATAAGTGGAATTTTTTGGTGAAAAAATGAGACATCATTGTTTCATGTTCGTGCTCACCACAAAACCCTTGGGTTTCCAAAATTTTCTGTTAGAAGCCCGAATGTATCATAACCCTTTCTGAAGGGGTGATCCAATCTCAATATTCAATGCTACCACTACCTGCTACTTTGACATAGATTTATGATATAAAAGGTGCTTACAATGAATAATATTACTATTAGATGAGATGAAAACTAACACATCATATTCCTAAAGTCGATAAATGAATACCACAAAATACACATATTCTTTAGTTCCTGGGGCAGTTATCCTATGTCCAATGGTATGGAGAATCTAGAAGATAAAAGTTCTTATTCCTTTTTTAACAAGAATTTGTAGTTCAATTACTGAGTTATAATATTCATAGGGAGATCCATTGATAGACCGTCACAACAGCCCACCTTGTATGTGGGCTGATATACGCCCTGTATGAGGACTGATATATGCCCTGTTTTGGGATGAGATATGCGCTTGTCCTGGGATATACACCCTGTTTTGGGCTGAGATTTGCATGTAAAAGCTTGCGCAAATTAATTAGCTGTCATACAAAGAGAAACATCTAGCAGGCTGGGTGGTTAAATAGGTGCCATTCCTTCACTCCCTTTTGAAAAAGATAATTTTAACTCTTATTAAATTCCATGAAGCTTTCACTCGACATACCAGGGGAATTTATCCCCTAACAAAGTTTTTTACCAAAATATGGAGGTGGGCAGGAACTGACCATAGAAAGAATCAACCTATTCCCAGGAAAACATGACAAGAGAGTAGACTCAGAAAAGGTTCTTGAGAATTTCCACTCGACCACATAAAGGACAAATAGGATGAAAGACATCCAGGTGAGTTAGTCTCCTTCCAACAATAAGACCACTCATTATCAATGGCCAAGCAAAAAAGGTATTTTTGGGTTCCACCAAAGGCTTCCACAATTGGCACTTGAATTCTGGTGTCTCTTCTAAATATGATCCCATATATTATTTAGTTCATTCTTCCTAAGAGGTTATTACAGGAATGAATTTGTAGGTTCAGTGACACATGATATTGATTAGAAGGCCAATTCCTGAGGGACAAGGCATCATGACCTCTATCAAGACCAAGTTGAAGTGGTTCCTTGTGTCTTCTAGAAGATATCATGTTTGGCAAACCATTTGAAACAATAGTTAATTCATATATGCAACGACATAGTGGTGTTATTACTACTTTACGAGTTGAATCATTATCCTCTACTAACATCGCTTTCAAGAAACATTGTGAAGAATCATTTCCTAGCAAATTCTAATCAGCTGATGTTGGTTCTTTAGTTGGAGTTGTCTTCCCGAATGTATGTCCACCTTTGTTGGATTACCATCTCCACCAATAACATTTCTAAACACAACAATGTTTTGTAGTTTACTTTTCTCAAAGAATTCTTGTATGTACTTTTCAACCTCATTATCTTGATTTTTTTTTCTGTACCTTGCAATAGCTTTGCTCACAACCCAATCTAATCTGCATATTTTTGGTTCAGAGAGATCACTTTCGCTTAGTTAAGTTGACCCTAACTACTTCACTTCTAACATGTGTACTATTTTTTATGTATATTATAGTATTACATTTACATCACTTGATCCACTTCTGCATTGTACCATGCCGCATAGAAGTCTCTAATGTCCAAATATAAAATCTAGCTCCCTTCTTTTTCCATCAGGTCATGCAGTAAACTGCCCAGATCCATATAAGTACTATGCAAGGATTCCATCATTCTACTCAAAATCTATTTCATTTGTTGGACAATGAATTGTCACTAAAAAGCTTCAAGGTAGCCTCAATATATCCTTCTTTGCAAAGAATGTTCATCAATATATTTTAAATAACATCATCAACTAGATCACCTTTGTTCACCAACATGCAAAAAAGTTTTGTTTCCTTTTCCACCATCCCTTTCATACAAAGCTCGTTAATAAGTACAATATATGTGCTACTATCTAGCAAAAAGGAACTTTATACCATTTGATTATGTAACTCAAAATCCTTCTCTAAATTGCCATCCTTACTATATCTACGAAACACCATATTAAAATTTGGACTGCTTAGAATCAAACATCTTTCAAGCATTTCATTTAGAACACTACTTTCCATTTCAATACACTCCACTTTACGAATCCCATTAATGAAAGAATATAAGTTCCAACATTAGAAAGACTATTTTTTTCAAGCCACAGAGCATATGCCCATAAACTTGCAGTGCAACTTTTGGATTCCTAGCAACCTCACAAGTACTTATGAGAATATTATATGAATTGTTTTTAAGTTTGACTTCACTCTTTTCCATTTCCCAAACATACTACAAATGGTTTTTCCAAAATCCCAAGCCGCTAGCAGAACACCACTGCCATTTTATAAATCTCAGTATCCATTTCAATGTTTCTTGATGCTTTCAAGCTTTTGAAAATGCTATACCTTGCAAATTGACATGTCCTCTTCAATCAATTAAGAAAGTATTGTATTGTGTAAACATTATCCCTATAAGCTATAGCTTGCATATGCTCATAAGTTTTGAAAGCCATATCCGCCTTTTTGTTCTTTACCAAGAGAATTGACAAGTGTATTGTAGGTGATCTTATTTGCAACCTTTTTTCTTCAATTTTCCCCACAATTTATGAACTTCCTTCCATTTTCCTGCTCTCCGACAAATATATATCAGCATGTTGTAATAAATTGTATCCAGTTTCGAATTGACAAGTGTATTGTAGGTGATCTTATTTGCAACCTTTTTTCTTCAATTTTCCCCACAATTTATGAACTTCCTTCCATTTTTCTGCTCTCCGACAAATATATATCAGCATGTTGTAATAAATTGTATCCAGTCTCAAACTACATTGTGTTTCCATTTCTTTCAACAACTGGAGAGTATATTTCCAACCTTGAGAGTGCCCATATAATTTTATATTCACCCGACATAATTAAGTGGTAATTTGTTTCATCACTTTCCATACATAAACTACGTTTCCTCGGTCCACTAGTATTCCTTTTCTGAAGAAAATTCCAAGTTAAGACCTTATTTTTAAGAAGCAACCACGTAAATATGCAATATTTGGAAGGGTATTTGTAGTGCCAAACATTTTTCTACTACCATCTGAAGTTCTTGGTTTCCTTGAGAAGCAAGTGTCTTGTAGCCTTCCCTTGGAGTATATTTCCCTAAAGGGTTTAGGGTACAAACCAGATAGTTCTCCTCCTCTTTAATTCTAACAAAGCTTGTTCTAAGTTTTGATGTGTATGCAATCCGAATAGTTTCATCATCCTACCTTAAGCCCAAGTTCCTTGCAGATAACCACTCTTGATAACTTTGTCATCTTATTGTTTTCCCTTTTAATGTTTCGGTGGATTTCATCACCCCCTATGTTTTGTTAGTGATAAAAAATTTGGCATTTCACACTATCCAAAGTAATCAATCCATCCAAAGAAATCAATCCATGTAGGACATGGACAACCAAACCATCAAGGCTATTATTTATATTTAAGTCCTTGAATCATCCTACCAAATATTACTCTCGTCGTCCTCTCTTTGAATGTGAGTGCCACAGTCTCTCCTCATTTCTTTATGTCTTGAAATCCTCAAAACTTATACAAATTCGCATTTTTATTTAGAGTACCCTAAAAAAAATATATTATTGTTAATATTGTTTATGACAAACTGATTGTTATGCTAATTCTCCACTTTATTATCCATTTGTTTGATTTGAGGTATAGATAATAGGTTAACAATAAGTTGTGGTACATGATAGGCATCATTAATCACTCCGTTCTCACAATCAACACTATAACTACCAATAATAGTAAGTCCATAATCATATGTAGAAAATACCTTCTCTTTCTCAACCTTATTCAAAGAAAAAAAATAGAGAAGCATCCTTAACCATGTGATGTGGACAAGCAAAATCCATGATCCATTCATTTTCATGTAATCCTTGAGGAGATGTATAAAATGCATGAGTACCATTATCATTACCTCCTTTTCACGACACTTTTGTTGAGTGTCTTAGAGCTACTTGTTAGATTTTTAGGGTAATTTGAAAACAGTAGTCACTTTTAATTTTAAAGCAAAAGCACTTTAGATCTGGATCATGAGCAGCATATATCAAGATAGGACTCTGGCTTATGTTAGCAGCAGAAAGATATAGTTCAGAAAAAG
>ML789692.1:351656-363242 GCA_009831015.1 Picea engelmannii
ATGTTCAGCCTCTGATTTACTGTAAATTAGTATATCATCCAAATACACAATGAGAAATTTCTTGATGAACTCCCTCAGGACTTCATTCATCAACCTCATAAAGGTACTTGGCGCATTTGTCAAGCCAAACGGCATGACTAGCCATTCATACAATCCTTCATTGGTTTTGAAGGTTGTTTTCCATTCATCGCCTTCTCTCATGCGAATCTGGTGGTATCCGCTTTTCAAATCAATCTTTGAAAAATACTTTGCCCCGCTCAGGAAATCCATCAGATCATCCATTCTCGGCAATGGAAATCTGTACCTGATGGTTATCTTGTTTATCGCTCTTGAGTCGGTACACATTCTCGAGCCTCCATCCTTCTTTGGACTGAGTACTGTCGGAACAACACATGGGCTCAAACTTTCCCTGACCAATCCTTTGTCCAACAACTCCTGGACCTGCCTCTTAACCTCCTCATTTTCTTGCGGCGTCAACCTGTACACGGATTTATTCGGCAAAATGGCTCCTGGTATGAGGTCTATATGATGACTCACACTCCTCATCGGTGGAAACGAACGAGGTAATTCATCCACTATGATGTCAGCGAACTCTTCCAGCAGTTCCTGAACTTCATCTGGTAGATCATCCACTCTTGTGCTAGTCAGAACAATCCTCGGCTTTCTGACTACAAAGAATTGTGGATCTTCATTTTTCTTCACCTCATTAAGTAGTTCCTTCCCACTCATGAGAAGTACCGTGTTGCTTACTTCCGGCTTCACTTCTTTATCTTTTATTGGAAGCAACCTATGGGTTCTCCCATTCTTCTCCAGAGTATATGTGTTTATTTTCCTGTCATGAATCACATTTCTGTCATATTTCCATGGTCTACCCAGCAATAAATGACATACATCCATAGGAATGACATCACAGAGTACTTTATCATTATACCCTCCTATTTTAAATTCAACCAAGCATTGTTTAGTAACAGTTACCTGGTGTCCTTTTTGTAGCCACGAAACTCTGTCTGGGCTTGGATGATCAGTCGTCTCCAACTCCAACTTTTCTACCATCTCTGTAGATATGAGATTATTCGTGCTGCGCACGTGTGGATTGACCTTTACCCGATACCCGATGCGCACGTGTGGATTGACCTTTCCACACCTCGTCGCTTCGATCGGGATTTCAGACTTCGCGGGATCGCGAATCCTGATGCCAAAGGATTCGAGACTTACCTTTTCCCGATCCTCGATACTATGCCACCTGTTCTCCACTATCTCTTGCTGTGACCCCACACGACCCTTCCGTTGGGATATTGCGTTTCGCGACTCCAACGTGCAAGAGTTTCTTACCTTTGAAAACACCGATTCTCCGAACTCCGACTCCTTGAGATTTTTTGACTCGCGTCCTTACTGATGGACGGTTCCGAGCTTATCGGGATATTGCAGATCGTGACTCCTGATGTCGTGAGTCCTGCACTCTCAGAATTCCCGATGAATTCAATATCCCGATGACTTGTCCGGGACTTCTCCTCTGCGCACTAGGGCTTAACCCCTGCGGAACTCCTGCCGAATCTGACGGCTGACGGGAATTTAACCACCGATCCAACGGCTTGCGGCGATTTAATGAAATCTCCTCAAAGGATTTCGATCGTCCATCCTTCCTTAGATGTTCCTGCGAGATGAAGAAGTGTCTCCCTACGAGACTCGTTCGTCCGCTCGCCAACCTGCAATGCTTTTCTCAGACTTTCCACGGCAGCTTCCCTGCACTTATCCTGCAGTGAATTCAAAGGCCTATTTCTCCTGAGCTTTTCCACAACTTCAGTCTTCAGAAAGAAACCTTGCATACACTCCTTGCGGCAAATCTTCAACAACGCTTAAGTGTTGAAGGCACTCGACTCTGCGCACTCCTGCAGCAACAGTCTTCCAATACTTTTCTCAGAATCGCAACTCTGAGACTTAGTTTGGCCTGCGCACTGCTTGCACGACACTGTGCCTAACTGCACCTTCGAGGAAATAATCACAAAATTTATCTCTAATTGAACCCTTCTTTCAACGCACTCCTTGCGGACAATTCAACTGCACTCCTTGCAGGAATTCTCTGGTTCAAAATAGAGAAACAATTGAAACTAATTCCTTCTTCCCTTCTGACTTCAATTCAACCATGAAATCACATACACAGCATATAAAAGAAAATGTATGACAGGAAATGAACATTCATGAGCATAACATCAATACACAGAGAAACAATACGAACCATGAATTTGAATCAGAATTCTTCTATTAATTCAAATGTTTGTACATGGGTGTTCTTCACACAGTTCTCTGCTTGCTCTTCTTCTTCTTCTTGAATTGATAATGTCACACCTCTAATGATACAATGATACAATGAGGGTGTCTATATCCGTTTTCCCTCTTGGACTCTAGGCTATCAAATCTAGAATTAAATTCCTATCTAACTACATTAAATCTATTAAATGTCGTCTATCTACTAAAGGACGAGAGCTATCCGCTCAAGGTCCATTACAATACACAAAGACGCCTCCTCTTAAATGATTCATTTAAGAGCTGCGCAACACTCCCAAAGCATTTTCAAAAACTTTGTGCTGGCTTATCCAGTTGTCTTCCGCTTCCGCGCTGGCTCACTTGATGTGTTGGCGATGCTCCTACATCAATCTACATCTTCAACAAAATCTTCAAAGAGAACAAACTTGCATAGTTGCAAGGTCTTTTTGGAGTGAAGGACATGGTTGTTTAGAAACCGTTTTTTGTTCCTTCTCATTTTTTATTTTATGCATTGTAATTTGAGGGGGGGTTTTGTTCCCATGAGGTTTTTCCTCTTTCCTCGTTTAGTTCAGTGTATCTTTTGTATTTGGGTACCTAACATGGCCTCGTAGTCGGGACCCATTCTTTATTTTCACCATAGTGATGTTCACAGGGGAGTGTTGGAGTTACTTCACACACACCTAGGATTTATTTTTCCTAAGGTTATTCCTTGTTTATTAGTCATAATTAGTAATTATCCAGTCTCCTATATTTTAGGGGAGAATATTCTCTTTCAGTTGACACTTCAGTTTGACTAGTTGAGTTGAGCTTAGATGTTGCATTGGTTTTGTCACCATGCAACATTGGGATCATCACCAACTCACTACTCTTTGTTCAGTCAGTTAACTGAAGACTAGTTGACTAGTTAACTCAGCTAGGTGGCAGTTCACTACCGTAACTGCTTGAGAGACTAGACTAGGTGGCAGTTCACTCCCGTAACTACTAGTGTGTGTCCAGATCACTCTAGAACACCACTATGGATTATTAGTTACTCATGTTTCCTATATCTATTGTAAATTATTCACTCTTTGAGTGTGGAATACAGTTAATGTGAATTCTTCCATTCTTTCTCTCTTGCTTCTTCTTTCTCAATTTCTCTTTGCAAATGTGTGTAGTATTTTCTAGCTAGATCTATTCTGTGCAGGTTCAACACATTTACAAGCATGAAAAATGAAAACCAAGAATCATAGTTTAATTTTGATACCCCATATTCCATTTTCTTTGACTATCTAGATCTAACACTGACCACATTTTACTTATTAGTGTCAAAGAGAACAAATTTCTCATACTACAACAATTGTGTATTACAAAATATGATGTGTTTCCAAGTTTCAATTTCATGATAGAGTTATTCTATGCTCTTTTAAATACTTGTTTGGATGCTAGATGTGCATAATTGAAGGCTTCTCTCACCATATGCATATTAACCATGACCAAGATCCATAGGAAAACTTTCATTTCCATTTTCGTAATCAGACAACCATGTGGATTGTTGATCAAACTGTCCACCTCTTCCTTCATGGAAATTGATCAACCTTTACAACATTTGTTGAAAAGGGATGTCCAAGGATAACATGAACTTCATTCAAATGTTTCTAGGCTAAATATAATGTCATCTCCTTGGTCGTAACATGGAATTATCATCCCCCTGGAGAGGAACTATAAACCCATATTCTTAAGTGGCATCGTTTGTATAGGTATTGCAAAACATCCTTGACTATTGCTTTTGAAGACATTATTTATAAAATAGGAAAATAATTGAGAGAAGAATTATCTCTCCAATTCATATATGTATGCAACTTAGGAATTAAAGCGTACCTTTTATCCATCTTAGTGATGAGGCTTTGTGGGATAAACTTTGAAATATAATCACTGACTCCTAGGAAATTGTTAACCTTACTCACAAATGCATAATCAAAATTAACCAAGTGATAGGATCATCCCATAATATTCCTAGGTCGAGTACAAACTTATCAATTCAAGAATAACCCCACTTCATCATGAGTTGAATGTTCCTCAAAGTAAATCTATTGTTGATCTTAATAATACATAGGAGGAGGTGAGACAAAGTTAATGTGTGTTTCTAAACCTTTGGGGGTATACCACGTGTTGAGTTCTCATCACCCACATGTTCTTACATCCTTTCATCATCATCATGAAATTCATCATCATCATCATCATCAACGTCGTCATTTCATCGTCATCATCATCATCATTTCATCATCGTGATAATCGTCATAGTCGTCATCATTATCATCACCTTAATCAACATTGTCATTCTTCTCCTCCTCCTCCTCCTCCTCATCATCGTCATCGTCATCATTGTTGTCGTCGTCATTGTTGTTGTCATTATCATCATCATCATTTCCATTGCCATGGTAATCATCATCATGGTGATCATTGTCGTGAGTTTATGAGTTATTTGGCTTAAAGTGTATAAGTTTTATTGGAGGGATTATAAAGAATAGTGGTTAGTTAAGGTTTACAAATGGAAGGGACTAGTAGGGGTTACAAATCGTTTAAAAATATATATATATATATATAGTATATATATTTATTATATAGAATATATTATATATAAAACCACGTTTAGGAATATATATATAATATATAGTTATAATATATATATTTAGTATATAGAATATATTATATATAAAACCACAAGAAACGTTAATCCATAACATATTACCTTGATACCACCTCCGCGTGAGAGAGGGAAATTCAACGCCGGCCGACTGTACCGAGTGCAATAGTACCTCTAAGGGAAATACCACGAGGTATTGCCGATTAATTGATACCACACCGATTGTATCGAGGGAAATACCTCTGATACTTTCACGAATGTGAGAGAGAGGGTAATTCGACCATTTGACGCTGAGACTGATTGCAATACCTCTGATACCTGTACTAGCACGAGAAAGAGGGTACTTTGACAATTTGATCCTAAGATCGAGGGAAATACCTCTGATACCTGCACCTGCGCGTGAGAGATGGTGAGTACCTCTACACACTGAATGTGGCTTAAAGTTGTCCCTGAATTTGTAGAAAAGTGTTAAATTTTTGGATTTTTTCTCTATTGTGCATTGGTTTCCTGCATATAATATCTTAAGATCATCAATGAACCAAAATTGGAAATTTTGGAAGCTTTTGGGCATTTTCAAAGGAAACCCACTAACCCACTAAATCTTGGGAAATGATCACTCTTCAATATGGTCTTTAGTCCCCAAACAAAAAACCCCTACTATTACTAACCGGCTCCAATCCACTCGACCTAGTTGGCAGGTTGCTTGTAGATCCTCTGTTCGTGGAAGATCCACAGTTTACGTTTTCGTCTCCTATGTTGGGTTTGTTCCGAGTGTATATGGACTACAATTTTCGGATGTGTAGTGCCAGTCAGTGTAGCTCCTTTTTTTGTGTGGTTGTTAGTAATTACAGGTACCCTGTAGGATAGGTGTGTTGGTTTCATTTATGTTTGAAATCTTCTGTTACCATCATGTACAAAGAACTGTTATATTTCTAAATATAAGTGGAATTTTTTGGTGAAAAAATGAGACATCATTGTTTCATGTTCGTGCTCACCACAAAACCCTTGGGTTTCCAAAATTTTCTGTTAGAAGCCCGAATGTATCATAACCCTTTCTGAAGGGGTGATCCAATCTCAATATTCAATGCTACCACTACCTGCTACTTTGACATAGATTTATGATATAAAAGGTGCTTACAATGAATAATATTACTATTAGATGAGATGAAAACTAACACATCATATTCCTAAAGTCGATAAATGAATACCACAAAATACACATATTCTTTAGTTCCTGGGGCAGTTATCCTATGTCCAATGGTATGGAGAATCTAGAAGATAAAAGTTCTTATTCCTTTTTTAACAAGAATTTGTAGTTCAATTACTGAGTTATAATATTCATAGGGAGATCCATTGATAGACCGTCACAACAGCCCACCTTGTATGTGGGCTGATATACGCCCTGTATGAGGACTGATATATGCCCTGTTTTGGGATGAGATATGCGCTTGTCCTGGGATATACACCCTGTTTTGGGCTGAGATTTGCATGTAAAAGCTTGCGCAAATTAATTAGCTGTCATACAAAGAGAAACATCTAGCAGGCTGGGTGGTTAAATAGGTGCCATTCCTTCACTCCCTTTTGAAAAAGATAATTTTAACTCTTATTAAATTCCATGAAGCTTTCACTCGACATACCAGGGGAATTTATCCCCTAACAAAGTTTTTTACCAAAATATGGAGGTGGGCAGGAACTGACCATAGAAAGAATCAACCTATTCCCAGGAAAACATGACAAGAGAGTAGACTCAGAAAAGGTTCTTGAGAATTTCCACTCGACCACATAAAGGACAAATAGGATGAAAGACATCCAGGTGAGTTAGTCTCCTTCCAACAATAAGACCACTCATTATCAATGGCCAAGCAAAAAAGGTATTTTTGGGTTCCACCAAAGGCTTCCACAATTGGCACTTGAATTCTGGTGTCTCTTCTAAATATGATCCCATATATTATTTAGTTCATTCTTCCTAAGAGGTTATTACAGGAATGAATTTGTAGGTTCAGTGACACATGATATTGATTAGAAGGCCAATTCCTGAGGGACAAGGCATCATGACCTCTATCAAGACCAAGTTGAAGTGGTTCCTTGTGTCTTCTAGAAGATATCATGTTTGGCAAACCATTTGAAACAATAGTTAATTCATATATGCAACGACATAGTGGTGTTATTACTACTTTACGAGTTGAATCATTATCCTCTACTAACATCGCTTTCAAGAAACATTGTGAAGAATCATTTCCTAGCAAATTCTAATCAGCTGATGTTGGTTCTTTAGTTGGAGTTGTCTTCCCGAATGTATGTCCACCTTTGTTGGATTACCATCTCCACCAATAACATTTCTAAACACAACAATGTTTTGTAGTTTACTTTTCTCAAAGAATTCTTGTATGTACTTTTCAACCTCATTATCTTGATTTTTTTTTCTGTACCTTGCAATAGCTTTGCTCACAACCCAATCTAATCTGCATATTTTTGGTTCAGAGAGATCACTTTCGCTTAGTTAAGTTGACCCTAACTACTTCACTTCTAACATGTGTACTATTTTTTATGTATATTATAGTATTACATTTACATCACTTGATCCACTTCTGCATTGTACCATGCCGCATAGAAGTCTCTAATGTCCAAATATAAAATCTAGCTCCCTTCTTTTTCCATCAGGTCATGCAGTAAACTGCCCAGATCCATATAAGTACTATGCAAGGATTCCATCATTCTACTCAAAATCTATTTCATTTGTTGGACAATGAATTGTCACTAAAAAGCTTCAAGGTAGCCTCAATATATCCTTCTTTGCAAAGAATGTTCATCAATATATTTTAAATAACATCATCAACTAGATCACCTTTGTTCACCAACATGCAAAAAAGTTTTGTTTCCTTTTCCACCATCCCTTTCATACAAAGCTCGTTAATAAGTACAATATATGTGCTACTATCTAGCAAAAAGGAACTTTATACCATTTGATTATGTAACTCAAAATCCTTCTCTAAATTGCCATCCTTACTATATCTACGAAACACCATATTAAAATTTGGACTGCTTAGAATCAAACATCTTTCAAGCATTTCATTTAGAACACTACTTTCCATTTCAATACACTCCACTTTACAAATCCCATCAATGAAAGAATATAAGTTCCAACATTAGAAAGACTATTTTTTTCAAGCCACAGAGCATATGCCCATAAACTGTGCAACTTTTGGATTCCTAGCAACCTCACAAGTACTTATGAGAATATTATATGAATTGTTTTCAAGTTTGACTTAAACATATTACAAATAGTTTTTCCAAAATCCCAAGAGAATATTATATGAATTGTTTTCAAGTTTGACTTCACTCTTTTCCATTTCCCAAACATACTACAAATAGTTTTTCCAAAATCCCAAGCCGCTAGCAGAACACCAATGCCATTTTATAAATCTCAGTATCCATTTCAATGTTTATTGATGCTTTCAAGCTTTTGAAAATGCTATACCTTGCAAATTGACATGTCCTCTTCAATCAATTAAGAAAGTATTGTATTGTGTAAACATTATCCCTATAAGCTATAGCTTGCATATGCTCATAAGTTTTGAAAGCCATATCCGCCTCTTGTTCTTTACCAAGAGAATTGACAAGTGTATTGTAGGTGATCTTATTTGCAACCTTTTTTCTTCAATTTTCCCCACAATATATGAACTTCCTTCCATTTTCCTGCTCTCCGACAAATATATATCAGCATGTTGTAATAAATTGTATCCAGTCTCGAATTGACAAGTGTATTGTAGGTGATCTTATTTGCAACCTTTTTTCTTCAATTTTCCCCACAATATATGAACTTCCTTCCATTTTCCTGCTCTTCGACAAATATATATCAGCATGTTGTAATAAATTGTATCCAGTCTCGAATTGACAAGTGTATTGTAGGTGATCTTATTTGCAACCTTTTTTCTTCAATTTTCCCCACAATTTATGAACTTCCTTCCATTTTCCTGCTCTCCGACAAATATATATCAACATGTTGTAATAAATTGTATCCAGTCTCAAACTACATTGTGTTTCCATTTCTTTCAACAACTGGAGAGTATATTTCCAACCTTGAGAGTGCCCATATAATTTTATATTCACCTGACATAATTAAGTGGTAATTTGTTTCATCACTTTCCATACATAAACTACGTTTCCTCGGTCCACTAGTATTCCTTTTCTGAAGAAAATTCCAAGTTAAGACCTTATTTTTAAGAAGCAACCACGTAAATATGCAATAGTTGGAAGGGTATTTGTAGTGCCAAACATTTTTCCACTACCATCTGAAGTTCTTCGTTTCCTTGAGAAGCAAGTCTCTTGTAGCCTTCCCTTCGAGTATATTTCCCTAAAGGGTTTAGGGTACAAACCAGATAGTTCTCCTCCTCTTTAATTCTAACAAAGCTTGTTCTAAGTTTTGATGTGTATGCAATCCGAATAGTTTCATCATCCTACCTTAAGCCTATGTCCCTTGCAGATAACCACTATTGATAACTTTGTCATCTTATTGTTTTCCCTTTTAATGTTTCGGTGGATTTCATCACCCCCTATGTTTTGTTATTGATAAAAAATTTGGCATTTCACACTATCCAAAGTAATCAATCCATCTAAAGAAATCAATCCATGTAGGACATGGACAACCAAACCATCAAGGCTATTATTTATATTTAAGTCCTTGAATCATCCTACCAAATATGAGTCTCGTCATCCTCTTTGAATGTGAGTGCCACAGTCTCTCCTCATTTCTTTATGTCTTGAAATCCTCAAAACTTATACAATTTCGCATTTTTATTTAGAGTACCCTAAAAAAAAATATTATTGTTAATATTGTTTATGACAAACTGATTGTTATGCTAATTCTCCACTTTATTATCCATTTGTTTGATTTGAGGTATAGATAATAGGTTAACAATAAGTTGTGGTACATGATAGACATCATTAATCACTCCATTTTCACAATCAACACTATAACTACCAATAATAGTAAGTCCATAACCATATGTAGAAAATGTTGTAATAATGTAACTGCGAAGAGCATTCTTATTATTATTGTTATTTTATTATTAGGATTAATCCCCATTGTGGATTAATCATGTCGGTAATTGTATTAGGACCAAATCCCCTTTTGCGGATTGGTCATCGGACAATTGTAATAGGCAGAATAAGAAGTCGGCCCCAACAGTTATTATTGAAGACCCAGAATTAATTAAAGGTGGGTTTACCCACCCAGAGTGAGAGGTCGGCTCTGCCAGTGAAACCCTTTCACACGTGCCAGTCTTGTATATATAGGAGGCTAGCGCCTCACTTTATTCACACAACTCACTTGCTCATTCTCTTATGAGGCAAGCTGCAATTACCAGTTAGAGAGAGGAGAAGAAGAGTGGCGCATCTCTTGGGGAGGACTATCTGTATTGGGTTTGAGTTATCTCTTGAACATTGTATAAGCTATTTATGATAAGGAAGTTTTTGCTGGGTTTTCTTCCCCTAGAGGGTTTCCCAGGATAAATGATGTGTCTCTTGTGAATGTGTATTTTTCAGTGATCCCGTTATTATGATGCTCTTATCTATTGAAATGCAAAGAACTATAATAATGGCATAAACATTAACATGGTATCAAATCCAACCTGAAGGAAACACAATTTGCAAGAGGAAAAACGTCATTGTTGCAGCACCTGCAAATTATGGTTTTACAAAAGTAACTCTTTTCAGCTCCCTAAACACCTAAAAAGTTGTGCCCTCCCCGTAGGATCAATTTGGCACCTAGAGCGCACCTTTTTAGTGGTTGGATCTCCCAGAAAGTGAAACCCTAGTTTCACAAAAGTACCGGAAGTACCAGAAAACCAGTACCAGAAGTACTAGAGTACCAGAAGTATCAGAAGCATCAGTCCAGAAATCCGCAAATCAGATTTGACGGGGTAAAAATTGGATTTTCTCAGATCCAAGGACACCAGGCTACCCACCTCAGCCAAGCGCACCTCCTGGTAAGGTCAAAATTTGATTTTACGCATTTTCATTTTTGGTCATTTTTCGTAGCCTCAAGTACAAGATGTCTGCAAGCATAAAGCTTGTTGAGAAACTAGAAGGCATAGACAACTTCCGTGCCTGGAAGTATAGGATCGGTCTGATCCTTGCAGAGAATGACCTAGCAAAATTCATCAAAAAAGAAGTGGAGGAACCTGAAGCAAAAAACATCAATCGAAAGATGAATCTAAGAACTCAATTGAAGAATACCAAGATGCAGAAAGGATAAATGATTCAAGAATATTTCTCCCGAATCTCAGAAATAAAAGAACAATTGAAAGTGATTGGAGACACCATCGACGAAGACGAATTCGTAATAACAGCCCTAAATGGCATCGCAAGACCTTGGGATGCTTTCATCCAGTCAGTATGTGGCAGAAAGGAGAAACTACAATTTGAGAGCCTATGGGAAGAATGCACCCAAGAAGAGACAACGGTAGCCAACCATGAAACACTACTAGCAAGGGACGATGATCAAGCCCTAACTACTCATACAAAAGGAGGAAGGAAGAAACCCTACTTCAAAAAGGAATCTCATAGAGAACCGCAACCATCAAACAAATTCAACAACCAAGAATCTCATTCAAGAAATTTTCAGAAGAAAGGACAATGCAAGGGACGAGATCTCTCATCTATACAATGCTATCATTGTGATAAGATGGGACACAAGG
>ML789692.1:364659-384007 GCA_009831015.1 Picea engelmannii
GATGAGGAGACTCTTGAAGATCATGATATAACAGAAGTTCAAGAACCTCCTCAAATGACCTTCTCCCATAAAAGAAATCCTGCTTGGGCAAGAGAGCTTATTCAAGATGGAGAGAAGTATGGTGTTCCAGAAGGAACCACGAGTCAGGTGAAAAGACCAAAGCCATTCTCCAGTTACACGGCTTTGATGTGCAATCTACTTGATGAAGAACCTACATGCTTTGAAGAGGCCATTCAAAAGAAGGAATGGAAAGATGCCATGATAGAGGAATACCAATCCATAATAAAGAATGATGTATGAGAAATAGTTCCCAGACCAAAAAGTAAGGATGTGGTATCATCAAAATGGCTCTTCAAAATAAAACATGTTGTTGATGGAAGTACTGAGAAATATAAAGCAAGATTTGTCGCTCATGGCTTTTCCCAGAAGGAAGGTATTGACTATGAAGAGACATTCGCTTCTGTGACCAGATACACTTTGATCAGAACCATTATAGCTCTTGCTACCAAGATAAAATGGAAGCTGCACCAGATGGACATGAAGACAACTTTCCTGAATGGTGTTATCGAAGAGGAAGTGTATATAGAGAAACCCCAAGAATTTGACGTTGAAGATAGAAAATCTCATGTCTGTCGATTGAAGAAAGCCTTATATGGATTGAAGCAAGCTCCTAGAGCTTGGTATGGCCGTATAGACAGTTTCTTGACGAGCTTAGGCTTTACCAAGAGTAAAGTAGACTCAAATCTCTACTTCAAAATTATGGATAATGAACCAGTAATATTACTACTGTATGTGGATGACTTATTCATAACTGGAGAAGAAAAGATCATCACTGAATGTAAACAGAGACTTGCTGCAGAATTTGAAATGAAAGACCTTGGTCTAATGCATTACTTCTTAGGCCTTGAGGTATGGCAGAGTCCAAAAAGAATCTTCCTTAACCAAGGGAAGTACATGGTCGAAATCTTAAAGAGATTCGACATGCTAGAATGCAAGTCCATGAATACTCCCATGGAAGCGAAACTGAAGTTGTTGGTCAATACTTCGTCAGATTTGATATATGCCACACTGTACAGATAGATTATTGGATCACTGATGTACCTGACGAACACTAGACCAGACATCTGTTTTGCAGTGAACACCTTGAGTCAGTTTTTGGTAGAGCCCAGACGTGTTCACCTAGTGGTTGCAAAACATGTGATGAGGTACCTTAAAGTTATAATGAATTATGGTCTCAGCTATGATGGAGATCATGACTTCACATTGAGTGGATATACTGATGCAGATTGGGCAGGAAGCATTGCAGATAGAAAAAACACTTTTGGATGTTGTTTCAGTTTGGGATCAGCCATGATCTCGTGGCAGAGTAGGAAGCAATCCAACATTGCTCTCAGCACAGCGGAAGCAGAGTACATTGTTGCATGTTCGGCTAGCTGCGGAGCTATATGGCTTCGAAAGTTGCCGACAGACCTATTTGACTTGGAGATGAGAGCAACCGCGATTCTATGTGACAACCAGAGCTGCATAAAGATGACAGAGAATCCTGTATTCCACGATAGGTCGAAGCACATAGAGATCCACTATCATTTCATCTGCGACATGGTACAGAGAGGAGCCTTGAAGCTCCAGTACATTAGCACGGATGAACAGGTTGTTGACGTGTTGACTAAGCCTTTATCTCGTCTAAAGTTTGAACACTTTTGAGATAAGCTTGATATAGCCCGTAAGGACCCTCCCTGAAAGGGGGAGTATATATGTGTTCCTTGCTTCTGACCTCGCTGTTAGACGTAAAGCAAGATGAGTCATTGCTTCTGACCTCGTTGTTAGACGTAAAGCATGATGCTGTGTGTTCCTTGCTTTTGACCTCGCTGTTAGACGTAAAGCAAGATGAGTCATTGCTTTTGACCTCGCTGTTAGATGTAAAGCATGACACTGTGTGTTCCTTGCTTCTGACCTCGCTGTTAGACGTAAAACAAGGTGATTCATTGCTTTTGACTTCGCTGTTAGACGTAAAACATGACGCTGTGGATTCCTTGCTTCTGACCTAGCTGTTAGACATAAAGCAAGATGATTCGTCACTTCTGACCTCATTGTTAGACGTAAAGTGAGATGTTGATGTGTTCCTTGCTTCTGACCTCGTTGTTACACGTAAAGCAAGATGATTCCTCGCTTTTGACCTAGTTGTTAAACGTAAAGCGAGATGATGATGTGTTCCTTTCTTCTGACCTAGTTGTTAGAGGTAAAGCAAGATGAGTCATGCTTCTGACCTTGTTGTTAGACATAAAGCATGACGTTGTGATTCCTCGCTTCTGACCTAGTTGTTAGACATAAAGCAAGATGATGATATTCCTTGCTTCTGACCACGTTGTTAGACGTAAAGCAAGATGTGACTGGCACTGATCTACCATCTTAACAACTGTGACATTGAGCCAGTGTAGTACTGCCAGCCTAGTGATGTGATGATGTATCATTTTTTTACTGATACATATTTGATGCAGATGATGATAGCATTCTTTCGAGAATGATGATGCCACCAATGAAGAAAAATTTCGATGACTCGTAAATATGCTAGCCAATGTTTCAAGATGATATTGACGATACCGTCCTCCTGATACCACTCATGATATAGACCTCTTTCGCCTGATGTTGATGAAGAATACCCTTCTTGTTAAGGGGGAGTGTTGACTGCAAAGAACATTCTTATTATTATTGTTATTTTATTATTAGGATTAATCCCCATTGTGGATTAATCATGTCGGTAATTGTATTAGGACCAAATCCCCTTTTGCGGATTGGTCATCGGACAATTGTAATAGGAAGAATAAGAAGTCGGCCCCAACAGTTATTATTGAAGACCCAAAATTAATTAAAGGTGAGTTTACCCACCCAGAGTGAGAGGTTGACCCTTCCAGTGAAACCCTTTCACATGTGTCAGTCCTGTATATATAGGAGGCTAGCGCCTCACTTTATTCACACAACTCACTTGTTCATTCTCTTATGAGGCAAGATGCAATTACCGTTAGAGAGAGGAGAAGAAGAGTGACACATCTCTGGGGGAGGACTATATGTATTGGTTTGAGTTATCTCTTGAACATTGTATAAGCTATTTATGATAAGGAAGTTTTTGCTGGGTTTTCTTCCCCTAGAGGGTTTTCCAGGATAAATGTTGTGTCGCTTGTGAATGTGTATTTCTCAGTGATCTTGTTCTTATGATGCTCTTATCTATTGAAATGCAAAGAACTATAATAACGGCATAAACATTAACAGAAAATACCTTCTCTTTCTCAACCTTATTCAAAGAAAAAAAATAGAGAAGCATCCTTAACCATGTGATGCGAACAAGTAAAATCCATGATCCATTCATTTTCATGTAATTCTTGAGGAGATGTATAAAATGCATGAGCACCATTATCATTACCTCCTTTTCACGACACTTTTGTTGAGTGTCTTAGAGCTACTCAAGATAATTCACAAAATCTCTAGTATTCTTGTGGAAATTCTTCCCAGTGTGCCTTCATTTGCTACAATAGTAACATCCTTCCTTCCCTTTGATTTTCATTTTCCAATTCTCGCTACCATGGTTGTCTTAGTATTTTCTTCCATGATTTCCTCTTTGTCTTCAATATTTCTCCTTGGCCTTACCATTAGTGACATGACCCTATTGCTTGTTCCACATCTTTATTTATCTAATAATAATTTTATGCTCCTAAATAAACAAGGAATTAATTTGATCAAAACTAAAGTCCTTGCAATATTTTCTTGAATCCCTAATTACTCAAAATTTAGGTCCAAAAACATAGGGTAGTCCTAAATTTACAATATTTAACTCTACGATCTCTTCTTCCTTCTCCTTGTAGAATTATTTACCATGTAAAGATGCACTTGATTCACATGGGCGAGGTAATCATCAATTTTGTCAAATGAAAGGTGAATGAAAGAGGGTTAAGAATCGCGACATATTTCTCAATAAATAGATTGGGTTTCATTAACTTTATCAAATAAATGGGGGCTTCCCTAAGTTAAGATTTCTAGATTTAGGGAAATCAAGCTCAGGGTGATGGAAAGAGTAAACCCAAGAAAAATGGTTGTGGTAAGTTTTAGGGCATGGAAGATGATGACAACGCTAGACACTAGTGTTTTTTCATTGGGCATATGGGGTCAACTAAGGATTCTCTTAAACAAGATAAATAATGGATATCTGATGATACCTAAGGTAGTCCACTACAAACCTTAGGATATCCTCGTATAGGATGACAACTAGGGTAGTCCACTACAAATCCTAGAAAATCCTTCTATGCCCTTCAACAAGATTTAAAAAAATTGTCAGACAATTGGCCTAGGTTGATGGACAGTTGGTATGGATTGTTGTTATCATTGATGTCAACCATTGGAGAGTGATATTGTAGATTGATGTCAACCCTTAGTGATTGATGTCAACCCTTGGAGAAAGCTCGATAGTGAATTACGGTAGCACAAAGGTTTTGGTAATGGACCCAAGGTTGTTTCATGTATAATGGTATGAGTTTTAATATATTTGAAGATACGACTATTCTATATGGATAGTACATGTCATTCCATTTCCGGTGGTATGTGGAATGTCACATAACTCCTCACGGTTAGAGAGTTATGGCCATGAGAAGTTGGAGAACCTAGGTTTGGGTAATGGACCCAAGTTTGTTTGATTGATAATCGTATGATTTTTGATATATTTGCAGGAAAAACTATTCTATATGGATAGTACATGTCATGCCATTTTCATTGTTATGTGGAACGTCACATAACTCATCATGGTTAGCGAGTTATGACCATGTGAAGTTGAAGAACCTTCATGAGTCATCTAGAAGCCCCAAAAGGTCAAAGTAGTCAAAGTGGTTTAAGAGATTTTAGAAGGTAAATAATAAAGTGAAGTTATGAGTGTACTATAAGTCAAAGTTAATATAAAATAAATTATTTAAATAATAAATTCAATGGAGAAATTAGAAGTGGGTTAACATTAAAATGAAAAAAGTGGGTTAAGATGGTTAAAATGTAACCCTTTGAGGAAGCTACATAAAAGTATAAATAAGAGGAAAAACTCTCTCATTTTAATTAAACTTGAGCATATTGAATATCTACAGGTGACTGAGGTAACCAAAGGATATCTAAGCCGAATTTTAGAGGGAAGGTGAAGTAAAAAAGACCGAAATTCAAGGAAGGATAAATTTTTTTGATGATGTTTTCTAGGATATGTTATTTACAGGTCATCTCACCATTTTTGCAATAATTTTTTTTCTAGAATGATTCAAACTGTGAAATTGAGAGTCAATTGAAGAAACATATCCAAGTAGTTTTGATACAAATTTTCGCTCGTGTGTCGTTTTATTTTTTGGGTTACACTCCGTGGAAAATAGGGTTTTGTGGCTAGACCTGAAATTAGTCTAAAACATGTGTTTCGGGTAAAAATGTCATAACTTCTTCATAACAGATATAATTTCAGTAAGAACAAATGTGTTGGTTAGAGTAAAGTCTGTAGTATTATGTGTACAATTTTCAGATCAATAAAACAAATATTTCGTGTGGGGCACGCTTTACAAGTTCGCTCTCTAGAATAAGTCAGAATTCAACAAGGTATGTCATTTTTGCTATAACTCATTTTCTGAGAGGTTTCAAGTAGTGACACCCAAAGAATTTGCATAAAACACGCTGAAGAACATTGTGTATTATTTTCAGATCTTTATTCATTACAGATACATAGTTATGATTATTTCAAGTTAGGGTTGTTGACTAATCCAAAACTAGTCATGTGAGACTAAAATAAAGTTTGATGAAAGTGTTAGTCTCTTGTTGTTAAAGTTAAGGAAGATTTGTAGGTATATGATCATATACATCAGGTCTATTAAGAGTTACAAATCATATTTGGATAATGAAATTGATTAGGGCTTTTGGTTGAGGTACATGTTGGGTACATGATTGAGACAAATAGTTGATGAGTTGGCACATACATAAGGTGTATAATTGATGATGTTGATACATATTGATGAGTATTTGATACATTATTGATACATACTTGGTACATGGTTGGAGACATTTGTTAGTAGACACATGGTTTATGGATGATGTAGTATACTTGTATTGGTATATTATTAGAAACACATATTGATCTTGGTGATAATTATGAGTTGTTGTGTTATGTTTGGTTGATGCACATCTTTGAAATTTATATTAGTGATTGATCTTGGTGAGTAGCTCTGATTTGATTGATGTGACATGTTGTTGTGATAGCTTGTTTGGATAGATTGTTGTGACAAATTATTCGTATAGGTTTGGTGCATGGTTGATGCACTTGTTCATGGTACAGGTTGAGGTACAGGTTGGTGCATGGTTGATGCACTTGTTTATGGTACATGTTGATTACATGTTGATGTACAAGTTGATACATGGTTCAGGTTATTGGTACAAGTTGTTTGTTGCAGTTTGATTGGTACATGTTTACAACAGTATATTCTTCACCCAGGGCAAGTTACATGACATAAATTCTTCACCCATTGCAGATTGAGAAAATGTAAAAGAAACTGCAAATACAGATAAAAAAATATTATGTTCACCATGTCAAACAGATTCAGAGGATGGAGAGTACATAATCACCAGAGAATTGATTAATGTTTTAGATGAATTAAGAGAAGAAAACAAGTCACTCAAGAAAGAATTGATCAAACAAAATGAAAGTATTCACATTTTTTAAGAAGCCCAACATGTCATCGAGAACTTAAGAATTCAACTAGAAGAAACCAAAAAGATTGAAGAAAATCTTAAATATAAAAAACAATATTTGAAAGCCAACATAGAAGCATAGAAGGAAGAAACATAAATGAGAGAGAAAATATTGTCAGATCATCTTAAGGAAATAACTAATAATCTAAACTAGCTTGAGACAGAGTTTAGTCAAGAAGAGAAAGGACTTGAAGAAGAAATAATCACATTAAAATTCATCTTGAAGAAGCGAAAAGAACAAAAAAAGTCGTGAAGTCTCAGATAATGAAGAAAAAAGAAGAGACTGAGAAGCTTGAAGAATAAGTTGTCACATTGAGAAGTAAAATCGTCAAGCTCAACAAGAACGTTGAAGAGATAGAAACATCCACATCAGTTATAGAGAATGAAGAGAAATACTCAAGGTTGCTAGAAAAGAAAAATGAAGAAAATAGAAAGATTTATGTAGAAGTACTCAAATGAAGGAATCATGGTCAACCAAAATCCAAGAAAACTATTAAAGATACATCTTCAACAAGACCATCCATGTTGAAGCCACAAAGAAGATTCAATTATGATCAATCAAGACAAAAATTCAGAAGGACCACACCACAAAGAAGATTATTCACTCTCAGGTATGAAAATTTATTTTATGGTCATTATTTTTATTGTACTAACTTTGGACATAAGGTTGCAAATTGCAGGGATTATAAAAGAAATGTTCAAGAAAGAAATGTCTATGTGGTCTCACGTAACATTGAATGTTACCAATGTCATAACTGTGGACACATAACTAGTGATTGTAGAAGTATGAACGATACTTCCATGAAAGAGAACATTGGTATCAGATGTAATAAAATGTGGATAAGAAAACACGAAGAACATGTGAAAAAAGACTAGGTCCCAGAGATCGCAATATTGACAATAAAACGAGATGAAGAAAAATCTATAGAGAAAAAGAAAGATGTCAGATACATAAAGGTTTGGAAAATAACTGAAAGAAAATAACAAATAAATAAGGAAAGAGTTCAAGATATTGTACTTTCAGGCATTGTAGTGAAAGATGAATCCACAGACAAAAAGAAATAAGTCAGAGCTCAGGGAGATGATGATGAATACACATCAGAGAATGAATTGTTTTGAGCCATTTGACTTAGAGTTTCCCAGGTAATATGAATATTAGACATGGAGAGTCTATGCAATAGTCGTGACAGACCAAAGAACCATCATTCGGGCAACTTGCAGAGTTTGAGAAGACGGATCCAGAGCAGTGATTTAACAGAAGTACAGATTGATAGATTAATCAAGACTTCATGATAGTATAGTGATACATGGGTCAATATTATGGACAATTGTGCAAGTAGAGTCTTGGACAGTATGTACAGAGATAGATTCGTAAGAATACTTAGCAGGTTTGGACAGATATATGACTGTATGATAGCATGGATTCATAGATTGGTTCATAGATAAATGAACATTATCATAATAGATGATTATTACATAGGAAATGGCTCGAACAATGCTAGTGAATTTCAAATTGACAGATATTTTTTGGACACATGCAGTGCATACAATAGTTCACATTTAAAACAGAGTAATGCTTATAAACAACAATGACAAAACTCCCTATGAACTATGGAAAGGAAGCGCAGACAACAACCTCTACATCAAGGTAACTATTTTATTAATTGAAATTTATGTTGATGATATTGTTTTGGAAGTAGTAATGACATGTTAAGCCAGATATTTGTAAAGGATATGCAGAATGAATTTGAAATGTCATTACTGGGAGAACTATCATTCTTTCTAGGTCTTTAGATATGTCAAAACAACCAATAAATTTTTATTTTTCAAACTAAGTATATTAGAGAAATGCTAAAAAAGTTTAGAATGAAAGATTGCAAACTTGTTACCACTTCTATGTAAACTAGTTGCAAGTTGAACAAGTATGATGATTCAAAGTTTACATACCAGAGACAATACAGGTCAATAATTGATAGCTTATTATATGTGACAACATCTAGAGTAGATGCAATGGAGACAATTGGACAGGTGACATGATTTCAAACAACACCAAAGGAATCACATGTGTTAGCAGTGAAAATGATTTTCAGATATCTCAAAGGAACATAAGAGTTTGGATTATGGTATCCAAAAGGAAATGATCTATCACTTATTGTCTACACATATGAAGATTAGACAGGTTGCATTGATGGCTGGCGAAGCATCAATGGAGAATTGTTTTACTTGGGTGAGTTTTTAATATCATGGTTAAGCAAGAAACAATCATCGGTATCCTTATCTACAGCCGATGAAAAATACATTGCAGCAACAACATGTACATATGTTTTATGGATGAAACAAACTCTGACAGATATACATGTTGAGTATGATGATCCCATTCCAATCTATTGTGATAATACAAGCACCATTAGTATCTCAAAGAATTCAGTGATGCACTCTAAAATGAAGCACATTCCAATCAAATATCACTTTCTACTAGAACATGTTGCAGAGAAGAACATCAAAGTTGAATACGTGGACACAAAAGAACAAGTGACAAACATCTTTACAAAATCGCTTCCACGAGAAGCCTTTGAGTATCTTTGCCAGAAATTCAGAGTAATTTCTACTCCAAAATGATTGCTTTTGAATGCTTATTTTATGTCTTAGATTTACATGATGAAGCACCATAAATATGACAGTTCAAGTTGGGAGATCAGTGTCAGGAAGAGTTCAGTCAGGGGGAGTATCCCCAAGGACAGTTTAGTTAGGGGGTGAAACCCCAGATGGAAAGATACGTTTGCCATTGATGACAAAGGGGGAGAGATTTATCAGATGCAAGATAGAAATGTTTAGAGAGAGAGAATAGAGGCATGTAGATAGGGGGAGAATCCCCAAGGAGAGTTTAGTAAGGGGAGAAGCTCCAAAGAGAGATACCCTTTTTCATTGGTGTCAAAATGGGAGAGATAGAGACATTGATGATGAGTATAAGCATGAATGTTATCATGAGTAAGTGTTGCGATCAGTGTTGGTGTTGCCATCAATGCCAAAGGGGGAGATTGTCAAACAATTGGCTTAGGTTGATGGGAAATTGGTATGGATTGTTGGTTTTCATTGATGTCAACCATTGGAGAGTGATATTGTAGATTGATGTCAACCCTTAGTGATTGATGTAAACCCTTGGAGAAAGTCCGGTAGCGAATTCCAATAGCACAAAGGTTTGGGTAATAGACCCAAGGTTGTTTGATGTATAATGGTATGAGTTTTAATATGTTTGAAGGTAATACTATTCTATATGGATAATACATGTCATTCCATTTCTAGTGGTATGTGGAACGTCACATAACTCCTTACGGTTTGAGAGTTATGACCATGAGAATTTGGAGAACCCAAGTTTGCGTAATGGACCCAAGTTTGTTTGATGGATAATGGTATGAGTTTTGACATATTTACAGGCAAGACTATTCTATATGGATAATACATGTCATGCCATTTCCAGTGGTATGTGGAACGTCACATAAATCATCACAGTTAGAGAGTTATGGCTATGTAAAGTTGGAGAATCTTCATGAGTCATCTAGAAGCCCCAAAATGTCAAAGTAGTCAAAGTGGTTTAAGAGATTTTAGAAGGTAAATAATAAAGTGAAGTGATGAGTGTACTATAATTCAAAGTTAATACAAAATAAATTATTTAAATAATAAAGTTAATGGAGAAATTATAAGTGGGTTAACCCTAAAAGGTAACCCCTAAAGTGGGTTAAGATGGTTAAAAGGTAACCCCTTGAAGAAGCTACATACAAGCATAAATAAGAGACAATTCTCTCTCATTTTAATCACACTTGAGCATATTGAATATCTACAGGTGACTGAGGTAACCAAAAGATATATAAGCTGAATTTCAGAGGGAAGATGAAGTAAAGAAGGTCAAAATTCAAGGGAGGATAATTTTTTTTGATGATGTTTTCTAAGGTATGTTATTTACAGGCCATCTCACCATTTTTGCAATAACTTTTTTTTTATAGTATGATTCAGACTGTGAAATTGGGAGGCCGTTGCAAAAACATATCTAAGTAGCTGTGGTACAAATTTCATCTTGTGGGTTGTTGTATTTTTAAAGTTACACTGTGGAAAGTAGAGTTTGTGGCTAGTCCTGAAAATAGTATAAAACCAGTGTTTCGGGTAAAAACATCATAACTTCTTCATAACAGATCCAAATTCAGTAAGAAAAAATGTGTTGGTTAAAGTACCATCTATATTATTTTGTGTACAATTTTCAGATCCATAAAACTAATATTTCGTGCGGAGCATGCTCTACAAGTGCGTTTTATAGAATAAATCAGAATTCAACAAGGTATTTCATTTTTTCTATAACTCATTTTCTGATAGGTTCCAAATAGTGATATCTGGATGAATTGAATAAAACACACTTAAGAACATTGTGTACTATTTTCAGATATTTATTCATTACAAGTACATAGTTATGATTATTTCAAGGTAGGGTTGTTGACTAATTCAAAACTAGTCACGTGAGACTAAAGTAAAGTTTGATGAAAATGCTAGTTTGTTGTTGTTAAAATTAAGGAAGGTTTGCAGGTATGTGATTATATACATCAGGTCTATTACAAAGTTACAAATCATATTTGGATGATGAAATTGATGAAGAATTTTGATTGAGGTACATGTTGGGTACATGGTTGAGACAAGTAGTTGATGAGTTGACACATACATGAGATCTATAGTTGATGATGTTGGTACATCTGGATGAGTCATAGTTGATGAGTAGTTGATACATGATTGATACATACTTGATACATGGTTGAAGGTACTTGTCAGTAGTATTGTTGACACATGGTTTATGGATGATGTAACATGTTTGTATTGGTATATTATTAGAAGAACGCATTGATCTTGGTGATGACTATGAGTTGTTGTGTTATGTTTAGTTGATGCACATCTTTGAGAGTTGTATTGGTGATTGATCTTGGTGAGTAGATCTGATTTGGTTGATAATATTGATGAGACGGGTTGTTTTGATAAGTTGTTTGACGTGTTGTTGTGACAGGTAATTCGTATAGGTTTGGTGCATGGTTGATGCACTTTTTCATGGTACAGGTTGAAGTATAGGTTGATGCACTTGTTTATGGTACATGTTGATTACATGCTGTTTAATACAGGTTAGTGCGTGGTTGATGCAATTTTTTATGGTACAATTTGATTACATGTTGTTTGGTATAGTTTGGTGCATGGTTGATGTACTTGTTTATGGTACAAGTTGATTAGAGGTTGAGGTCATGGTTGATGCATGGTTCAGATTATTGGTATAAGTTTACAATAGTATATATCACAGTGATAGTGTGACAGTGGTTCCATCATTCTACTTATACGTCAGAGCGGTTGGACGAGGCAATTACACATGGTTGTAGCTACCTTCCGGTTGTAGCCGGAGAACATAGGGGGTTGTAGCCTCCTTCTGGTTGTAGCTAGAAAATTGGAGAGTTGGAGCTTCCCTCAGGTTGTAGCTTGAGAAACTAGGGGGTTGGAGCTTCCTTCCAGTTGCAGCTGGAAAACAAAGGAAGTTGGTGCTTCTAATGAATATAATTCTTAAAGACACATAAAAAAAACATTTGTGGTTTTCTCCCACTTTGGGTTTCCACGTAAAACGTTGATGTACTTTGTATGTATGTGATTGCTCATTTGTTCATTGTTTATTTACTCTGCAACTATTAGATGATAATGCTAAATTCATATAACACTTGCAGTTTATAGTGAAAAATGATTAAATTTCTCTATTACCGATTCACCCCCTCTCTCAGTAATCCAACAAAAGATATCAAGGGAAGTTATTGTTAGATTTTTCAAGCACATATATAACAATGTCAAAATGTTTATTGTTTTTTTTTATTGTAGCCTTATGTGAATGTTTGTTAACTATTTCTCATTCGATGGGGTGCAGGTACAACCAAACATGTATTTTTCAGATCTGTCCTCCTTAAGTGAGGGAAGTTCAGGAAGACTAGAGGAAAGTGAGACCTCTAGTAGGCCTAAAAGAGGGAGATCAACTAGATGTCAAAAGGTTAGAAAAAAAATCCATAAACGAATGGAATGTTTTCTCACGGAAGGGGGACATGTTCTTATGATGATGAGACCATAGGAGACATCGAGGTTCCTTCAAGGTACAAACATCCAGTGAAACAATGGGTACCCAAGGATCTTCCTCGTCTAAACAAACATTTTTGTGTGAATGAGAGGATATTTCAGATTGCACCATTGTCATTACACGGTTTGGGGTTGTTTTGCATGGATGGCATAAAGGTGGATTACGACAGATGTACTGAATTGATGGATTATGTTGGACCCTTTTACAATTACAGAGATTGGATGCGACTGGTCCAATATACATGTAGTATGCGCAGATACAGAGTGTTTGCAAATTATTTACACCTAAAAAACAATAATCAAAATAAAAGACTGAGTATGTACATTGATGGAAGGCCAAAAGAATGAGGGAATTTTGCATGACTTATAAATAGTACACAACATAGGTCTACAAATAAATAACTCAATTGCGTATTTGAGGGGCATGAAGGAAACCGTGTTTTCGTATGTGTCATAAAATTAGTAGTTGTAAGGGAAGATTTGTTGATCAATTACAATTTGAATCAAATAGATAGAAATATTGTTACTATAGGAGTGGTAAATATAACATTTCACCAAACGTGTAATTAATGAATCTAATAACTTATGTTTTTGTTAATTAATGGTTTTTTGTTAATGCTTCATTTCGATATAAGAAATATAAGGAATGTGTTTCATTAAAATGACATCATCCTCCAGGAAGAAATTATACCTCATTTTTAATTATGGTTTTTCAAAAGTCTATTGGTTTCATTTCAATACTAATGGTTTCAATATTTTTGTTGCAGGTTGTTGATCAAGGAAAGTCCCCGATGGATGAGATGATGCCATTGTGGGGGAAGTAGGTATACCCCATTGTAAATTGTACAAATTAAATATAAGCAATGTGTTTTTTAATTATGTTTTTTCGAGAGTCTATTGGTTTCATTTCGATATTAATGTTTTCAATATTTTTGTTGCAGGTTGTGCTAGATCGGGGCAAGTCACTGATAGATTAGAGGACACCATCATTGACACATGCGGTATAACCCATAGTAATTGTACAAATTAAATATGTTGTATTATTACGATTTTTTGATGAGTCTATTCGTTTCATTTTGATATTATTTTTTTCAATATTTTTGTTGCAGGTTGCGCCTAATCGGGACATGTCCCCGATAGATCAGAGGACACAATTCTTAGCCCAGCCAATATAACTGATAATAATTCTACAAAATAAATATTTTGTATTATTACGTTTTGATGAGTCTATTGGTTTCATTTCAATATTAATTTTTTCTATATTGCTGTCGTAGGCTACGTATCCATTAGAAGAGAAATACATAGAAATGGATGTGGATGAGATAATGTGTTATGATGACATTGCATCATCACTTAACCCCTTTTAGATGTTAAAGAAGTCCATAAAAAAATAAATGCGGAAATCCTTCATTTGGTATTCATTCGACTGCAAACAAAAGATATTAGATAAAAGATTGATCGTTTGACTATGAGAGCTCAATTGTTGAATGTAAGATGAAAGATATTTAATTAGAAATAAATTCTTTTATGGTTTTATATTTTCTACTGGTATATGTCATGAACTAAAATATAGTTTTTTACAGATGTATTTGCGTCCACACAATCCTAGTGAGGGTACTGCTGCTACTATTGATGCTATTGATGAGTCTTCATATCACAAGTATCTAACACCACGTGCATCTGAAAATCTACCATTTTTTTTCGACTAAACAGTTAGAAACACATAGTAGGACACCTAGAGGGAAGATTTGGGTGCACCCTCTATTGCTCGACGCAATGCATATCATGCAGAACCGAGTTAGGGGGTCGATGCAACTGAGAGTAGTATTGATATTGCTCAAGCGACATTTCCTGGATCTTCCTGTGTAATTAGCACGAGAACAATAAAAACCACTTTTTTGGTGGACGAAAATCTCGTTCCCATAAATATAGAGAAGATCCCAAGTATTTAAAAAATGTTTTAACTATTATATATAATATTATTGAAATTTACTCATAGATCATTCTTTTTAAAGTAATGATGACCTGATCATTTCACAGGAAATGATGTTTTTTTTAAACATCTAAATGATTGGTCACTGGAAATATTTGGGCCCACCATCCGCACAGGGTGGGATATACAAAGTAAAAATTTAAAATATGAGCTCATTAATTGCTTGATCGGGTTTTTCGATGTTGAGACCTTCAACTGAGAAGAGGTCCTCAAGAAATTCGACCAACATATGAAGATTGTGAGGGACCAATATAGGGTTCATCTAGAAACAAACCCTATGTATGAGCGCCCTCCAAAGATTCCAGTGAGGGAGTGAAAATCCATATTGGATGATGGAAGGGAGAGGGATTTAAGAAAACAAGGAAAGCTATCACCAGGAACAGGAAGGTATTCCATACTTTGAACAATGTAATTATATGTTTATTAATATTTATTTTTACATTGAAATTTGCAACATCTAACATATTTCAAACTTTTCATAAGTTGCCAGAAACATCAAAGGCAACAAAGGCCAGACTAGAAAATCATGGCCAACACAAGCTTGGGACTCATGGTTATTCGAATCTAGTGGCACGAATTGTAAGTATCAATAACTCAAATATTGTATCCAAATAATAAATTGCATATAAATTTGTTTTTGTTTCACCATAAAAGATAAATTGATGATCTTATGCAAAATTGCAGGCCGATCGGTTCAACGAAGTGTTGACAGAGGATGACTTGAGGCTTGGCTTCCAGCACAGCTTTGCAGCTGTTGTTGAATGCCGAAAAATCTTGGGTGTTGGCCAACACAATCTTTCAGTGATCCACATTGTGTGCAGGTAAATAAAATCAACAAAGTTTATTTAAGATTGATTACTTGTGCAGTATATAAATTATTAATTTTGGCCATAAAATATTGAGCCTCTTTGTTTTAAGCAGGAAAACCATAATAAACATAATGTCGAGGATGGAGAATGAAAAACCAATGAAGGTCATGATGTGCATCCTGGTAATGGATGTATTCATGTGCTACAAAAAACTTAGTATGAATTATAGTTAAAAATATTTAATTGCAAATAATGTATTCATTTTAACCTTTGATGTTTCAACTCCAAATCACGCAGAGGGTAATACTGTACAAGATGAGGCCGCAACTAGACAAGGATATGAAGTACATGACGTGGCCTTGTTAGGTAAAGAGAACCACTCTTATGTTTTTTTATTAATGAAATACGTGTAATGATATAAACAAAACATATCAATTTAACAGTTCTTCATTATTACAGTAGATCCTGACACCTTACAACAACATCCACGTCATGAGTACACGACCCAAAAAATAGTAAGACAAGCTGCAGAGGTGACCAGAAGAACTGATAAAGATGTTGTAGAAGATGATCGGTTGATTTCTGAATTTGTGAAAAGAAAAAAACCAAAAAATAAGTGATTGTAATAGCATTATGACATTATTTTTGATAATATAAACTAATGTCATGAAATATTTTCTTCCTGCGAATGAATGAATGTTATAAGTATTTAAACTAATGTTATAAGTACTTAATGAATGAATGTTGAATGTTTCTTTATGATGAAAAACACATATTTGCACATAAATTCATTTATTTTCAAGTACATGCATTGGGTATGGGGAATTGAGAATGATGTTAGGGGGGAGGAGCCATATGAGCTTCCACCTTCACGTGGTTGTCCCTGGGGGGAGGAGCCATATGAGCTTCCACCTTCACGTGGTTGTCCCTGTTCAGTAGATAATATTAAAATATTCTCGAAACAAAGAGAAGCTCAATACGGTAATTCTTTGTATTCTTATGTATTATATATTCCTGTAATTTTGAAATGCATGTCTATTTCTTAAATTCTTTATCATAAATTTAACATTTCATAGTTCGTTGATTTCTGCAGGTTTTCTTACTAGGAATTGCAACTGATCACTAGCCTATGTGGAGAGGATGCATCAATTGTACAAAAAGGTACACAATTAATACTCATGAGACATCAAAGGCAACAAAGGCCAGACTAGAAAATCATGGCCAACACAAGCTTGGGACTGGTGGTTATTTGAATCTAGTGGCACGAATTGTAAGTATCAATAACTCAAATATTGTATCCAAATAATAAATTGCATATAAATTTGTTTTTATTTCACCATAAAATATAAATTGATGATCTTATGCAAAATTGCAGGTCGATCGGTTCAATGAAGTGTCGACGGAGGATGACTTAAAACTTGGCTTCCAGCACAACTTTGCAGCTGTTGTTGAATGCCGAAAAATCTTGAGTGTTGGCCAACACAGTCTTCCAGTGATCCATGCTGTGCGCAGGTAAATAAAATCAACAAAGTTTATTTAAGATTGATTACTTGTGCAATATATAAATTATTAATTTTGGCCTTAAAATATTGAGCCTCTTTGTTTTAAGAAGGAAAACCATAATAAACATAATGTCGAGGATGGAGAATGAAAAACCAATGAAGGTCATGATGTGCATCCTGGTAATGGATGTATTCATGTGCTACAAAAAACTTAGTATGAATTATAGTTAAAAATATTTAAATGCAAATAGTGTATTCATTTTAATCTTTGATGTTTCAACTCCAAATCACGCAGAGGGTCATACTGTACAAGATGAGGCCGCAACTAGATAAGGATATGAAGTACATGATGTGGCCCTGTTAGGTAAAGAGAACCACTCTTATGTTTTTTTATTAATGAAATACGTGTAATGATATAAACAAAACATATCAATTTAACAGTTCTTCATTATTACAGTAGATCCTGACACCTTACAACAACATCCATGCCATGAGTACACGACCCAACAAATAGTAAGACAAGCTACAGAGGTGACCAGAAGAACTGATAAAGATGTTGTAGAAGATGATCAGTTGATTTCTGAATTTGTGAAAAGAAAAAAACCAAAAAATAAGTGATTGTAATAGCATTATGACATTATTTTTGATAATATAAACTAATATCATGAAATATTTTTTTCCTGCAAATGAATGAAAGTTATAATTATTTAAACTAATGTTATAAGTACTTAATGAATGAATGTTGAATGTTTCTTTATGACGAAAAACACATATTTGCACATAAATTCATTTATTTTCAAGTACATGCATTGGGTATGGGGAATTGAGAATGATGTCAGGGGTGTAACATCCCACTCTGGCGCACTGAGAAAACTTATTCTTTGAGGACACTTGCTTGCAAGTGATCTGGACTTCTATGATGTTAAATTATTTATCCTTGATTATGATGCGTTATGATAGATGACATGATGTTTTTACTACTTTGATGTAGACAGGTGTTGCTGACTCAGTTTCATTGAGTGTGCAGGGTTTCGGACCTTGAGGATGCAGAGGCATCGGTGGAACCCCCTTGGACTCCGGATTGAGTCAGAGAGTGCGCTATTTGGGTTGATTTATGTACTGTGATAATTCTTTGATCTGATGATATGATGTTGACATGTTCTGACACGATTTTTGATGATGCAGGCCGACGATAGCTTGCCGACCAGACTCACATATGGAGTAAAAAGGTCACACACACACACGATTTCCAGAGAGGCCGAGGGAGAGGGGTGGACAACAGCCCTGCCACCGCCTACTAGCACTCCCGCCATGTCTCGAACTGTAGGTTAACGATTACTTAGTTCGAGAGGATCCACGATGCCATGAGGGCAGACTACGACAGTCGCTCACGATGATTCTAAGGGGTGCGCAATAAGGCGAGGGATTTATTCCTTAGAACCCTCAGTCTCCCACAAGTTCACCTGGCAGAGTGTTGACTCCAGGGGTTATAGATGTCTACCAATCAATCCAGTTGGCGAGTGGCACCCTTGGAGCATGTGGTGCATCCTGAAGGGCACATCACACAAAAGAAACACAAGAGCGAGTGGCACCCTTGGACCACGTGGTGCATCCTGAAGGGAACGTCGCGCAAAGGAAAGGGAATGAGGCAAGTGGCACCCTTGGAGCATGTGGTGCGTCTTGAAGGGCACGTCGCATGGTTGTGATGAAGGAAACAAACCTAAATAACCCTAAGATAATAACGCCTTAAGAAATTCTTAAACCACTTCCCTAACCCAGTGTCGCCCAGTTCAGAATTTGAGCCCTATGTCAAAAAAAAACATAATCCAAGACTATACATTAAATATTCATTACCCCTATGATTTGCACCTTCCACCTAATCCAATGAGTTTCTTTCCTTAATTAAATACATAAAACCATCCCTCCTTTAATTGAATTCATAAGGTAATTCTTTCCTTAATTGCATACATAAGGCCTTTCCTCATTCTCAGTACTAAGCTTGATAATTTATCTTTTTAGTGAAGGTACTACTTCGCCCTAACATAATAATCAAAGCTTAACCATCTCCTAATAACAATGCCATGACATTGTATCTCACAATAGCTCTGCCATTCAAATAACTTTAGAAATTCATTTCCTACTAGCTAGCTCTAACAATA
>ML789692.1:384057-429136 GCA_009831015.1 Picea engelmannii
TTTAGGTAAAAAAAAAAGGAGGATAAAATAAAGGGGATGGTGGGGGAAGAAGGGGATCTGCTATGAGGAATTGTTATGCTGCCAAAATTGCAATTGGACTGATTGCTTGTGAGGAGTTGGGGATTTCCTCAGCTGTGTTAGAGTGGTAGCTCAGCCTTGGAGGCGAGCTGGGAAGCTAGGTTACAGTTTGGATTGTGTGTGGCCCCTTTGCGGCTCGGGGGACTGAGGGGGAAGCAGAGTACCCCTAGCGTTTGGCCGGGAGGTACCGGTGTAGTCTCTATGGTCGGTGAGTTGGAGCGACATGGAGCACATGAGTCATTTGCGGCAAGCAACAATGCAACGGTATGGTCATGTATTTGGTAGAGTAGGATGCATAGTTATTTACTGTTGTGATTATGATTGTATTGTAGTAAAATGTTATTTCCTGAAGATCAACGTTGGCTATCAGTTCTGGCATTTCATCCGAATCTGTCCCTGAAAAATGTATTTGGTTATTTTGTTTTTGTAGCTGGTACAGTTGGGTTCCGGGTAAATTGTTTTGGGTTATGGTTATTTCATTTTTTTTTTTTTATATATACTGGTACAGCTTTATAGTTGGTAAATTTGTATTGGGCTTATGGTTATTTCATTTTCTGTTTTATATGGCTCAGTTATGGTTCCTGGCAAATGGGGTTGGGTTTATGGTTACTGTATTTGGTATGGGCGTTTTCTTTATATGAATGGGGGTGATCCATATTTCTGAGGTTGTATTATATAGCATAGGGGCGTTTCTAATGTTAATGGGGGGAGGGGGGGGCGGCGTCTGATGCTATTATGGGAATTTTCATGTTAACGGGGGCGTGCTGGTATTCACATGAGGAAAAATACTGACATCTTATTGCTCAACGTCGTATTTTCCATTGTAATGTCTTCATAGATGCGTTAACAGTTAAGGCTTTGGATGTATGTCGACCAATGTTAGGATTTGCCACCGTTGAGGGTTTGACCAGGTAGAGAGATTACATCCAATATATAAAGTTTTCCATATTTTTAGGAGCTCCCAATTTCGGAGGGAATCGCAGCTACAGGTGGGTCTGTAAGTGTTTCTAATCACCCTTAGTAACGAGGTTTTGCAAGAGGAAACTAATTATTATCAAAATATCATTGCAACCATTCTCTTTATTAGTTGCAACGATTTCTTAACATCATGTTTTCATTGTAAAACAACTGTAAAGTTTCAGATTCTTTTGTTCTTCCATATTTGCTGAATTATATTTTTCTCAAATACCAATTCACCCATCTCAATTTCTGTGGGCATTACAATTTCGGTGGGCGGTTGGTTTTAAATGTGGACAATTCGTCCTGGTCAAAGAGTCTGGCAATTCGTTTTATAATTGTTGTAACTTGCAATTCGTTTTTTATGGTTACTGCCAATTCGTCCTGGTAAAAGAGTTCTGGCGATTCGTTTTTTTAATGTGTAGCATGGTTCCCTCTGTCTTAGTTTCATTTCTGACATTTTCTCATGAAAAAAAGGTCATTCTTACAGTTCTGGTAACTTGAAATTGCAGCATGCCGTTCCCAGTTGTTTTTTTTTCAATTGTTGCTTAAACCCTTTTCACAACCTTGAGAGCCTTTATTTCTGGTTGCTTACTGAAAAATTACATTTCTCGGTTGATATAAATTTTCTATTTTCCAAATCTCGTGACTGTAAAACCTACATGGTAGCCTTTATCCTCTATAAGCATGAATTCGATTGCAATATGGCGATTGCTGTATTGTTCTACTTTTTGAATTTTTAAAAGAACCTTGTATTAATGAGCCTTTGCATAAAATTTTAAAAGCAATGCATCACGTTTTCTTTAGCTTGATCTTCATTTCTTACTCTGACCAAGAGTCCAACCCATCTATTCTCCGCAGCTCTATTTTCACAATATGCACACCCTTCTGTGAAAGCTATTTTCATTACAGTTGTGTACATGTACAATATGAGAGAAGAGGTCAAACAGAGCCTCCCATAATGCATCTAACGTTATACCTAATGCATATCCCTTGACCAGATGCAAGCGTTGCTGGCTAGCAAGGATGTGGGGATTCCCACTACCTAATATACCACTCTACTGCATATATCACAGCCTGCCATGAAGCTTGTAACTGCCATTGAAACCACAAGGTTTTATGAGGATTTGCAGCCCATGGTGAACCCCTCAGACCACACCACATCTAGACTGGTAAGGCTGCTTTGGAACCCAAATCTATGAAACTGCTCCAACCACCTGAGTTGTACCTTATGGGTCACACTCACCTTACTTATGTTTTGTCTGCCCCTTTGGCCCCTTTATCTACTAGATTGCCTATCCATTTCCAACCTTCAGACCTTGAACTAGTGTCATTTAAATGTTGAATGGGATTGATTCTTTATATCTTTACTTCTCAGCTATTTTTAGATTTATGCATGAGATGATATAGTTTTTAGGTTAAAGACAATAATTGTTTTGATGGATGATTTATACCTTTTAGTTGTGCGTAAGAATTTCCTCGCCCATTTATGGTACTAGAACAAAAGTGGGTATTTTATGTGGGTGTTGAGAAATTCATATCATTAAATAAAGTTGACATCTTGATTGTATAAATTGCTTAGATTACTCGCGCGCATACATATTTATTGTTGAATGATTTTGGATGGACCTTTGTCTTCTGCTCTTTTGGAATGTAAAGTAATGAATGTTGTACTAGATGATAGCCTTATGGCGTGTTTAAACTTATGATATAGTGAGAGTGCTTGATGTAGACTTTGGACATCTTGCGCGAAATAAGTTATATTGTAATGTATGTTGATCTAACCCTTCTTACCTGGGCCACTAAAATTGCTTTGACTGATGGAATAATGAATAGAACACTCGCACACCTTTCAATAAGGTGATACATGACTGATTTAGTGACTCGTTTCTCTTACGCCTTTACTTAAGTTGACATGTGATTGTTCTAGAGATGTTACTTTCATGCCCGACGAATATTTAAACGTGGACGTTGATTGATAAAAAAATACTGGTTACTGTTGCGCTATGATTATAGATGTATCGGATTGATGGACCCCAAGGTTTAATAGCATTATAGATTTATCAATGATTATTGGAATAACAACCCTTGCACCATGTACAGAGAGTGAATGTTTATTGCGCCAATAATTATTGATGATGATGGATTGATTTAGAGCTATATTATTACTGCATGGTTATTTAAGGTTAAGGTATGATCGTCAATAGTAAGAAGTGCTCTCACCCTTGGTTAAATGGAATGTGGTTGATAGAACGAACCTCAGTTAATCATGGATGTTGGTAGCTTTAGCGTTGTGGTATTGATGGTGTCGGGCGGGATGTAGACACCCCCAGGTAGCCTTAGGAGTTATGTCTCTGTGTGATTATTTTGTGTAAAGAATCCAGTGCCGTATCAAGAGTCTTGGGACCTTTAAAGGCAGGGTTCCACTCTTGCAACACACCTGACGGAGTTTACTAGTTTCGGCCTGAGCAGTCGGCCAGGAGCCTATCTAACCTTCTCTCTCTCCGGAGCAGAGAACTAAGATTAAACGCCCTGCTTTCCTGTGAAGAAATAGTAAGATATTCTACTATGGATCCTTCCCTCTGTGTTCGTACGGTGCATAACCCAGTCTGTCGTTAAATGTTTGTGTTGTGCGCCTTGTGACTATGGTCATTTTATTGCTTGCAGTTACTCGTTGTGTGCCTTCATCCTTCCTTGTGATGAACGTCGTGGTTGCGTCTTGTTGGTTGTCGAGCGGCGACTTAGAGTCAAGTGTGTCTGGTACTTCTACACGCGCGCACACACCTTAACAAAAAAAGTTTTCACCTGTTATAAGAGTTGTTGTCGTATTGAGGAGGTCGTTACATATGGTATCAGATCCAGGTTCGACCCGCGACTTGGGATTCGCTACAGCTTTCATTGACATGAGTTCAACGCTTTACGACAGGGAGTTCGTATGGTGCTCAAGTATGAGGCACATTTTATGTCGTTGCTCTAGTAAGTTTCACACCTTAACTTTGAGAAGCTTAAGGTCATCAGGGTCATGTTGGGCCTTAATGGAAGCCTGCATGCAAAGGTTTAAATGTTTTGATGCCTCAAACCTTGCACGATGCCATCCAGAAGACATTCGTTCAGGACGAGTTTAACTTCATAAGAGATGGCTTTGGAATCCAAACAGAAGGTTGGAGAAAAGGTTACGCGCTGTGCCCTTAACCTGGGAGAGTTTGTCATGAGGGTCAACTTGTACGTCACGATCTTAGGATCTTATGACGTCGTGATCGGTATGGATTGGTTGGAATCGCATGAGGTGATACTCAACTGTAAGACGAACCGGTTGAGTTGGGATGATGACGAAGGACAGAGACGGGTGATTGTAGGACGGAACCAGGGAGTTTCCCAGAGGTTTGTCTCTTCCTTACAATTACGGAAGAGTATGCGCAAGGGGTGCAAGCTTTATGTGATTCTCGCGCTAACGAAAAGGGAGTAGAGGAAGGTCTAGAACACCTTCCGGTGGTGAAAGAGTTGCGGACGTATTTCCGGAGGAGTTGCCTGGGATGCCGTCGGAAAGGGAACTGGAGTTTACCATAGACCTGAAACCGGGGACCGAATCGATAGAAAGAACGCCTTATCGGATGTCGACCCCGGAGTTGCAAGAGTTGAAAATGCAACTGAAGGAGTTGTTGGACCTGAGACTAATACGTCCTAGTGTGTCACCGTGGGGTGCACCAGTTATCTTCATACGAAGGAAGAACGGATCATGGAGGCTTTGCACTGACTACCGTCAACTGAACAAGGCTACGATCAAGAATTAGTATCCCTTACCAAGACTGGATGATCTGTTCGATCAAATGAAGGGTGCAACAGTGTTCTCCAAGATCGATTTTCGATCCTGGTATCACCAGTTACGGATCAAGGAGGATGACATCCCCCAGACCGCCTTTAAGACGAGATTTGGACATTACGAGTTTACTGTTCTACTGTTTGGATTGACAACCTCCCCAGGGGTATTCATGAGTTTGATGAACGGGGTGTTCTGCGAGTACTTGGACAAGTTCGTCCAAGTATTCATTGACGATATCTTGATCTACTCTCGGACGACAAAGGAGCATGATGAGAACTTGCGCTTGGTACTATAGTGTCTTCGAGAGAACAAATTATATGGGAAGTTGTCCAAATACTCTTTTTACCAATCAAGGATTCACTACTTAGGGCATGTCATCTCCGGCGAAGGTATCGCCGTGGACCCAGCCAAGGTTGAGGCTATTATGGAATGGCCTGCGCCGACGAATGTCACAGAAGTGCGTAGTTTTATGGGATTATCAGGATACTATCGACGATTTGTCGAGGGTTTTTCGAAGATAGCAAATCAGATCACGGAATTGCAGAAGAAAAACAAGAGGTTTGTTTGGACAGAGAAATGCGCGGAAGCATTTCGGAGGCTTAAAGAGTTGTTGACAACCGCGTCGATACTAAAGGTCCCTGACATGGATGCAGACTTCTTGGTATGCACTGACTCCTCCAAGGAAGGTTTAGGTGGAGTCTTGATGCAAGACGGACGAGTGATTGCTTACATTTCGAGGAAGCTGAGAAGGCATGAGGAGAACTATGCGACGCACGATTTGGAGTTATTAGCCATCGTATATGCCTTGAATATTTGGAGACACTACCTTGTTGGACGAAAATTTGAATTAAAGACTGATCATTGTGGACTACAACACATTTCCACACAAAAAGACCTGAGCGCGCGACAACGACATTGGTCAGAATTTCTTAGCGAGTACGACTTCGAGATTACTTACATAACGAGAACAGTGAACCGGGTGGCGGATGCTTTGAGTCGGAGGCCACGCATCTTTTCGGTGTTGCCTCTTCAACCAAATCTACGTGAGAAGATTCTCACTTTATAGCGTGACGATGACTGGTACAAGGAAGTCGAGGATTTTATCGGACAAACACAATGATGGTACCATGATACGAGGGATTTTCATTTAAAGGCGATGGTTAATGAGGTTTAGAGGTCGTATTTACGTACTGCCTAACGACAAGTTGAGGATGTTGATCCTGAGCGAGGCTCATAGAGAAGTTTACATGGCTCACCCAGGAGTTACGAAGATGAAGGCAGACCTTAAACCCTTATTCTTCTGGAAGGGAATGAAGGCCTACATAGTCAACTTTGTGGCTAGATGTCTCGAGTGTCAGCAGGTTAAGGCTGAACATAGACACTCGACAGGATTACTTCAACCACATGCCATTCCGGAATCGAAATGGGAAGTTATTTCGATGGATTTTATTGTTGGATTGCCACTGAAGACAAGGAGAGACGACTCGATTTTGTAGTAGTAGACACTCTGACGAAGAGTGCTCACTTTTTTCCTATGCGTACGACGTATCAGGCACCTGACATAACGAGAGTTTTCATCAGAGAGATTGTGAGGCTGCATGGCGTGCCTAAAAAGAGTATATCTGATCAAGGATCGGTGGTTACTGGATGATTTGGACGAATATCCAAGAGGCCTTGGGAACTCAACTAAATTTTAGTATTGCATATCACCCAGAGACTGACGGACAAACCGAACGAACGAACCAGACCTTGGAAGACCTGTTGCGCATGTATGTGATGGACCAACAAAGGCATTGGGATGAATTCTGCCTCTAGTAGAGTTCGCTTACAACAACAGTTACCAGAGCACCATTAGGATGGCGCCTTTCGAGTTTCTTTATGGGCGACCATGTCAGACGCCCTTGAGTTGGGATCGGCTTGAGGATAGGGTCCTGGTGGGACCAGAAGCAATCCGAGAAATGGAAGAGAAAATGAAAACCATGAGACCAAGGATTAAAGAAGCGCATGATCGACAGAAGAGTTATGTCGATGCGCACCGAGTCGACCGTAGTTATGAGGTCGACGATCGAGTCTTCTTGCGGGTTAAACCGCATAAGAGTTCGATCAAGTTTGGAAGGGGAGCTAAACTCTCTCCTAGGTTCGTGGGACCTTTCGAGATTGTGGAGAGAAAGGGGCCCATGGCCTATCGACTAGCCTTGTTTGATTATTTGAGGCGTATGCACGATGTTTTTCATGTATCTGTTCTGAGACATTATATTCGTGATCCTACACACGTGAATGACATGAGTTCAGTGTAGGTATCGGACGAGGGAGCGTTCACGGCTGAGCCGGTCCGCATCTTAGATCATCGCATTCGACAGTTACGACGTCGAACGGTAGATCAGGTCAAGGTACAGTGGGACAGTTATAGTCCACACTCGGCGACCTGGGAGGACGCATATGATATGCGCCAAGCAGTTCTCATTTTTGGTTGGATAGATAGACATATGATACTATGGTACTTTTATTTCGACATTTATACTGAAAAACTTCGGGACGAAGTTTATACCAATATGGGGTGTATGTAACATCCCGCTCTGGCGCACTGAGAAAACTTATTCTTTGAGGACACTTGCTCGCAAGTGATCTGGAATTCTATGATGTTAAACTATTTATCCTTGATTATGATGCGTTATGATAGATGACATGATGTTTTTACTACTTTGATGTAGACAGGTGTTGCTGACTCAGTTTCATTGAGTGTGCAGGGTTTCGGACCTTGAGGATGCAGAGGCATCGGTGGAACCCCCTTGGACTCCGGATTGATTCAGGGAGTGGGCTATTTGGGTTGATTTATGTACTGTGATAATTCTTTGATCTAATGATATGATGTTGACATGTTATGACACGATTGTTGATGATGCAGGATGACGATAGTTTGTCGACCAGAATCACATATGGAGTAAAGGGGCCACACACACACGATTTCCAGAGAGGTTGAGGGAGAGGGGTGGACAACAACCCTGCCACCGCCTACTAGCACTCCCGCCGTGGCTCGAACTGTAGGTTAACGATTACCTAGTTCGAGAGGATCCACGATACTGTGAGGGAAGACTGCGACAGTCGCTCACGATGATTCTAAGGGGCACGCAATAAGGCGGGGGCTTATTCCTTAGAACCCTTAGTCTCCCACAAGTTCACCTGACGGAGTGTTGACTCCAGGGGTTATAGATGTCTACCAATCAATCCAGTTGGCGAGTGGCACCCTTGGAGAACGTGGTGCATCTTGAAGGGAACATCGCACAAAAGAAACACAAGAGCGAGTGACACCCTTGGATCACATGGTGCATCCTGAAGGGCACGTTGCGCAAAGGAAAGGGAACGAGGCGAGTGGCACCCTTGGACCATGTGGTGCGTCCTGAAGGGCACGTCGCATGGTTGTGATGAAGGAAACAAACCTAAATAACCCTAAGATAATAACGCCTTAAGAAATTATTAAACCACTTCCCTAACCCAGTGTCGCCCAGTTCAGAATTTGAGCCCTATGTAAAAAAAAAACCATAATCCAAAACTATACATTAAATATTCATTACCCCTATGATTTGCACTTTCCACCTAATCCAATGAGTTTCTTTCCTTAATTAAATACATAAAACCATCCCTCCTTTAATTGAATTCATAAGGTAATTTCTTCCTTAATTGCATACATAAGGCCTTTCCTCATTCCCAGTAATAAGCTTGATAATTTATCTTTTTAGTGAAGGTACTACTTCGCCCTAACATAATAATCAAAGCTTAACCATCTCCTAATAACAATGCCATGACATTGTAGCTCACAATAGCTCTTCCATTCAAATAACTTTAGAAATTCATTTCCTACTAGCTAGCTCTAACAATACAGGTGCTAATAATAAAATTAAACAAGAAAAAAAATCCCACTTAAGCTCATGTGAGTCTTCATAAAGTGTGTAGGGTAAAATAAAGAGATTAAGAAATTAATTCAAATAGGTGGTTGTAAATTTGAAAAGAAGAATTTAATTAGTTAACTAATGGGAGTTTAAAAGAAAAATATTTATATATATGTATATGAATTTAAAAATATAATGAAAAGATGCTTAGCGCATTTATCTTTTTGAGTTTTCCAAAAAAAATAAAAAAATAAAAATAAAAGGGGGGGAAAACTTAAAAGAAATATGATTTAGGGTTTTTGACTAAAAACCTAAAACAAAATGTGATTTAGGTCAAAAAAAAAAAGGATGATAAAAGAAAGGGGATGGGGGGGAAGAAGGGGCTCTGCTATGAGGTATTGTTATGCTGCCAAAATTGCAACTGGATTGATTGCTTGTGAGGAGTTGGGGATTTCCTTAGCTGTGTTAGAGTGGTAGCTCAACCTTGGAGGCGAGCTGAGAAGATAGGTTACGGTCTGGATTGTGTGTGGCCCCTTTGCGGCTCGGGGGGCTGAGGGGGAAGCAGAGTACCCCTAGCGTTTGGCTCGGAGGTACCGGTGTAGTTTCTATGGTCGGTGAGCCGAAGCGGCATGGAGCACAGGAGTCATTTGCGGCAAGCAACAAGGCAACGGTATGGTCATGTATTTGGTAGAGTAGGATGCATAGTTATTTACTGTTGTGATTATGATTGTATTGTAGTAAAATGTTATTTCCTGAAGATCAGCGTTGGCTATCAGTTCTGGCATTTCATCCGAATCTGTCCCTGAAAAATGTATTTGGTTATTTCGTTTTTGTAGCTGGTACAGTTGGGTTCTGGGTAAATTGTTTTGGGTTATGGTTATTTCATTTTTATTTTTTTTATATACTGGTACAGCTTTAGGGTTGGTAAATTTGTATTGGGCTTATGGTTATTTCGTTTTCTGTTTTATATGGCTCAATTATGGTTCCTGGCAAATGGGGTTGGGTTTATGGTTACTGTATTTGGTATGGGCGTTTTCTTTATATGAATGGGGGCGATCCATATTTCTGAGGCTGTATTATATAGCACAGGGGCGTTTTTATACTCAACGAGCGTTTCTAATGTTAATGGGGGGGGCGTTTGATGCTATTATGGGCGTTTTCATGTTAATGGGGGCGTGTTGGTATTCACATGAGGAAAAATACTGACATCTTATTGCTCAACGTCGTATTTTCCATTGTAATGTCTTCATAGATGCGTTAACAGTTAGGGCTTTGGATGTATGCCGACCAATCTTAGGATTTGCCGTCGTTGAGGGTTTGACCAAGTAGAGAGATTACATCCAATATATAAAGTTTTCCATATTTTTAGGAGCTCCCAATTTCGGAGGGAATCACAACTACAGGTGGGTCTGTAAGTGCTTCTAATCACCCTTAGTAACGAGGTTTTGCAAGAGGAAACTAAGTATTATCAAAATATCATTGCAACCATTCTCTTTATTAGTTGCAACGATTTCTTAACATCATGTTTGCATTGTAAAACAACTGTAAAGTTTCAGATTCTTTTGTTCTTCCATATTTGCTGAATTATATTTTTCTCAAATACCAATTCACCCATCTCAATTTCTGTGAGCATTACAATTTCGGTGGGCGCTTGGTTTTAAATGTGGGCAATTCGTCCTGGTCAAAGAGTCTGGCAATTCGTTTTATAATTGTTGTAACTTGCAATTCGTTTTTTATGGTTACTACCAATTCGTCCTGGTAAAAGAGTTCTGGCGATTCATTTTTTTAATGTGTAGCATGGTTCCCTCTGTCTCAGTTTCATTTCTGACGTTTTCTCATGAGAAAAAAGGTCATTCTTACAGTTCTGGTAACTTGAAATTGCAGCATGTCGTTCCCAGTTGTCTATTTTTCAATTGTTTCTTAAACCCTTTTCACAACCTTGAGAGCCTTTATTTCTGGTTGCTTACTGAAAAATTACATTTCTCGGTTGATATAAATTTTCTATTTTCCAAATCTCGTGACTGTAAAACCTACATGGTAGCCTTTATCCTCTATAATCATGAATTCGATTGCAATATGGCGATTGTTGTATTGTTCTACTTTTTGAATTGTTAAAAGAACCTTGTATTAATGAGCCTTTGCATAAAATTTTAAAAGCAATGCATCATGTTTTCTTTAGCTTGATCTTCATTTCTTACTCTGACCAAGAGTCCAACCCATCTATTCTCCGTAGCTCTATTTTCACAATATGCACGCCCTTCTGTGAAAGCTATTTTCATTACAGTTTTGTACATGTACAGTATGAGAGAAGAGGTCAAACAGAGCCTCCCATAATGCATCTAATGTTATACCAAATGAATATCCCTTGACTAGATGCAAGCGTTGCTGGCTAGCAAGGATGTGGGGATTCCCGCTACCTAGTATACCACTCTACTACATATATCACAGCCTTCCATGAAGCTTGTAACTGCCATTGAAACCACAAGGGTTTATGAGGATTTGTAGCCCATGGTGAACCCCTCAGACCACACCACATCTAGACTGGTAAGGCTTCTTTGGAACCCAAATCTCTGAAACTGCTCCAACCACCTGAGTTGTACCTTATGGGTCACACTCACCTTACTTATGTTTTGTCTGCCCACCTTTGGCCCCTTTATCTACTAAATTGCCTATCCATTTCCAACCTTCAGAACTTGAAATGGTGTCATTTAAATGTTGAATGGGATTGATTCTTTATATCTTTACTTCTCAGCTATTTTTAGATTTATGCATGAGATGATATAGTTTTTAGGTTAAGGACAATAATTGTTTTGATGGATGATTTATACCTTTTAGTTGTGCGTAAGAATTTCCTCGCCCATTTATGGTACTAGAACAAAAGTGGGTATTTTATGTGGGTGTTGAGAAATTCATATAAGAGAGAGTGATAGTACTAAATGCAAAAGTGTAAATGCTAAAATGTGTAAGAATTTACAAGGGATTGGATTATGTATTTTCTTTTCCTGCGCCATTAAATAAAGTTGACATCTTGATTGTATAAATTGCTGAGATTACTCGCGCGCATACATATTTATCGTTGAATGATTTTGGATGGACCTTAGTCTTCTGCTCTTTTGGAATGTAAAGTAAGGAATGTTGTACTAGATGATAGCCTTCTGGCATGCTTAAATTTATGATATAGTGAGAGTGCTTGATGTAGACTTTGGACATCTTGCGCGAAATAAGTTATATTGTAATGTATGTTGATCTAACCCTTCTTACCTGGGCCACTAAAATTTCTTTGACCGATGGATTAATGAATAGAACACTCGCACACCTTTCAATAAGGTGATACATGACTGATTTAGTGACTCGTTTCTCTTACGCCTTTACTTAAGTTGACATGTGATTGTTATAGAGATGTTACTTTCATGCCCGACGAATATTTAAACGTGGACGTTGATTGATAAAAAAATACTGGTTATTGTCGCGCTATGATTATAGATGTATCGGATTGATGGACCCCAAGGTTTAATAGCATTATAGATTTATCAATGATTATTGGAATAACAACCCTTGCACCATGTACAGAGAGTGAATGTTTATTGCGCTAATAATTATTGATGATCATGGATTGATTTAGAGCTATATTATTACTGCATGGTTATTTAAGGTTAAGGTATGATCGTCAATAGTAAGAAGTACTCTGACCCTTGGTTAAATGGAATGTGGTTGATAGAACGAACCTCAGTTAATCATGGATGTTGGTAGCTTTAGCGTTGTGGTATTGATGGTGTCGGGCAGGATGTAGACACCCCCAGGTAGCCTTAGGAGTTATGTCTGTGTGCGATTATTTCGTGTAAAGAATCCAGTGCCGTATCAAGAGTCTCGGGCCCTTTAAAGGCAAGGTTCCACTCTTGCGACACACCTGATGGAGTTTACTAGTTTCGGCCTGAGCAGTCGGCCAGGAGCCTATCTGACCTTCTCTCTCTCCGGAGCAGAGAACTAAGATTAAACGCCCTGCTTTCCTATGCAGAAATAGTAAGATGTTCTACTATGGATCCTTCCCTCTGTGTTCATATGGTGCATAACCCAGTCTATCGTTAAATGTTTGTGTTGTGCGCCTTGTGACTATGGTCATTTTATTGCTTGCAGTTACTCGTTGTGTGCCTTTAGCCTTCCTTGTGATGAACGTCGTGGTTGCGTCTTGTTGGTTGTCGAGCGACGACTTAGAGTCAAGTGTGTTTGGTACTTCTACACGCGTGCACACACCTTAACAAAAAAAAATTGCACCTGTTATAAGAGTTGTTGTCGTATCGAGGAGGTCGTTACAAGGGGGGAGGAGCCATATGAACTTCCACCTTCACGTGGTTGTCCCTGTTCAGTAGAGAATATTAAACTATTCTCGAAACAAAGAGAAGCTCAATACGGTAATTCTTTGTATTCTTATGTATTATATATTCCTGTAATTTTGAAATGCATGTCTATTTCATAAATTCTTTATCATAAATTTAACATTTCATGGTTTGTTGATTTCTGCAGGTTTTCTTACTAGGAATTGCAACTGATCACTAGCCTATGTGGAGAGGCTGCATCAATTGTACAAAAAGGTACACAATTAATACTCATGAAAGATTAAAGGAAACAAAGGCTAGACTAGAAAATCATGGCCTGCACAAGCTTGGAACTGGTGGTTATTCGAATCTAGTGGCACGAATTGTAAGTATCAATAACTCAAATATTGTATCCAAATAATAAATTGCATATAATTTATTTTTTATTTCACCATAAAAGATAAATTGCTGATCTTATGCAAAATTGCAGACCGATCGGTTCAACGAAGTGCTGACGGAGGATGACTTGAGGCTTGGCTTCCAGCACATCTTTGCAGCTATTGTTGAATGCTGAAAAATCTTGGGTGTTGGCCAACACAGTCTTCCAATGATCCACACTGTGCGCAGGTAAATAAAATCAACAAAGTTTATTTAAGATTGATTACTTGTGCAGTATATAAATTATTAATTTTGGCCATAAAATATTGATCCTCTTTGTTTTAAGCAGAAAAACCACAATAAACATAATGTCGAGGATGGAGAATGAAAACCAATAAAGGTCATAATGTGCATCCTGGTAATGGATGTATTCATGTCCTACAAAAAGCTTAGTATGAATTATAGTTGAAAATAGCTAATTGCAAATAGTGTATTCATTTTAATCTTTGATGTTTCAACTCCAGATCATGCAGAGGGTCATATTGTACAAGATGTGGCCGCAACTAGACAAGGAAATGAAGTACATGATGTGGCCCTGTCAGGTAAAGAGAACCACTCTTATGTTTTTTTATTAATGAAATACGTGTAATGATATAAACAAAACATATCAATGGAACAGTTTTTCATTATTACAGTAGATCCTGACACCTTACAGCAACATCCATGTCATGAGTACAGGACCCAACAAATAGGAAGACAAGCTACAGAGGTGACCAGAATAACTGATAAAGATGTTGTAGAAGATGATGGGTTGATTTCTGAATTTGTGAAAAGAAAAAAACAAAAAAACAAGTGATTGTAATAGCATTATGACATTAATTTTGATAATATAAACTAATGTCATGAAATATTTTTTTCCTACAAATGAATGAATGTTATAAGTACTTAATGAATGAATGTTGAATGTTTCTTTATGACGAAAAACACATATTTGCACATAAATTCATTTATTTTCAAGTACATGCATTGGGTATGGGGAATTGAGAGTGATTTCAGGGGGGAGGAGCCATATGAGCTTCCACCTTCACGTGGTTGTCCCTGTTCAGTAGAGAATATTAAACTATTCTCGAAACAAAGAGAAGCTCAATACAGTAATTCTTTGTATTCTTATGTATTATATATTCCTGTAATTTTGAAATGCATGTCTATTTCTTAAATTCTTTGTCATAAATTTAACATTTCATGGTTCATTGACTTCTGTAGGTTTTCTTATTAGGAATTGCAACTGATCACTAACCTATGTGGAGAGGCTGCATCAATTGTACAAAAATGTACACAATTAATACTTATGAAACATCAAAGGCAATAAAGGCCAGACTAGAAAATCATGACCAACACAAGATTTGGACTGGTGGTTATTCAAATCTAGTGGCACGAATTGTAAGTATCAATAACTCAAATATTGTATCCAAATAATAAATTGCATATAAATTTGTTTTTATTTCACTATAAAAGATAAATTGATGGTCTTATGCAAAATTTCAGGCTGATCAATTCAATGAAGTGTTGATGGAGGATGACTTGAGGCTTGGCTTCCAGCACAGCTTTGCAGCTGTTGTTGAATGCTGAAAAATCTTGGGTGTTGGCCAACACAGTATTCCAATGATACACACTGTGCGCAGGTAAATAAAATCAACAAAGTTTATTTAAGATTGATTACTTGTGCAGTATATAAATTATTAATTTTGGCCATAAAATATTGAGCCTCTTTGTTTTAAGCAGGAAAACCACAATAAACATAATGTCGAGGATGGAGAATGAAAAACCATTGAAGTTCATGATGTGCATCCTAGTAGTGGATGTATTCATGTGCTACAAAAAACTTAGTATGAATTATAGTTGAAAATATTTAATTGCAAATTGTGTATTCATTTTAATCTTTGATGTTTCAACTCCAAATCACGCATAGGGTCATACTGTATAAGATGAGGCCGCAACTAGACAAGGAGATGAAGTACATGATGTGGCCCTGTCAGGTAAAGAGAACCACTCTTATGTTTTTTATTAATGAAATACATGTAATGATATAAACAAAACATATCAATTTAACAGTTCTTCATTATTACAGTAGATCTTGACACCTTACAGCAGCATCCACGTCATGAGTACACGACCCAACAAATAGTAAGACAAGATGCAGAGGTGACCAGAAGAACTGATAAAGATGTTGTAGAATATGATCGCTTGATTTCTGAATTTGTGAAACAAAAAAACCAAAAAATAAGTGATTGTAATAGCATTATGACATTATTTTTGATAATATAAACTAATGTCATGAAATATTTTTTTCCTACAAATGAATGAATGTTATAAGTACTTAAACTAATGTTATAAGTACTTAATGAATGAATGTTGAATGTTTCTTTATCACGAAAAACACATATTTGCACATAAATTCATCTATTTTCAAGTACATGCATTGGGTATGGGGAATTGAGAGTGATGTTAGGGGGGAGGAGCCATATGAGATTCCACGTTCACGTGGTTGTCCTTGTTCAGTTGAGAATATTAAAATATTCTCGAAACAAAGAGAAGCTTAATACGGTAATTCTTTGTATTCTTATGTATTATATATTCCTGTAATTTTGAAATGCATGTCTATTTTTTAAATTCTTTATCATAAATTTAACATTTCATGGTTCGTTGATTTCTGCAGGTTTTCTTACTAGGGATTGCAATTGATCACTAGCCTATGTGGAGAGGTTGTATCAATTGTACAAAAAGGTACACAATTAATACTCATGAATCTGTCTTTTTATATGTTGTTAAATAGTTATTTACCTTTCACGTGAATTGCAGTGCTTTACTTCATTTATTATACGTAGTGTATTTCATTCATTCATGACTGTATGCATCTCTACCCTAAAAAACCTAATTCTCACTTTATCCTACCAACCCCTACCAACCTTACCTTACCTTTTAGAAATTGCATATGGTGATCTTCTCTAACTTGCCTGTAAATCCTAGAGGTAAATGACTGATTTCTTGTAGAAAGTCCATATGGATATCTTCTCTAATTTGCTTCAAATAAGATGTTGTGTTAAGAACTAAACCAATATCCCTATGGTTTCCTAGAGCATGCCAATCATTCTTCAAAGATGGTTAAAATGATAGAATATCATAGATGATAAGTAAACTTGGTCAACAAAATATAGAGCTCAGGAAGATCAAGTTCCCTTAACTTCTTGTTGGCAGTCAACGATCCATTTCATTGTATTATTGGTATATTGAACTATTGGAGGTAAATGATCAATTTGTTTTGGAAATTCCATTGGGATATATTCTCTAACTAGCCTGGAAAAAAATGTTTTGTTAAAAATTGAGTCGGTATCCCAATGGTTCCGGAGAGCATTCCATTGATCTTTCTCATTGAAACATGTGTTCTTTCTAAACATTCAATTGATTTGGGTTTTCCTAGAAGTTGAGTTCATTATGTCCACAATTTTTTGATTTAGTTAATTAATTTCACTTCTATACATAGTAATTGTAACATCGTGTTCTACTGATCACACTTATATTGACTTATTCTTTGAGGACACTTGCGTGCAAGTGATCCGGTTATGGTACATTATGATTTCATTTCGATTATGAGTTATATATGATGATGATGATGATTTATTGTGATTTATTATTACTTTCACATGTGTATGTATTGACATATATTATTGACAATTTCTCATGAGTGTGCATGACACATGACATGTTATGGATGTTGATGGACTTCCTTGGACTTTGGATTGAGTCAGGGAGTGGATTGCATTTTTTTTTAGTATTTCATTTTACGCACATGTGATATATGATTGATTACAATATGATTTATGTATATCGATTATTGACTGTTTTTTTCAGTGGATGTAGGCTTGATGATGCTTTCTAATCTAACTCACATAAATAGTAAAAGGGTCATGCACATAAACTAGAAATTTGAGGGAGAGGTGTGGCAGCATTCCTGTCACATCCTACTAGCACTCTCGTCGTGACCTGAACTGTAAGTTAATGATTACCTAGTTCGAGAGGTACACGATGCCATGAGGGAAGATTGAGACAGTCGCTAATGAGGAAATTTAAGGGGTGCACAATAAGACAAAATCCTTATTCCTTATAAGCTCGTAGTCTCTCACAAGGTTGATTGAATGGAGTGTTAACTCCAAGGGTCGGAAAAACTTCCAAAACCAGTCAAAGGCTAGTGGAACCCTTGGAGCACAGGGGTGCGTCTTGAAGGAAACATCACGTAATTTAATATGAGTAAATAAATTTAGATGGCCTAGAAAATATAATGAAATGTTTAAACCTTGTTAGAATAAAATATTAATTACTCAATAAATTATAACTTAGAACCCTAACAAGAGTCTAAGCTTAAGTCTAAGTTTAAGTTTAAATAAGGGACTAAATAAAAATATCAAATAAATTAAAAAGAATTGATATAAAATCAAACTCTAGGAAAAAGGGGAGTGAAAATTGAAGGTTGAGTAAATGCACATGTGTGCATAAAAATAATAAAATAGATTTTTAAAATGAAATGAAATTAAAACATGAGAGAATATGTGTACACATAGAATGGTATCTTGAGTCAATATACCTCTAAGCCTAACTAAAATAAGAGTTCTAATCTAACTGGACCTAAGATCTAGTTAGGGGACACTCAATAAATGAGAATTTGAGAAACTAAGGGACAACTAAGAGAAAAAATAGGAACACATTGGGGAATGTGAAGGAAAATGAATTTTTAAATAAAATAAAAAGGGTAATTACTTGAGCAACCTTGGGAGAGTGTGACACATGTGTTGGGTGAATAATCATTTAATTTAATTATGAAAAATGAATTGGTTGTGCATGGGGACACGTGTCATGAGAAATAATTCTATAAAAGAAGTGGAGGAGAGATAAAAGAGATTTCACTTTTCTTAGTATTGTTATGCTGTCAAAATTTTGTTGACTGCATTTTACTTGTGAGAGTTGGGATACCAAGCTTGTGGAAAGAGTGAAATCTTTTCCATGAGAGGAAAGTTGGATTTCTATTGTTTATTTTTCTTGTGTGTGACCCCTTTACGACTCGGGGGATAAGGGGGAAGAACAGTACCCCTAGCGTTGATTGAGAGGTACTGATGAAGTCTTTGGATTTGGAAAGTGGAGCAGGAGGGACGCGTCTCAGACTTCAAAATGAATTTTCTACAACTCATCTCATTGTAAATGGTATTTGATATCATTCATTAGATTATTTAATTGTTGTACAATAGTATGTATATTGAATTAACGTTGAAGTTAAGATGGCTTTAATTTTATTAAATTTCAAGGCTCATACGTCTCGTATTTTAGTAATGAATCGATTATAAGTAAATGAAATGTATGGATACGTACATATTTATTAGTTTTTGGTTCAATATAGTACAAATTGATATTGCAATAGGTAATGATCAATTCAATAGTGATAGAAACTCTGTTTTAGCTAGATGTTTTTCTGTAAAATTTGGAGTACACAATCTTAGTTGAATCACGCCGGAAACCTGTTTTTCTTCTGATAAATTTTACAATTAATCTGTGTAATGAATCGTGGTGGAATTGTATTTTCCTTCTGAAAAATTTACAATTATTATGTGTAATACCTTAACCCAAGACTAAATTGGTATGTTGAGTTGTAACAAATTTTATATATGATATATAAGATGTTATCAATGTTAATAAAAAATAAATTGGTTATTTTCCTATGATCGACGACTGGTAAGAAGGCGCTTTCTGAGCATGTACTTCTTTTAATTACTCCCTGCATTTGGTATCAACATTAACTAGTATGAATTAAATTTTGATTGATAGAAGGTATAGCATGTCAGTGATGGCGATTGTTATTACCTAAAGGGTATTTCCTTATATTCAATATTTTTCCAAACAAGTATTATCCAGTTATAGTAGTGGAATAATCATTCGTTAGTGCGTGAATTAACCTTTTGGATTGAATCGTTGTATATTTGTGGTCATTGGGAATAAATCCATAATTTTTTGTTTTACTCTTAATCGGATTTCAAAGATTAGTAATCCTCTATTCAAGAACTTGCTTGGATCGGGGTAAAAGTTTAGTTTTAACAGTTCACAAGGGATACATCAACCCTCTTAGTGGTGAGATCAGGCGATTGTATATAGCGAGTACTAACTTTGTTTCATTGGAAATCACTTGTTCAATTGAGATATGGTTCGGGATTTGAATTTTGGCTAATAATATTACTCAACATTAATCTTCAGTCGATATAAAATATTTAGATTACAATAACGGAATTTTTTAGTGTGTTAGTATTTTTATTGGTAACTTATGCTCGTTGGTTTTACTCTAACCTGAGTGCGCCCACCACAAGTTTTACAAATGACAAAAAAATATCAAATTTCTTAGTTTGCGGTAGGTCCTATTCACCCTAGAACATCAATGGAAGAAATTGATTAATTGTCGTTACGAGTAGAAAAAGAGGTAGTCATCGAATACATCCAGATTGATTGGTGTCGGTCCTTTAAGCGCACCTGTCAAGATAGTTTTGGTGGACGATTTATCTTAGAAAACATCATTGTAAATTCTAGAGTAGGATTTTAGTCGAATAGAGCCATAGACTCATTTTTCCTTTAAGTCTTGGGTGGATTCATGAAGATGGGTAACACTTTCATGACAATCGGGTCTTCAAAATTCCGAAAGACATTTTTTCGGCCGAACTAATTTTTTTTTCAGTCGAAAGTCCTATTTTTTTGGTTGAAAAATGTTTCGGCTGAACCTTTGAACGTAAAATCGAACGACACCCCGATGCGCCCTCGATTTTTCGTGTACAATTTTAGCCGGACGAATATTTTTCATCCAGCAACATATTTTCGGCCGAAAGATATTTCAGTTGAAATAATGTTTCATCCAAAATAAGCTTTCGGCTAAAAGATTAGTTCGACCGTAAACACTTTTCGGCCGAAAGATTAGTTCGGCCGAAAAAATGATTATATATTACCTGCACATTGCCCCTACAATAGTTTTTGCGAGTTGTTAGTTAGCTCATACCTGTTAGTGTATGGTGTTTGGTGTGCGAGCAGACGTTAGTGTTCCTGTTTGGTGTTTGTTATTTGATGTGGGTGGACGGGCGGTGTTTGCTATGGACAGGAGGTGTTTTGGACGTTGGAGTAGCGAGCGGGAGGATGTTGGAGCTGCGAGCGTTCAGTCCAAGTATGTTTAGATTAAGAAATTTTAAATTATAGTTTAGAATTTAGAATTTTAAATTAGATTTTTTTTATTTTTTGTTAGATTGTTGACAGGGACTTATTCGTTCCTGTCCATGTACAGTGACATGCTTGAATTCGAGCATGTACCTATACATGGACAGGGTCAAATATGGCCTTGTCCCTTAGCTTAAATTTTAAATTTCTATTTAAATTTTAGAGTTTAGAAGTTATTTTTCGATTGTTGACATGGCCTTATTCGACCCTATCCATGTATAGTGACAGGCCCGAATTCGGGCCTGTACTTGTACATGGACAGGGTTGAATATGGATTTGTCCCTTATGTTTAAATATGTTTAAATTTTTAAAAACGTTTCAAATATGTTTAAATTTTAAATTTTTAAATAGGGTCGAATTTCAAATATGTTTAAATTTTAGTTAAAAATTTGAGTTTAGAAATTTTGTTTAGAATGTTGACAGGGCCTTATCGGCCTTGTCCATGTACAGGAACATGCCCGAATTCAGTTCTGTCGATGTCCATGGACAGGGAGGAATATGGCCCTGTCCATGTATAGGGCCATATTCGACTATGTCCATGTAGTACCTCAAGCAACAAGATAAGTAGATCTAGAACCAGTAATAAAGGCCCAGTTCCATAGGAAATCCATACAACTGCTAAGCAAATAGACAAAGTTGCAGAAAATAGACAAAACCCCGAAGAGACTGTAAACTTTAGGGCAGGACACAGACTAGATATTCTAACTATAAACAGTGAGACCAAGGGCTAAACATGATTGTTATAGGGCCACCACTACCCTAAATAGTGCCCAAACTGAACAAAATTAGACTCTGACAACAACTGTAAAGAAACATCACCATAAAGGACCTAGGACATATCAAAATATTTAACAGACCTAACAAAAAACTTGAAATTAAAAAATATGTCTATAGTAGTTGCTGCAATAGGAGAAAAATAAGTACAACATTGACAAAAACTCCACTTCTCTGCTAATAGTATTGCTAATTTAAATTTTTAGTTAAAAATTACAATCATGGAAACAATAGGGATAAAAAAAGTGTATTGAACCATGAATCAAACTTGTTGTAATCATACCAGCTAACTGTATAGGGTTGAACATGATGAAGTAATGAGCTAATATGATATGAGACCACAAAAAGCCCTGTGAACAAACTGAATTACACTACATTATTTGCTTAGAAGCAATTCCATCATATTCATTCATAATGACACTGATGTTGCATTCTTATTGATTAGGGTCCTACTCCTAGTATAGGATATGAATAAGACCTATATTGGTTGTGCTCATATGTTACATGTATGCACTTCTTATACCTTTTCATATTTATGGGATTGGTTCTAACTCTGTACTAATACAAATACAACATCCTTTACATTCAACTTATGATAATCTACTCTACGCGTCTATATGATATCAACATAATATAGGGTTATGACTCATACAAAAAGATTTGTTCATGTTCTTTGATGTGTGTTTGATATGTTGTTATAACTAAGAGTAATAACTAAGAGTAATACGTAACTAAACTGATGTGTGTTTCTGATCTTTGTTGGATTTATTGTCATTTTAGGAAAAATGACAGAATTAAATCTGAATTAAATATGATAGAAATAGAACATAACTAATTATGTTAATTTTGTGCATGATTGGTATGTTAATTTTGTTCATAGTTGGTATGCTATTTTCCTACGCATTTTATGTTGTTTTCTTATCCAAATAGTAAATTAAATCTTAATTTTAAAACAAAACATTACATATAATTGATTTTAGAAACTATGGTATGATCTATTGTGACAAATTTTTACAGTGTAATATATATGACACTTAAAAAGTTATTTCCATATGTCCATCTATAAAGGACACACACCTATGTATGACTTTGTGACATCTATAAGAATGAATATAGGAATGTATTAACATCTTCGTGTGATCATTTGTGTTATCCTATTTATAAATAGTTATGGGTAAATGAAACACAGTATAATTATTAAAATGGGTATATAAATATAAAGTTAATGAAGAAAATGTTATAATAAACACCATTTATTTTTATATAAGAATTTTTTTTAGTATTTTTTGGAATTTTATATAAATAAGAAATGGTGTAAGTATTAAAGTTTTGAAATTTCAAACTAATTCAATATAAAGAAGGTAAATTTTCATCAATTTTGTGACAATAAATATTCACTCAATTGCATCTTCTTCAAAATATATATCTCATTAAAACTCACATTAATATGTTTACAATAGGTTATGATGCACTTACATTTGAAATTATTGCCATGATTTCTCTCAATCTAGATTTCTAACTCCAACAAAGCCTCCCAATATTACATTTGCTCCATTTGCTCCTCCTCATCTTAATATAACTTAATATTGAAGACAATTTAAAAATTACTTATATTGATTACCAAAGTTATTGAATGCTTATCTTATTGATGATATTTATATTCATATGATATTACTTCACACATATTGACCAAAGTTATTGAATGCTTATCTTATTGATGATATTTATATTCATATAATATAACTTCAAATTGACAACTTATTAATTAATTCATTAATAGCCTAGACATTAGTAACTAATGTGTTTATGGAACCATAATATTGTATGTGTGTTGGATATTTAAGCATAGCTAGCACACACATAGATGATACTAACAAACGATGTTCCTAATGCATATTTTTAAAATGTTCACAACTAATCATGCATACAAATAAATAAAAATAATCCTCATTAAAGAAAGAGTAATAATTAAACATTCATCCATCTTTAAAATTGAATTATTATAATTTAAACATGGTAGGAAATATGTGAGGAAACAAATAATCACATATCGAATCTCAAATGTGATCCTCAATTGACTCGGAATCACCCAGGTCCTTTTAAATCCTTAATTCCATCTTGCATCTCCCATCCCATCACTATTTTTTTTGAATTGATTTTCCTTGGCGAACCCAACTTATGATTTCAATGACTTCTATGTGGGTTTTATTGATTATTATGAAAATATTGTGGTTTTATCTTCTGTCACTTATCCCTTTAGTCATTAGTCTGTGCCTGATCATTCAACCAGGAGCCGAATCAACGGTCGTTACTTCGTTGTTTAAATACCTATAGATTCAAATGCCCTGATTTTCTGTGCATGGATAATGAATGAAGGATAAGAATTTTCCATGATGTCTATCCCTTACTTATCTTTGAGTTGATTGATTCATGGCTGAATGTCTAGTCTTTGTACCTTCTTATAAGAAAGTACCTATGCGGCTTGATTGATTAAAACTTCGATTTATCTTTGCGTTTTTTATTTCTTGAACTTGGGTACATGTCTGCATTTTTATTGATAAAATGTACATTGTGAATGATAAACCTCTGAGTTGAATGACAGTCCCTTGGCGAACCAAACTTCTGATTTCAATGACTTCTCTGTGTGGGTTTTACTGATTATTATGAAAATATTTTGTTTTTATCTTTCTTCCCTTATCCCTTTAGTCATCAGTCTGTGCCTGAGCAGTCGGACAATTGCCGAATCGACAGTTGTCACTTCGGTGTTTAAATACTTATAGATTCAAATGCCCTGCTTTTCTGTGCATGGATGATAAGTGAAGGATAATAATTTTCTCCGTTGTCTATTCCTTATTTATCTCTGAGTTGATTGATTCATGGTTGAATGTTTAGTCTTTGCATGTGCTTGTGTAAATTTGGTTTTTCCTTGAAATTCATCCGATCAATATTTAATTTAATATGCTTGGCTTTTTAGTTAGTAATTGAATGAATTTCACTTTTTTCAGTCTCTTGATATGGCTTCTCTACCAAATTCAACACTCACTTTTGTTATGGCTTCTCTTCCAAACCATAGACTCTTATCATAGTAAACTCCTAAAAAAGGAACTAGTCTCCCACTTTGGTGGTATTTTCCAATTGTAGTGACCCTTTGACTAAAGGAATAATTATAACGAATAATTCATTTTGGATAATAAAGTCTAATATAGAAATAAAATAGTCGTAGATGGGAACTAATTATTATATTCATTTATTATAACTTCATATAATATTTATAGATGAGAACTAATTATTATCTTATTGATGATATTTATATTCATATAATATAACTTCAAATTGACAACTTATTAATTAATTCATTAATAACCTATACATTAGTAACTAATGTCTTTATTGAACCATAATATTGTATGTGCGTTGGACATGTAGGTATAGCTATAATATAACTTCAAATTGACAACTTATTAATTAATTCATTAATAACCTAGACATTAGTAACTAATGTGTTTATTAAACCAAAATATTGTACGTGTGTTGGATATTTAGGCATAGCTAGCACACACATATCCCACACGTAAATGATAATAACAAGCGATGTTCCTAATGTAATTTTTAAAATGTTAAAAACTAATCATGCATACAAATAAATAAATTAAATCAAACTTCAAATAATCCTCATTAAATAAATAATAATAATTCAACATTCATCCATCTTTAAAATTGAATTATTATAATTTAAACATGGTAGGAACTATGTGAGGAAACAAGGAAAGGCATATTGAATCCCAAATGTGATCCTCAATTGACTTAGAATCACCGGGCTCCATTTAAACCCTTTTCCATCTCACATCTCTTATCCCTTCCTTTGTTGAAATATGTTAGAGTTTCGACTATATTGAACTAACTCTAGATGTAATCCAAATGTGAAAGTATCAAACCTTTCGACCTAACATCTCTAGTAGACAACTAGTATTAGTCATCACACATCTAGGGGAGTGTGGATAGCATGACCCTCCCACAACACGAGGGGAGTGTGGATATATATAGACATTACCCTTTAGAACCATTAATTTTGTGACAATTAAGACTCACTCAATTGCATCTTCTTCAAAATATATACGTCATTAAAACTCACATTACTATTTGTAGAAATATGCTTCATTACCACCATAAATTTTGTGACAATTAAGAATCACTAAAAATCATCTTCTTCTTAATATATATCCCATTAAAACTCACATTACTATGTTTACAATAGGTTATGATGAACTTACATTTGAAATTATTGTGATGATTTCTCTCAATCAACGTGAATTTCCACCTTATATGACTATATTTTATGTAGATTTCTAACTCCAATTAAGCCTCACAAATATTACATTTGCTCCACCTCATAGAAATTTATATTAGGAATATGAACAACCCTCATACCCATCCCATGTTGATGTTATTAGTGGGTGTTTGAGGTTATCAAGATTAAACTCTTTGTTTCGGTGATTCTAATGCATTGCATTATATGTAGTCTTAGTGGATCCAACCATAGGGAATTTTTAAGAAATCTTAAAGAAATGTTCTAATACATTTTTTTTAGTGAATCCAACCATGGATAACTTTTAATGAATCTTAAAGAAATGTTATAAGAAATGTATATGTGGTCTTAGTGGATTGAACCATGTTCAAAGATTATGCACATGCTATTGATTTAATTTTGGGTAGTTATCCACTCAATGTAGAAATCCCTTAGTGGAAATCCCTTAGTTTATAGTACAATTAAGTCCCTTTATGTAACTTTAGGTAACCATAAAGTATTTCATAGTTATGTATTTAGTTCAACCATATCTACAACTATCCAACAATTTGTCCTTAAATATCTCAAGTGATCCATCTATATAATATAACATTTGCACAGTTCATATGTTATATAATACAACATTATCCAATCTGTGATCAGATAAGAGTGCACCACTTACTAAAGATTTTTTATGTTATTAGTGTGTGTGTGTGAGGTTATGAAGATTAAACTCTTTGTTTTGGGGATTCTAATTCATTTCATTATATGTGGTCTTTGTGGATCCAACCATAGGAAACTTTTAAGGAATCTTAAAGAAATGTTCTAATACATTTTTTTAGTGGATCCAACCATAGGGAACTTTTAATGAATCCCCTTACTTGTTGTTTTTTTGAATTGATTTCCCTTGGGGAACCCAAATTTTGATTTCAATGACTTCTTTGTCTGAGTTTTATTGATTAGTATTAAAATATTGTGGTTTTATATTCTATCCCTTATCCCTTTAGTCATCATTCTGTGCGTGAGAAGTCGGCAGGAGCTGAATCGATGGTCATCACTTCGGTGTTTAAAGACCTATAGATTCAAATGCCCTATTTTTCTATGCATGGATGACGAGTGAAGGATAAGAATTTGTCTTGCTTTCTATCTCTTACTTATATTTGAGTTGATTGATTCATGGTTGAATGTTTAGTCTTTGTGTCTTCTTATGAACGAGTACATTTACAGATTGATTGATTAAAACTTCAATTTCTCTCTATGTTTTTCATTGCTTGAACTTGGGTACATATCTGCATTTTTATTGATAAACTCTGCATTGTGGATAGATATTGAGGAGAGATGTCGACATGGGATTCTCCAAAAACTCCTCACAAATGTTGTAGGTTCTCCCAAGAAGGAAGAACAATAACTCCTTCTTCGACTAAGACTCTGAGTGACCAACAACAATCTCGTTAGAGAATATTTTTAAACGAATCTATGAATAGATTAACTACAGAACCTGCTCAAACAAGTTCTATGGATGTAGCCTTATTAGATAGGTTGAGCATTGATACTCCTACACCTGAGAATGTAGGGAATACCTGTGGACAATAGAATATTTCTGGTAATTTTCTTTGATTTTGTTTATTTTTGTATTTAAATTTATGTAAAGTTAAATCTTGTAGTTAATTTCAAATGTGTGTGTAGACAATCAGTTTAAAGCAAGGGACAACAATGAAAGAGAGAGTGGTTGTCACGAAGATTCAAATGTCAGTGCAAAGGGTGAAGGTGGATTTAGGAGGCCGTGTTATCAAAAAAACAAAATATTACACGCCTACGTCCACCTATCCTTCAGATGTTGGTGATGAACTTCCCTGGGAAAAGATTACTAAAGAAATGACGCTTGTAAGAACCCTCCTAGTTAAGGAAAACTACTCTATCAACAGGTGCAAATTTTTTTTTTGGTTGTTAAGTGTGTGCGCGCGTGCAGAAGAAACAACCCGCTCGACTCTACGTCACCACTCGGACTAACAAGACGCAAGTAAGACGAACACCATCAAGACGACCCGACATATCACAGTGACAACAAGAAATAAACACCCCTGGACATAAGGCGTGCATCTAGCGGCTCTAAGAAGAAAGGGACACCAAGGGTTAGGTACAGTACTGCCACAAAATGGAAGAATCCAACAGTAGAGTCGCAGTAGTGGAACTGTGCCTTTAAACAGCCCGAGACTACTGATACGGCTCAGAGTGTGTCGCAAGAGTGGAACTGTGCCTTTAAACAGCCCGAGACTCTTGATACGGCACTGGATTCTTGACGCAGGGAAGCGTACAGACATAAATGCTAGGGCTACTGAAGATGACTAATTCCCGCTCGACACAAGCAGTCCAACCTACAAATATTACAACTCAGCGCCTCAATAGACAACAGAGAACCCTCGTCTACTACGGATAACACGAGACAAGGACTCAGACCACCACAACCATTATTATGACCAGGCACTAAATCTGACTTCAAGGGACAATGGTTACCGACCCCACCAAGAAAATCATACATCCATGCGTAGCCATAATTAAATAAGCATCCAATCATTGAGACGACATGGCATTTATCTAAGACTCACTGAAATTAGTTACAGACCCAAGGCTCCGTTTAAATTCTAAGTTCGACGAGATACCATTACCTATCAAATCGTCAAGACCATCTTAGATTCTCATTTTTAAAATGCAATAAGGTACTACATTTACCCCTTTATCAACAATGTAGTTCATGGAAATTCTCCATGCCTAATACGACAACATTAATTTACCGCCGGTGTCTATTACCTATCATTACAATGACCTTGCAACCTTGTAATAACATCAACATTAGAATTAAGGAGCATACCCTAAATTAACTTCCAACTTAAATTAACAACATCATGACATGTATAAGTTATCGCATAAAACAAAACGGAACTACCTAATCTTAGCATAACATAACCATTCCACACCAATTGCATGACATTAGTTCCAAGAACCTTGATTCCTTAACCTGGGTTCACGATAACTAATAGCATAATCCTTAATCCATATAACTGTTAGCATAAATATCCAATACAACATTAGCGTAGACCTTAAGTTCCATAAACTTATTGCACCAGGAATTCTATACATTGTTAACATAACCATTAAATATTCATCACATTCTCATTTCCTTAAACAATAGCATTAACATAAGCATTAACTTTAGCCTAGCATCACCTCAATCATTCCCTGATCTAATAACACCATTCAAATGCTCCTTTCATTTTCATTATTTTAAAACAAATAACACTAAATATCAGCATTCACTTTAGCACTAATGTAACTGTTTCATTGCCTAAACATCTATATAAAACAATAAAATATTTCATACAATAATACAAGCGTTAGTCTAACTAGTCATAACCTGGAATCATAGGGTATTATGATGGGTATTCTTTCATACTAGCCTAACATATTTTTCTTCTTCCTTCGCCTACTAAACTGGCAGTAAAATTGAAATGACCCAAATAAAATTTATAACAACGAGGTAAATAACAATCTGGCGGTGAGTTGGCCGTAAAATTATTTGACCTTGCAAGGTGAACAACCTTATTATTGCAATTAGACAAGTAACACCAAGGCAATTAAAGAATCCACCATCCTTATTAATCTTGCAAATTAAACAACCTATCATTATTACAAATTAAGAAAGTAATAACAAGGCAATTTAAACAAGTATTATTTTTTGTGAATCCGCATCATCATTGCCTAAATTAACAACCCTATTAATGCAAATTAGACGAGTATATCAAGGCAATAAAACAATGATTAGTGTTGCAATCCCCAACATCATGGTGCAGGCAATTTAACAATCCTACTACTGCAATTTTAACGAGAATACCAAGGCATAAAACAAATATTACTGCATCGACTTAATAATTATTACGACATCAACGCATAAAACAATTATTACTGCATAAAACGATTATTATTGCAATTAACAATGACTTATCATTGCAATTCTTCCCGCCTAACATTTTAATTAAATAACATTTACATTTCAACTAAATCATTAATATTGCAATATAGCAAAAGCCAAAGTAAGTAAAACCCTAAATTGTTCCAAAACCTAAACTGTGGTAGAGCCAATAGTGAAATAAATCACTTTAACGGGCAGGTAAATCGACCAGCGCCATGACCCCCAAGAATTCAACGAAATTAAACCCAAGCTTAAGTGGACAGCATGATTACCGACTTTTTGAGACAGCTTAAACACCCTGAGAATTATTGGTTATACCAGTGGGGTAACTAACAGTCTGGCAGTAAAATCTAATTGACCCAGGAAGGAATGATGGACAACAACGATTTACCACAACGAGGAATGTGATGATCTGGCAATAAATTTGGCAGTAAAATTAATGACCCTGGGACAAAAGCTAAATAGCAACGATTTATCTTGACGAGGCATAAGGCTATCTGTCAGTAATTGGCGGTGAAAATTTATGACCTAGGGCACAGGGATAATGAACAATGATTTAACAAAACAAGGAAAAGACTGGCTGGCGGCAATTTGACAATAAAAATTTCCTGTAGAGTTTAAGAAGATGCTAACGGCTGAGAATCAATAAATCAAGGGACTTCTGGATACCACGTTAAGATAAATTATTCGCTGCTACCATAAGAATTTACCTCAACTAAATACGTAACTCTGCCATCTAAATCGTAATAAAATCTTTTTGAGAAAACTGGATTCTTTTCACACGCAGTCAAGAGTAAAAAGGGTTATAATTTCATAAAATTATAATAGGAATAATTTCTTTTAAGAAAACGTGATTCTTTTCACACACCGTCCAGGGTAAGTAGGGTGAGCTCCCAGGGCATGGACATTCTTTTATCGGCTAGTTCATCTTGTCCGCAGAATACATGACTGAAAATCAATAACGAAATAACCAACATAACCCTATTTGATCATCTACAACATTTAATTTGCAATGACAATAGAGAGGGGGTTGGATCACCATCTCACGGCATATTATAATTGTTGGTAGTAAGGCCTAATCTTCATTTTTGGGAGGGCTGCTTCCACCCGGTTTTGCTCCTCACAAAGCCATACGAAAACCACGCTATAAAACCGGTTGTAGTTATAAATTGCACCTAAAACATTCTGTTTAACCTGGTCCTGCTTATGTCGTTGAAATTAAAATTAAAAGTGTTATACGTCTTTCTTTTTAAAACCCTAACCAGTCATATTAAAGTAGAATACATGCGCCCAAAATTAAAGGTTATGTTCATAACAGGGGTTGTATTAAGGGTCGACAGTAACTATTACAAAGCGAGACCTAAATGAAGAAATAGAAACCACGGGCCTTATACTTCCCGCAGGTAACATTAACACCAGAGAATAAGGGTAACGCTCAACATAAAGGAAGGTTTCATGCAGCCATCGAGGGTTAAACAGGTGGTGGAAGGCTTAATCTCCAAGGGTTCCAGTCAAGTCCGTGAGCTATCACACCAGCATCAACCACACATATCAAATCCAAGCGCGCACGTCAAGACGAACCAAGGGACCAAGTGCTAAGCCACTAAAGGGAATCTATTAGTTTCTCTACACACCCTACTGTACATAACGCCGTAATTAAAACACAGAAATAAGTGAACATTGCCCTGTCCAAGTTAATAAGCAAGTAAATACGCAGTCCTGTATACAACAGTAATAGTTCATTACCAGTCCCAATTCGTTTGTATTTTATTTACACAGCCGTATGTCACATTACTTCCTCCAGACCAATATAACATTACGCAGACCAGGAAATATATTAACCCAGTCCGGAAATGAAAATAAAACATTAACCCAATCCGGAAGTGAAAATAAAACATTAACCCAGTCTGGAAGGCAAACAAATACTAATTTACAGTCATAGAATGAACTTTTACACCCTCCCAAGTGATAATATAACCATAATCGAAGCAAGAAATCACTGTGCATTCTACTCTACTCGTTTCAGGAACATACCTTGGCCTTATTTGCTTGCCGCGACGATTCGTTGCTCCTGCCGCTCCTGCTCCTGCTTGCCGACCTCAATGAGCTCACCGGTACCTCCCAGCCAATCGCTAGGGGTACTCTTCTTCCCCCTCAGCCCCCCGAGCCGTAAAGGGGCCACACACAATCAGAGAGTAACTAGCTCCTCAGCTCGCCTCCAAGGCTGAGCTACCACTCAAGTCTGCTGAGGATTCCCAACTCCTACCAGTAATCTGTCAGTCTCTATCCTCTCAGCATAACAATCCAATCTCAGCAAAAGTCCCCTTCTTTCCCCCTCCTCCTTTCCTTTATCCAGACTCAACCCTAATTCTTGTCTTTACTTAGGTTTCCCCCCCTTTTTCTCTTTTGACTTTCTTATTTTTTCTTTTTAGTTTATTTCGTTTATATATTTCATTTTTATTTTTCTTTTCAAAAATTAAAGGGTATGTGCACTCAATTTTTTATTTCCCCCTTTTTTTTCACATGCTTAACTTTATTGGTTTATAATTTGTTTATAATATAAATACACATATATATATTTCATTTTTCTATTAATAAAAATGCATTCATCATTTAATTTACCATTAATATATCTGTATATTTAGGATTCATGAGAGATTAAGGTGATGGCAAACCAGCATAGGGGAAAAGTAAATGTTTTACAAAAATGAATAAAGAGGATTTACGAGGAGGGATGGCGATATAGTAATGTGAACTAGACAAGTAAAAGGGAGATGGATACTGGAAGATCTAGGTGATGGAGGATAGTTTTATTAAGTAGACAAGGATAAAGAGAGGGTGATGGTCTGAGTTTTTTTTCTGTTTTTTTTTTTTTTGTGAATTTACATTTGTTAAGGCCACACTAAAATTCCCCCCCTGGTTTCTAGAAGGTCTTAGGCTTAGGGTTTAGATTCTGAGCTTGGCGATGATTGGTTAAGGGTAATGCTTAAGGTTTTATTCAGGTGCTGAAGACTTAGGGATAATTAGGCTGACTCCTTCAACCACCTTTATCGCGACGTGCCCTTCAGGTCGCACCACGTGCGCCAAGGGTACCACTCGCCTCTGGAATTTCTTTTGGCGACGTGCCCTTTAGGATGCACCACGTGCTCCAAGGGTGCCACTTGCCCACTGAACTGATTGGTAGACCTTTATAACCCCTGGAGTCAATACTCCGCCAGGTGAACTAGTAGGAGACTAAGGGCTCTAAGGAATAAGGCCCCCGCCTTATTGCGCGCCCCTTAGAATCATCATGAGCAAATGTCCCAGTCGGACCTCACGGCATCGTGGGTCCTCTCGAACTAGGTAATCGTTAACCTACAGTTCGAGCCACGGTGGGAGTGCTAGCAGGCGGTGGCAGGGCTGCTGTCCACCCCTCTCCCTCAACCTCTCTGCAATCGTGTGTGGCCCCTTTACTCCATATGTGAGTCAAGTCGGCAAACTATCGTCAGCCTGCATCACCAATAACCATGTCAGAAATGTCGACATAAAATCATCAAATCAAATAAAACATCATAATAAACATATCAACCCAAAAGCACACTCCCTGACTCAGTCCGGAGTTCAAGGGGGTTCTACCAATGCCTCTGTATCCTCAAGGTCAAAAACCCTGCACACTCAATAAAACTGAGTCAATATCACCCGTCTACATCAAATAGTAACACATCATGTCCTATGTCAATCACATCATAATCAAATATAAAAGGTCTAACATAAAAAGGGTTCAGATCACTTGCGAGCAAGTGTCCTCAAATAATAAGTGTTCTCAGTGCGCCAGAGCGGGATGTTACAATGCTTAAGCGATGCTCGGGTGTTAAAAGGAGGTTGAAAAATGATTTGGTGGTCTTGGAACTCCCTCAGGAGAGTAAACAAAACTGGTAAATTGTTTTGCATTCATTGAAAAACTTTATGGATGCATATCAAAAGATGGGGCCAACCACTAAGGGTTTTTTAGATCTAATATTGAGGTGACGAAAATCAGAGGTGATGGGCCCTGATAAATGGGAGGCAGTAAAAAATAGAGTTTTAAAAGAAGATGTAATTTTGATGTTCAATTTCAAAGAGGGCACAAAGCGGAAGATGTTGAAAGTGCAATATTTTAATCACCCTGACATTGCACGACATCTGTATAACAGATTTTTGATGGCATATGGGAAATTGTTTTGGAACGATGGGGTTCCACACTATTTTGCAAGACATTTTTTTGTAGAGTTTTTCTTGCACATGTACCTTGATTATACTAGTCTACCATCCAAATATTATGGGACTGGTAAATGACGTACATATGATCGGAAAGGGGAATATCGAAGTGCGACATTGCCAATGCCTCCACAACCTTTAGTAACTAGAACAACATGGGAATTTGCTTCACATTCAGAGTTGCAGGCTATATCAAAGGTTGAAAAAGAGGTCAGAAATGAAATCAGAGAAAATTTGGAAGTGATTTTTTTATGGTGTTAATATTGGCATGAACCGTCAGTGAGCGGAAGCCAATTTCCGGGCCACATTTGTTTATAAAACAAATGCGGAGTTAGATGCAATGTCAGCAGAAGATGTTTTGGAGTATGCAAAATTTTGTCGGGATGGTTGGAAGAAGGTTATTCATAATGATGACCCGAACCGCAGTTTGGTATGTGTTATAGTCAGGAAATTTTTTACGCATTTTATGCTAGTTTACTTCTAATTCTAGATTTAGATATCATTGTATCTATAGAAATAATCGAATTGTTATTGCCATTAATTGTAGTTTGGAGATATGTTAAATGAATCTCCAACAAGTAGGTGACTTGATTCGATAAGTTTAAATTTGGATGGGTTGAATCAGGGATGTGTTTTCTAATAGTTGTTCAATCTCCACCCTTTTGAATAAGAGATCAACAACATTTATAATTTTGTATAATTGTGAACACATTGAATCCTAGATTTAGTTGTTAGTTGTATTGCTCATAGATTCATATTCCATCTCCTACTACTTGGTCAGACTTGTCTCAATTCTCATTGGGAGAGTTTGAAGAGGGTGAGAGTTCACATGTATCATTTAATGTCTTAAAATTATTTAAATTTTATGTGTTATATTCATTTGAATTTAATTTTTCAAATTTTCAAAATTGAAATGTATTATATAGATTAATGTGGAGAAGAGAGTACCTGAGAGTGTTCTTGGGAGGGACACTGTGATTGATGAGAAAGCGGAGGAATCACCCAGATTTGGGAAGGATGTGTTCATTCAGGATGATTCATAAATGTATGTTTTTTACTTTTATCAAATTTTTATTTTCTCAAATTTTTAGTTTAACCTTTCCTATTCAACGCTTTGATCAATTATTTTGAAATATATAGAACCTCTAGATAAATTTATCATTGTCTTAAATGGTGTACATTCAAACTTATTTAAGGTTAGATCAAGATGAAGACCTAATTTTGAACTTGAACATTTGAATATTTGATAACAGACTCTATCCCGCATCAGAAAATAGAAAGTTTATAAATTTTCTTCGATTGCATTCCTTATTTTCTTGTCCAAGAATGACATAGTATGGACATTTGTGTTTTCTACATACAAAGACGTGAATTCCTTTTTGCCAGGGTATTGTCAAACTCTTAACTAAATTGATTACTAATCACAAAAATCAACATTCAATTAGATCTACAAATAAGCTCACACATTGTATATGTGAGCTAGCTCACACATAATTTCAAAGAGAATTTCATTATATCTAATATGAATACATTCCATTTAAATGGTTTTTGAAGAATGACTTAATATACATGTGCAGATTTGTGTTTTCTTCATGTACATGCAATATTATATGAGAACATCTATTCCACCGTAGAAAGAAGAGATAAGTAGTTTCCGGAAGAATGGTTTTTAAAATGGAGATTTGTGAACTTTTTTAGATAATAAGTAGTTTTTTGGAAGAATGACTTAATATGTATATTATGAGTCCTTTAGCTTGAAAGGACATCATGAAATTTGATTACATGACCACTGTAGAAGAAGAGATAAGTATTTAACTGCTGAGGAGATTAATATTCTTTTGTTGTGTAAATATGATCAAATAACATCACCGGTGATGAGATTTTTTTAAGGATTTGTGACTTTATTCACAAAGATAATTTCACCTGAAAGATTTTGGACTTTATCCACAAGAAAATATGTATTTCATTGGAAGAATGACTTAATATGAAGATTTGTGAATTTTCTTCATACATAGTTCTATATTTATTTTCATATTATTATTAACTCTAATTCACAATTTGTTTTACCAAGAACACAATAACATCACCTGGGATGAGAATTTCACCTAAAAGATTTGAGACTTTATCCACAAGGAGAATTTCACTTTAAGGATTTGAGATTTTATCCATAAGGAGATAAGTATTTCATTGGAAGAATATCTTAATGTGGAGATTTGTGAATTTTCTTCATACACAATTCTATATTTATTTTCAGATTATTATAGAATTTTAACTCACAATTTTTTTTACCAAGAACATAATTTTTCTCTTTAAATGTTTTTAAGATTTTAGATCAGATTTACAAATTGTTTAAATCATGTACTCTTAATTGGAGAGTAACTATTTTAAATCTGTTTAATTGTGATTAGGTATGTTATTGTTTCTTATTGTTTGATTTAATATTTAGTTACAATATATATGCTAATATGTGTTATTTGTTTTTTTATTGTTACAGATATCTAAATTATATTTGGTGGAAAATATGTTTACAATATATTTTGTGGGAAAGAGTATGTTGGAGGATGAGATTTAACTTTTTTGGTATGCATGTTAGTTTTGTTTTAATCACAATTTTTGAATTTTGTATTATTTAGTATGTTTGAATTGTAAATTTTTAATTTTTAATTATGTTTTGTTTACAGGTTTGAATTGCATGTATGAAGTGATCTATCTTAAAGGGATGACTTAGAGTCTAGAATTTTGGAGTTAAATGTCTTAGTTTTTGTTATCATCCTAAAATGGGTGTGAAACTTATGTATTTTACAATGTAAATATTCAGATTTTGATATATATATATATATATATATATATATATATATATATATATATATATTTCATAATTTTGGAATTCAAAATAGAAATTTATTGTCTCATATTTGATTTCTCAAAGTTGATGGAAAAAAAATGACAAAGTTAACTAGTAATGAACTAATGTTTTGTATATTTTCATTTTTACAATGCATTAAATTAAGCATCAAACTCTTAAATAATTTTCTGCTATGTATTAATTTAAATGTTTTATTGTGGATTGTCAAAAATATGATTCTATTGACATATCATTAAATAATTTTGACAAAATAATTTTAGCAGATTAATTTTATATTAAAAGTTTTTTTTTTTTTTAGTTACTAGTGACCTTGTTGGTCACATAGATGCACTTAACCAATAAAAAAAACTAAATGAAAGATAGGCATATGATATCTACTAAATAAACTGGTTACATAAATGCACTTAACTAATAAAAAGAACTAAAGGAAAGATAAACATATGAGATCATAGATGCACTCAACTAATAAAAAACTAAAGTAAAAACTAAATGAAAGATATGCATATGAGATTTGTTAAATAAATTGGTTACATAGATGCACTTAACTAATAAAAAAACTAAAGGAAAGATAGGCATATGAGATCTGTTAAATAAATTGGTTACATAGATGCACTTAACTAATAAAAAAAACTAAAGGAAAAACGAAAGGAAAGATAGACATATGAGATCATAGATTTTCACTTAATTAATAAAAAAACTAAAGAAAAAATTAAATGAAAGATAAACATATGAGATTTGTTAAATAAATTGGTTACATAAATGCACTTAACTAATAAAAAAACTAAAGGAAATGTATGCATATGAGATATGTTAAATAAATTGGTTACATAGATGCACTTAACTAATAAAAAAACTAAAGGAAATATAGACATATGAGATATTAAATAAATTGGTTACATAGATTCACTTAACTAATAAAAAAAACTAAAATAAAAACTAAAGAAAAGATAGGAATATAAGATCTGAAAAGAAAAAATTAAAGTGAAATAATACAAGAATGTGAACTGTTATTTATCTATTTAAGAATATGCAAAGCCAATAATACAAGAATGTGTTGTTGTTTATATATTTAAGAATATGTAAACTCAATATATAGATAAGAAAAAATTGAACTGCCAAACATACAAGATTGTAACATTGCATATTTATTTAAGAATATATGATAGTAGGCAATATGTTAAACCATACAAAACTTATTTAAAAATATATGGTAGTAGAAAACACTTTAAACATGCAAAGCCTATGCTGGTATGAACTGCATTAAAAGGAATAAATTTTCATTATCTACCAATTTCCTTTCAGAAAACTTATGTTTCATTTTGGAAGAAGGTAACTAATGTGGAATTCAAAGGAGGAGGTATGCATTCAAGCATTGTGTTTTAGACATGCTAAGGAACAACACACACCCCTTACATGTATGAAATGGAATTACATTAGGAAAATGATTTGTAGGCTATGGTTTAGTACTATTTACATAAACCCACATTTTTGTAAGGGTTTTCACTTGACTTTAGGCAAGGTTGTATTAATTTCCTTAACTTTGTTAGAGAAGAGATCTATTAATTACAATTTAATTCACTTGACTTTAGGCAAGGTTGCATTAATTTTTTTAACTTTGTTAGTGAAGAGATCTATTAATTACAATTTAATTATAATGATTAACACTTCTAAATAATTTTACACGAAAATCAACTTAATTATTAAAATGAAGATTCTAAATAATTTCAAATTTTAATGTAAATCAACTTAATAATTAGAATGAAGATATTGGTATATATATGATATTATTAGTAAAGTGTTATTACAACAAGTGGAAGAGATGTTTAAATTGTTTTTAGTTGTTAGAATATTAATTTTAAAAATGAAAAAAAAAAATTACCACTTAAAGAAGTCAATGCTCTCAAATCTAGGATAGAAGAGATGTTCAACTCTTCTTTGATTGGTGCAATAGTAATAAAAATAAAATTCTCAAGATAGAAGAGATCCAAATTAATTATAGGTAATGTTTATACAATAAAATCTTGAGATAGAAGATATATTCAACTTTTTTTTGGTTTGTGTGATAATGATAAAATAAAATGCTCAAACTCATATAACCATAAAATAAAACCTTAAAATGGAAGAGATGATCAACTCTTCTTTAATTTTATCATGTAGTCATTAAAAAAATGCTAAAGCTAGAAGAGATATTCACCTCAAAGTTCATATACCCTTAATAAAATAAAATCTCAAAATGAAAGAGATGTTTTTAACTTTTCTTTAATTTTGAGAACAATAATTAAAAAAAATATTCAAAATAAAATAGATGTTCAATTCAACTTTAATTTATATAATGCTCGTAAAATAAAATAAAAATCAGAATGAGTTAAAATTTGAAACAAGATATTATTACAATAGAAAATATAAAATATGTTTAACTTTTTTTTAAAATTAATGCAATATTATTAAAATAAAATGGAAAAAAATACTATTGAAAAAAATAAGTGTTTAATGGAAATGGTGTTTAACAATTTTTTAGTTTAAAGTAAAATGCTCACAATACAAGAGGTATACAACTCAATTTTGATTGGTGTAATGCTCATAAAATAATTTTGATTGGTGTAATGGTTGAAAAACATAGATAAAATATGGTTGAACCATATTTTATCTCTGTTTTTTAAGAATGATCCAGAGTTTTTTATACATACCCTTTTTATAAATATCTTATTTGGAAATATGGTTGAAAATAATCAAAACAAGTTATCAAATTCTATAATGTACTTTCAATGAAAATTAAAAAGTTCTGGAATGTACATATGCCACTTGTTTAAAAACATCGTAATGATATTCCATCTTCAATTATTCGTTCATGATTGACTTTGGACATTTTCCATTTTCTAACTTTATTTTATTTTATTGAACTTCTATTAACTTTATGCGTGCTACACATACCAAATGACTATATTGACAACTTGTGACATCTGATTGATAGTCTTGAAAGTGAACATGAATATCGGTTTGATGGACTTCTTGAAAAAAATATCCTTTCAATACAATGGATTCTCTTTCATATATAAAACCGTTATCACCAAAATATTCTAATAGCCTCATCTTTTGTTCCATGAATCACATCAAATAATATTTCACGTTTTCAGTATTGTCTACAAGTGAAACCATGGAAAAAAAATCTCTTGCAAATAATTGGATATATTGGACAACAAATAGTTCGTGTTATATTATCACACAAGTACATCTACAAGTTATTTGAAAAAATTTAAACATAAAAATTACCTTCTCTAACAAGATCAAAAACTCTATCGCCATCAACTGGCACTAAAATTTCATTTGATTCCATCTCCTATGAGCTTTCACGTGGCGTTTTCCCTTTTATATTAAGTTCGGTATGTATCCAAGCTTTAACATATCCTTCATTTTTGTTTTCGCAAATATCTATGGATTATGTGTCCTCTATGCAAACTGAACAAAAACAAGACTCATTTCTTCTATCAAATGCAAAGACATTTTGAAAATGTTTTTCTTTAACTCAATGTATTTTTCGTATCTGAGGTATTGTACTAGCGTCATTTGAGATTGATCTATTTACATCTTGGATTCCAACATACCAAAAAATCCTGCACAAGACAAGAACTTGTTAACTTGAAATCTCTCAAGAAAATGATTGAAGTTTGAATATAAATTTAAACACATTCAAATAAAAATATCATGTGTACATGTGTAACATTTATATATAGACACACTTGCGCACATCCCTTGATGAATTATATTCATGAATTAGAGCCATTTTACACCATTCAACAACTTGTTTAGCAGATTCCAATCGATTGGCATGAGGGTTCATCTGATACCTTTCAAGTGCTCATTTTATACATGCCCCTGCACCGCCATGCTCTCATTTTCCATGACCAGTCTCAAAAAAAATCCAACAATGTGTAATGTTTAATTTTTTATGAAGACGACATAACCAATAGAATGATCGTGAAGATTTGAACTGACTTGCACACCCATCTGACCATATCCAATGTCGATCGAATCCGATTTCCCGTTCTTTCAATGAATCATAAAATTTATCAAAACAATGTTGTACATAATGTGTGTCGTGTGCTCGATCATCACTTATACAAAAATGATATTCTTTAATAACATGTTGATTGTCTTTTGTGCTTTCTATGTTATCAAGACTCCGTTGAACATATCTATATAGAATGTGGACAAATATCGTGACTTGATCAGAATGATAATATTCGCTTTGTATTTCTTTTTGTGCAGCGAATGTATAATTCTCTGCAAAATCAACTACAGACCAAATTCTCCATGGTGGAAACACTTCACGTGATTGTTTGAATTGTAGATCTTTTCATCGAGCTCTATGTGAATGCTTGGTGTATTTATAGATTTTTTCCTCAAACTTCTTCAAAAAATCTATCACACAGATTTTATCTACCTTCAAATCAATCCTTTTGGAAATAACATTTGAAGAATGTGGAGCCGTGTTGTTGATATATTCATATCTCTTCCAATTGACTCTTATATTAGAAAATGATTGATCATTCATATCAATATGATACTTTCAATGAAACAAACTTAGATTTTCACAATGATCACATTTATTTCCACCAACACATTTGTTTTTGTAAAATAAATCATCTTCTCTTTCACATAGAATTTCAGATATAAAAACATGAAATGTGGAAGGAGGAGGTGAACCTGGCCACAAAGTTTTACCAAAATCCAAAAAAGTGTCGTAATACAACTCAAATTCCACATGATAATGACAACAACAAATGCCACGAACAATGATGGGTCTAACTGTACTCTAAGAAACCATGGTTTTTGTTGCACAAATGTATTGATGAAAATTTTAACTTCTTTGTGCTCTTCTTTGAACTTATTGAACAATTCTATTTGTATCATTGGTAATATATGTTTTGGATGTTCTTTATTTTTTTTTCATGCTATTCTTCGTTGCAACACATCCCTTATATGTGGTGAAACACAATATTATTCCAACCAACAATTACGGGCCAATTCTTTAACATTTTCTGCAAGTCTATCTTTATAGGGTTGTCTAAAAATCACTATCCAACAAGCCAATTCATCATTTACATCTATTTGAAATCAATTTTTTTTATGTTTGTGCAATATTTTTCTTGACGTTCCCATCAATTTTTCCATGTGTCGTGTCAAACGATATTTTATATTGCTAGATGAAACAACTGTTGTTTGTATCGCTCTACGTGCAGCACAAACATCTTATTTTCGAGATTTTCCAAAAGATTTTAATACACTAGTTATATTGTTAAAAACATTATGTTTCACCTTTGTATCCTTTATCAAATTTTGAATACCCAATAATGATGTAGCTTCTTTTAACTTTCTTGAATTCATTAGACAAAGTAAAACTTGAGCTTGTACTGTTACTGATTCATCTTTGAAAAAAGTATTATACATATTCTTAGTCCGATATATTATATAATGCTTAGCTTTTTTCTTCCCAAATTTGTCAGTATAAACATTTTCTAATATTTCATTATCAATGTTGATAGATTCTCCTGCATATTTCAATTTAAAGTTTATATTAAAAAACATAACCCAAATACAAATTCACTAAACTATATATACTTGAGTATTCATGTTCTATTATCTAAATTTATGTACATACCTATAGGTGATTCTTCTTTTGCTTCAATTTCAGTTTCAACATCTTCTGTTTCAATTTCGGTTTCAACGCTTTCTGTTTCAATTTCGGTTTCAACGTCTTCTTCGACATTATGAGACAAATCTATTTATGTTTTTTGAAAAACATCAAATTGTAATTACAATCAATTATATTATTTTCAATATTTTAAATTTGAATTCTATACTTTGAATTCTGTACTTTCTGAATACAGTTTCAATGTGTGTCGTGTGCTCGATCATCATATGTTCATGCATACCTGGTTGAACTTTTTCTTGTTGAAAATCTTTATTGACATTATCATCGTTTCTTTCTTCAATATTTGCACTTTCTTCTTTCTTTCTCCAATAATGTTCTTTCCTTTGTTCGTTTTGGCGAGTATAATCTCGAGTGCGATCAAATTTTCTCTTGTGCAAACTTTTGTTTCCCATGACTTTTATAGTTATCTTTAAAAGATATGTTCAACAAAAATTTCACATTGAAAAAATGCTCAACATTTATCTTTCAACATATGAATTGTTATTCCAATAAAAACTTGAAGAAACATCAATTACCTTATAAAAATAAAACCAAAAAGATGATTCAAAACTTTGTTTAGGTTATCTAGAAAACCATCATGTATCGATATCGATCCTTCAATTAATCTTATGGAACAGAGTGAAGAAATAAAGAAAGAAAAGAATACAGTTGTAATCAGTAATAGAAATGCTTTAAAATATCTATCCCTGAGCTCATATATGTCCGTCCATCCGATGAACTGTGTTAAATGTGTTTGTCCGAAAGCGTATTTATACGATTTGGCGTGAAATGAAATGATACGACGTGTCTTTTCATTTTTTCCGACAGACTAAATTTGCTCAACAGGATTTCGACTGAAAGAATGTTGTTTTAGCCGAAAACCTTGAAAATCGTTCTCTTTTGACGGTTTCCGTTAAAAATTAGTCTTTCGACCGAAATATAATTTCAGCCGAAAACATGAAATTGGGACTGAAAACAAAAACCAGAGAATTTCCCCAATCTTACTTGAACTTCAAAGGTTACAGACTCCTGCAAATAGTGAGAATTTGGTTTTGAAAATGGCACCAACATTTCCAAAATTGAATCTACTTTCAATTCTTGTAATTTGTTTTCATTTTCATTATTTTTATCTAATTTTATTTATTTTTTTTAAAAAATCATTGCATAATATTTTTAGCAGACATTATGATTTGGTGAAATGAAATATCGGTATCTCTAAAAATATACGGTGAAAAATTTAGAAAAAAATATATTCATAACCCTTAAACTATTATTTTCAAAAGGGTATATTTATATTTTACTTTTAAGTAAAAATTAAGATAGATACAAGGTGTAGAAAAACATGTGTTTAAAATCTGCAACGTTTTCATCTTGGTTAACTTCAAAAAATTCTAGAAATTATAATATTCATCTATTAGATTCAAAATTATAGTCATAATAAAATAAAGTCTCTGTAGATTATTGCAGTATATTCTGTTTCTTAAAAACATAAGTTTAATAACAGATACATTGTTGTGGGAAAACATAACTCATTATCATTCCTTTCATGTTTAAGGAACATAATGTTAAACACTTGTCATATTGACATATAAAATCTTGATAAAAAAAATTGAAAAATAGTCATTGGAAAGCTAACAAAATTCTTCACAACTTTTGTTTTTACTATAAAGTGAAATTCTAAATAAATAAAAAATACTTTTGTATGCCAGAAGTTGAAGAACTTGTGAAAATACAATTTTTTTTCTCATAAAAGAAGCAAAAGTGTTACCCATCTTCATGATTTCACCCTCTTGCAACTACTAAACCTAGTAGTTCTGAACTAGTGACTGCAGTGGTTGTGTTACTTTTCTGGTCACCAATATTTGGTGATACACATCAACTGCACCAATTTTGCCAATGACTACAACTGTAATCTTTGAGGTTGGTAGACATGGCAGCTACTGCACTGTATAGAAAATTTTCATGTTTCCAAAATCTTGGAGGATACAGGTTCGTTGGGTGGTAAATCACTTTATCATTTATCAATTCTGTCAAATTGAACTTTAGAAAATTTATGACACAAAATTTGTTCTATGGTTCTTAGTCTGCATTACTCTGCCCAGTTCTTGTTTTTCGTAAAGTAATCATATTGTAGACCTTGTTGAAGACAAGATCTGATTTTTGTTTATCTCGTTTGAAGCCTTGGAAAAGCATTATCAATTTCTTAAGTTCAGTAGTTCTTCGATTAAGAATATCTTCCCTGAGGATCTATTGAGTTTTTAAAAACATAAAATTAAAAAAAATAAATTTAGATCGAAACTATCTTGAACAAACTTGTTCTTTTGTACTAAGGTTCGTCCCTCAAGAACACGCTTAGCTCTCATCGAGACAGTTTGCGAGGAAGAATAGGTAGGCAGTTGTATTATTTAGATAAATGAAAAAAAACTCCAGTCTTGAATATTTCCTTTCCTAAATAGACTCTTTTTCTATTATATTACCTCCTTTTTGTGTAATAGTATTGTCCTGTTAGGGTTAGATAAATTTTTTTTTATCT
>ML789692.1:430069-449687 GCA_009831015.1 Picea engelmannii
TCTTTTTAGCCAACTTTGTATAGTTTTGGCCCTTTTGATGTGCTGTGGAGTTAATCCTTGTGCCATGGATGATTGTTTTTCTGTGTTGATGATGTTGAGTTCTTGTCGCCCTGTGCGGACGAAATTTCAGTGATAACACATTGTGTTAAATAAAAAGATTAAAAATGTATCACTAATAAATTTTGAAATTGTCCATGCAGGTAATCATGGCTAGAGGATGAAGGTGAAGTAGAAGTCATGGTGTGGGAGGAGGAGGTGTGCCTCCTCTGATAGTTTCCATGACAGAGGGATCTAACCCTCAGGGAGATGAGTAGACTACTGAGCAGGAGCAGGTTACTATGGGAGATGTAGTAGGTATGATGAGATCCTTCAAGAGGATGTAAGATTCATTGATCAACCATGTTGATCATGATGAATTTAGAACGTCTCTGCCCAATGAGGGTTCACAACACACTCTAATAGGTAGTAGTAGCATGCATAGAGAACTTGAGAAGGTTAAATTTCTCGAATTCTGGGGTGCCACGAATGGATTAGCCACCAAGGCATTATTGGAGAACATGGAGATGTTCTTCGCACTTCGTGATTACACCTCCAACATGAAAGTACACATGGAGGTATTTCAACTATAAGGGAGTGATTTACTTTGGTGGAAGACACTCCTACCTCAACTAAACATGGTCGTTGAAGACGTGTCATGGGAATTGTTCAAGGAACGATTCTTGGAGAGGTACTTGTCCAATGAATTCATTGAGCGCTAGCCTAATGAGTTCAACACCTTATGACATGGTAGTCGAATGGTACCAGAGTATGAGACCAGGTTCATGGAACTACTTAGGTATGCTCCACATCTTAACAAAGAGAAGTTAAAGGTCAACAAGTTTGTGTTTGGCCTTAACTTCAACATTCGTGCAAAGGTGAGGATCTTGATGCCCCAGACATTGCACGATATAGTTCAGAGGGCCCTCATTGCTGAGGAAGAGATGAACAACGGGGGTTAAGGAATGACTCCTTCCAAGCAGATAATACATGCAACAGCGAGAGTGCAACAACTTCAGACACCTTCTAGTTAGACTTCTGGGAATCGAGATACGCCCATAAGACACATTTTCTTGAAACCAAGAGGACAGACTCCCCAAAAGAAGAAGCACCACCATATGCAACAACAAAAATAGTTTAGGCCTGTTTAGCAGAACAAACCAGGACCCCAAACAGCTAGGCCAACAACTTCTACTTCAGGGACCAGGAGAACTAGACTGAAGAATGGATGTTGGACATGTGGAGAACCACATTACCAGTGATATTATCTGATTGAGAAGGCCAAAGAAGTTATATCATCAGGATCCACTACAGTTGGATATTTGGGCAACGCCCACAAGATTTATGCAGCAGTGAATAACCATCATGTCGAGCACCAGTGCATTGTTCTTGAGACGTCATGTATGACTCTTGATCAAAATTTTAGTATTTTGATAGATCCATGAGCTATAGAGAGATTTATTTATAGTACAACTCTTAAGATAATTAAGGTAAAGGAAGTCAAGCAAGACAATTTCAGATACGTAGAAATGACATCAGGAGCCAAACAAAAAGTTGGAGGAAAGGTTATGGATTGTAGCATTAACTTGGGTGATTCTGTAATGAAGGTAAACCTTTATGTCACGATATTAGGATCTTATGATGTAGTGATTGACATGGACTTGTTATAATCACATGATGCGATAATGAACTACAAGACAAAGAGGTTAAGTTTGACGAATGATTTGGGACATAGTAGGGTGATTGTAGAAAGAAATCAGGGGGTTTCACTGAGATTTATTTCTTCCCTACAATTGCAAAAAAGTATGCACAAGGGATGAAAGTTATATGCCATCCTAGAACTTAAAAAAAAGTTCCAGGTGGAAGGATTAGAAAATCTTTCGGTAGTATCAGAGTTTTCACACGTATTTCCGAAGGAACTACCAGGTTTTCCACTAGAAAGAGAACTTGAGTTTCCCATATATTTGAAACCTGGAACATAACCGATTACGAGAACGTCATATCGGATGTCAATTCTTGAATTGCAAGAGTTGAAAATGAAACTGAAGGAATTGTTACACTTGTGACTTATACGTCCAAGTGTGTTACCATGGGGTGAGTCAGTGATTTTTGTTAGAAATAAGGATGGATTGTGGAGGCTTTGTATTGACTACCATCAATTGAACAAAGATATGATCAAGAACCAATATGTTTTGCCAAGAATAGATGATTTATTTCATTAGATGAAAGGAGCAATGGTGTTTTTGAAGAATGAATTGAGATCGGGATATCATCGGTTATAGATTAAAGAGGAAGATATCCCTAAGACCACATTTAAGACGAGGTTCAGACACTATGAGTTTATAGTTTTACTCTTCGGATTGACAAACGCCCCAGGAGTGTTCATAAGTTTGATGAACATGGTATTCCATGACTACTTAGACAAGTTTGTACGAGTATTTATCAACGATATACTGATAAATTCTTGGACGCGAGAAGAGAATGATGAACACTTGAGATTGGTTTTACTGTGTCTAAGAGAAAACAAATTGTACAAGAAGTTGTCAAAGTGTTCTTTTTAACAGACGAAGATTCATTACTTGGGACATATTATATCTAGTGAAGGTATCATTGTGGATCCAATGAAAGCATAAGCTATTATGGAATGTACAACACCAACGAACATATAATAAGTATGTAGTTTTATGGGGTTAGCAAGTTATTATTGACATTTCGTCGAAGGTTTTTCGAAGATAGAAAATACAATTACGGAATTGCAAAAGAAAACCAAGATATTTATATGGTTAGATAAATACACGGAAGCATTTCAAAAGCTGAAAGAGTTGTTGGCAACAACATCGATATTGAAGGTCCTTGATATGGAAAAATATTTCTTGGTATGCACAGACTCATCCAAGGAAGGTTTAAGTGGATTTTTAATGCAAGACGGACGAGTGATTGCTTACATCTCAAGGAAATTGAGAAGGCATGAAGAGAACTATGCAACACACGACTTGGAGTTATTAGCAATTGTGTATTCCTTAAGAGTATGGAGACATTATTTCATTGGATGAAAATTTGAATTAAAGATAGATCATTGTGGATTGCAACATATTTTTCCTAAGAGTGACCTGAACACACGACAAAGGAGTTGTTTAGAATAAATTAGTGAGTACGACTTTAAAATTATTTACATTAAAGGAATGAATAGAGTAGTAGATGCGTTGAGTCGAATACCACACATATTCTCAGTAATACCTCTTAAGATGAATCTTTGAGAAAATATTATAGCTCTACACATTGACGATGATTAGTACAAGGAAATTATGGCTAACACTAGACAAGATACCATGATGGTACCAAAGTATGAATATTATTCATTTGAAAATGATGGATTGTTGAGGTATAACGACAAAATTTATGTATCGTCTAACAAAGAACTGAGGAATTTGATTTTGAGTGAAGAACATCGAGTAGTGTACGTGTCTAATCCGGGAGTCAAGAAGATGAAAGAAGGCCTTAAGCCTTTATTCTTCTGGAAATAAATGAAAGCGAACATAGTTAGTTACATGGCGAGATGTCTAGAATGTCAGCAAGTAAAGGTTGAACATAGACATCCAATGGGATAGTTACAGCTACACACGATTCCTGAATTGAAATGGGAGGTCCTTTCAATGGATTTTATTGTTGGATTTCCACTAACGACAAGGAGACATGATTTGATTTTTGTGGTAGTTAACACTCTGACAAAGAGTGCAAACTTTATTCCAGTGCACACAAGGTATCAGGTGTCAGACATAGGTAGAGTATTTGTTAGAAAGATTGTGAGGTTGCCTGGTGTACCAATAAGGATCATATCCTATTGAGGATCGATATTTACTGGAAGATTTTGGACTAGTTTCCAAGAGTCTTTGGGGACGCCACTGAACTTTAGTACAACATATCACCCAGAAAAAGATGGAAAAACATAAAGAACGAACCAGATCTTAGAGGATATGCTTCAGATGTATGTGATGAATCAACAAAAGTGTTGGAAATAATTATTACCATTAGTAGAGTTTGAATATAACAAAATTTATAAAAGTACGATAAAGATGGCACCATTTGAGTTTCTTTACAGAGGATTGTGTCATATGCCTTTGATTTGGGATCGAATAGAGTATAGGGTCTCGGTGGGACTGGAAGTGATCCAAGAAATGGAAGAACAGATGTAATCGATAAGAAATATGATCAAGGAAACACAAGATCAATAGAAGAGCTATGTTGATGTGCATTATATTAATCATAGTTATGATGTTGGTGACAGAGTTTTATTACAGGTAAAACCGTATAAGAGTTCGATCAAATTTGGAAAGGGTGCTAAATTCTCTCCTAGGTTTGTGGGACCTTTCAAGGTTGTGGAAAGGAAAGGGCCTATGGCTTATCGACTGGCCTTTCATGATTCTTTGAGGCATATGCACGATGTATTTCATGTATCTATTTTGTGACATTATATTTCTGATCCATCACATGTTATTGACATGAGTTCTGTGTAGGAGTTGAATGAGGGTGCTCTCATGGCAGAGCCAATCTGCATACTCGACCATTGCACTCGATAGCTACAGCGTCAAACATTCAATCGGGTCAAGGTCTAGTGGGATAGTTATATCCCACATTCTTCTACGTGGGAGGACGCATTTGAGATGTGTCAACAATTTCCTTATTTGTTTGATAGATTAGATATGTATATCTATGTCAGATTCATTTATTTACTTGCATTTATAGACTGTATAAACTTCAACACGAAGTTTAAAACAAGAGGGGGTGTATGTAACATCATATTCTACTGATCACACTTATATTGACGTATTCTTTGGGGACACTTGCATGCAAGTGATCCAGTTATGGTACATTATGATTTCATTTCGATTATGAGTTATATATGGTGATGATGATGATGTATTGTGATTTATTGTTACTTTCAGATGTATATGTATTGACATATATTATTTACAAGTTCTCCTGATTGTGCAGGACACATGACAGGTTATGGATGCTGATGGAATCAATAGACTTCCTTGGACTCTGGATTGAGGCAGGGAGTGGATTTCATTTGTTTGAATATTTAATTTTACACACATGTGATATATGATTGATTACAGTATGATTTATGTATATGGATTATTGACACTCTTTTTTTTAGTGGATACAGGATTGACGATTCTTGATAATCTGACTCAGATAAGAGTAAATGGGTCATGAAAAAAACCATACATTTGAGGGAGAGGTGTGGCATCGTCCATGTCACATCCTACTAGCACTCCCGCCGTGACCTAAACTGTAAGTTAACGATTACCTAGTTTGGGAGGTACATGATGTCGTGAGGGAAGACTGAGGCAGTCACTCACGAGGAAATATAAAGGGTGCACAATAAGGAGAAATCCTTATTCCTTAGAATCCCTTAGTCTCTCATAAGGTCTACCGAATGGAGTGTTGACTCCAAGGGTTGGAAAAACTTCCAAAACTAGTCAAAGGTGAGTGGAACCTTTGGAGCATGGAGGGGCGTCTTGAAGGGCACAACATGTAATTTAATGTGAGTAAATAAGTCTAGATGGCCTAGAAAATATAATGAAATTTTTAGACCTTGTTAGAATAAAATAATAATTACTCAGTAAATTATAACTTAGAATCCTAACAAGATTCTAAGCCTAAGTCTAAGACTAAGTCTAAGTTTAAGTTTAAATAAGGGACTAAATAAAAATATTAAATAAATTAAAGAGGATTGAGATAAAATAAAACTCTAGGAAAAAAGGGAATAAAAATTTAAGGTTGAGTAACTGCACATCTGTGCATGAAAATAATAAAAGGTATTTTAAAAATGTAATGAAATTAAAACATGAGAGAATATGTGTACACATAGAATGGTATCTTGAGTCAATCTACTTCTAATACTAACTAAAAGAAGACTCATAATCCAACTCAACCTAAGATCTAGTTAGGGGACACTCAATAAATGATAATTTGGGGAACTAAGGGACAATTAAGAGCAAAAATATGAACACATTAGAGAATATGAAGGAAAATGACTTTAAAAAAAAATTAAAAAGGGTAACTACTTGAGAAACCTTGGGAGAGTGTGACACATGTGTTGGGTGAATAATCATTTAATTTAATTATTAAAAATGAATTAGTTGTGCATGGGGACAAGCGTCATGGGAAATAATTCTTTAAAAGAAGTGGAGGAGAGGTAAAAGGAATCTTACTTTTCTTAGTACTGTTATGCTGCCAAAATTTTGTTGACTGTGTTTTACTTGTAAGATTTGGGATACCAAGCTTATGGAAAGAGTGGAAGTTCTTCCTTGAGAGACAAGTTGGATTGCTATTGTTTCTGGTTTCTTGTGTGTCGCCCCTTTGTGGCTCGGGGGGCTAAGGGGGGGAGAATAGTACCCCTAACGTTGGTTGAGAGGTACCGGTGAATTCCTTGGATTTGGTAAGCAGAGAAAGAGGGACGTGCGCCAGACTTCAAAAGGAATTTCCTGCAATTCATCTCATTGTAAATGGTATTTGATATCAGTGATTATATTATTTAATTGTTGTACAATAGTATGTATATTTAATTAACATTGAAATTAAGATGGCTCCAATTTTATTAAATTTGAAGGCTCATATGCCTCGGATTTAGTAATGAACCAATTTTAAGTAAATGAAATGTATGGATAAGTACATATTTATTAGGTGTTGGTTCATTATAGTACAGATCGATATTGCAATAGGTAATGATCAATTCAATAGCGATAGACATTTTTCTTTAGCTAGATGTTTTTTAGTAAAATTTGGAGTACACAATCTTAGTTGAATCGCACTGGAAACCTATTTTTCCTCTGATAAATTTTACAATTAATATGTGTAATGAATCACACAAGAATTCTATTTTTCTTCTGACAAATTTTACAATTAATCTGTGTAATGAATCGCGTAGGAATTCTATTTTCCTTCTAAAAATTTTAAAATTATTTTGTGTAGTACCTTAACCCAAGACTAAATTGGTATGCTGAGTTGTAACAAAGTGTATATATAATATATATAGATATATGGTGTAACCAGAAGATATCAATGTTAATAAAAACTAAATTGGTTCTTCTCTTATGATTGGCGACTGATAAGAGGGCGCTTTCTGAGCATCTACTTCGTTTAATTACTACCTTCATTTGGTATCAACATTAGCAAGTATGAATTAAATCATGATTGATAGAAGGTATAGAATGTCAGTGATGGCTATTTTTATTACCAGAAGGGTATTTTCTTATACTCCATATTTTTCTAAACATGTATTATCCTGTTACAACAGTGGAATGATCATTCGTCAACATGTGAATTGACCTTCTAGATTGAATCATTGTATATTTATGGTCATTGGGAATAGATCCATAAATTTTGGTTTTACTCTTAATCAGATTTCAAATATTATTAATTCTCTATTCAAGAACATGCTTGGATCGGGGTAAAAGTTTAGTTTTAAAATTTCATAGGGAATACACCAACCTTCTCAATGGTGAGATAGGGCGATTGTATATAGCGAGTATTAACTCTATTTTGTTAGAATTCACCTGCACAATTGAGCTATGGTTTTGGATTTGAATTCTGGATAATAATCTTACTCAACATTAATCTTCTGTCAATATTAAGATTACAGTAACGATTTTTTTTAGCGTGGTGGTCATTTTATCAGTAACTTATGCTCGTAGGTTTTACTCTAACCTGAGTGCGCCCACCACAGGTTTTACGACTGACAAAAAAACCTGAATTTATAAGTATTGCAATTACTAATCCTAGTAATTCTCAACTAGCGACTGCAGCATCAAATGCACCAATTTTGCCCATGACTACAACTGTAATCTTTGAGGTAGACATGGGAGCTCGCGCATTGCATAGAAATTTTTTTTGTTTCCAAAATCTTGGAGGATACGGGTTCATTGGGTAGTAATTTGTTTTATTATTTATTAATTCTGTCAAATTGAACTTCAGCAAATTTATGACGAAAATTTTGTTCTATTGTTCTTAGTCTGCATTACTCTGCCCAGTTCTTATTTTTAGTAAAGTAATCATATTGTATACCTTGTTGAAAACATAATATAATTTTGGTTTAGCTCATTTGAAGCCGTGGCGAAGCACTATCAATTTCTTAAGTTCAATAGTTATCTGATTAAGAATATCTTCCGTGAGGATCTCTTAAGTTTTTAAAAAGATTAAATAAAAAAATATATTTTAGATCGAAACTGTATTGAACAAACTTGTTCTTCTGTACTAAGGATCGTCCCTCAAGAACAAGCTTAGCTCTCATCAAGACATACTATGAGGAAGAATGGGTAGGCAATTGTATTCTTAAAAAAAAAAAAAATCTAGGCTTGAAGGTTTCATTTCCTAAATAGATTCGTTGTCTATTATATTACCTCCTTTTTGAATAAGAATGTTGTCGTGTTAGGGTTAGATAAAATTCTTTATCTTTTGTATAGTAATTCTTTATTTTGGAATATAATTCGAATGTATATATATATATATGAATGAATGAATGAGAAGTATGAGGGAATGGAAATTGCAGGTTTAAGGTGGATGAAATATTTGAAACATAGGATAGTGGATCATTATTATTAAGTCAACATATACAGATGGGTTAAAATGAAAATGGTTATAATTAATAGATTTTGTGTTTGAATGTAAAATGAGAATTTGGTTTGTAATTTTTAATAGTGACATTGTAACATCCCACTCTTGCACGCACCTGATGTGATTTATTCTTTGAGGACACTTGCATGCAAGTGATTCGGTTCATTATATGATTGTATGCTTCTCTTATGGATTCTGATGATGAGATTGTGGATGATGATGTTATGTTATGTTATTTATGTATAGAGAAGTAATATTGACTGGTTTCTCCTGAGTGTGCAGGATTCTAGGAAAATTGAGGATGTAGATGGCATCAATGGACCTCCTTGGACTCTAGATCAAGTCAGGGAGTGGAATATATATGGTTTGAGTATTTCTGTTATTTCATATGTGACATATGACTCGATATATTATGATGTTGTTTATGGATCGTTGACATGTTTTGTTGATGGATGAAGGCTGACGATTGCTTGCTAATCAGACTCACATTAGGAGTAAATAGGCCATGCACAACAACGAAAGATATTGAGGGAGAGGTGTGGCAGCGGCCCTGCCACAACCTACTAGCACTCTCATCATGGCTCAAATTATAGGTTAACGATTACCTAGTTCGAGAGATCCATGATGTCGTGAGGGAAGAATGAGACAGTCGCTCATGAAGATTCTAAGGGGTGTGCAATAAGGTAGGTTCCTTATTCCTTAGAGGCCCTTAGTCTCCCACAAGGTCTCTCGATGGAGTATTGACTCCAAGGGTTGGAAAACTACCAAAATTAGTTAAAAGGTGAGTGGCACCTTTGGAGCACGTAGTGCGTCTTGAAGGGAACGTCGCATGAATGAAAAATGAATAAAGGTGAGTGACACCATTGGAGGACGTAGTGCGTCTTGAAGGGCATGTCACATGAATGAAAAATGAATAAAGGTGAGTGACACCCTTGGAGAACGTAGTGCATCCTGAAGGGCACGTCACGATTTTTAACACTGGTGAGTCAATGAACCTAGGTGCCCAGAAACAAATATTTTATTTTGATGTGGTTAGTCTTAAAATAAATGTTGTATGAGTAAAGCATATTATTTATAAAAAAAAATCATTAAAAATTGCCAAGCCTAGTTGAAATTAAAGCATAGGTCTAGGTAGGATATGAGGACTAAAATTTAATTAAGCAAATAATAAAGGGGGGATGGAGAAAAATCAAATTTAGAATTTAAAGGAGGAATAAATTATCTAAAAATTAATTAATGATATGTGCAAAGACATACTAATTTGGAACTTAGACAGAAAAGGGAAATTAAAGGCAAAAGAAATGTGGAACATAGAAATGAATCTAGTCTAGAGAATTTTCCTAAATAAAAATCAACAAAGCTTTAAGAAAGACGTCGGTCATTAAGAGAAATTGAGGGAATAAAGGGACAACAAGGAGCATTTTTAGGAACGCTTTTAGGTAGGTGAGGGAATTTGGCAAATTGATTTAATTAATTAAATGAATTTCTGGTGCAATTAAGGGATCGAGTGACAAGTGTATGGGGGAGAATATTTCCTAATAAAAATTTAATAAAAAAAATTTAATGTGCATTTTGGAAAATTATGAGTAAGAGAACTCTATAAAAGAAATGGAAGAGAAGGGGAATGTAGCATGACTGGTATGTATAAGGTTATGCTGTCGTATTTTCTTGACTGATTTTTCTTGTGGGAGTTGGGATACCCAACTCGAATAAAGAGTGGTAGATCGACCATGCGAAGAGAGCTGGGAGATAGATTATTCTCTGGTTGTTGCATGGCTCGTTTGTGTCTTGAGGGGCTCTGGGGGGAGAAGAGTACCCCTAGCATTGGTTGGGAGGTATCAGTGAGGTCTCAACAATTAGCAAGAAGGAAGATGGACAGGGTGCAAGCACAGGACAACGAATTGAGATTCGTCTTCTTTGGTTACAATACATATGTCTAAAATTTGTTGTTGTAAATTAGCTAAAGGTTTTAGTATGTGGAATTATATGTTTATGGAATTGTAATGGTTTTCTGATATAGTTGTGCAAGCTTGCTTGATGTGGTTAGTTAAATGATTTAAATGGATTGCCTCTCTCCATTTTGAATTCCAATCATTGCCTCCTTCCCACACCCTTGCTCTGAGTGTAAAGATTGAATCAGCGATTAATTCTTGTTTTCGCCCCAACGAACCCCTATTTTAAATTTAAACGTTTGGATCTATGACTGTAATTCCATTCGTCTGCGTTGAGGAAGGGTCGTGTATCTGTGCCCTCACACCCTGATTAGTTTTTATTTTTATTTTTATCTCTGCCCCAAGAAATGTCGCCCAGCCTCTCCCTTCGTTTTTCTACGTTCCATCTCTTTTATACCCTTCGATCTAAGAGCCCTTCCTGGAATTTTTGGCTTAATAGACCCCACTAAATCCTTGTTGCTCAGTGTTTCCTCCCTTGCATCTCTGAGTTTTCTTGAGCATTCATTCCCAGCCTATTGGGGAAGGCAGGCATGCGCTTCACCTTTTTCTTCTCTGTGCCAAGAAATTCAATTGAATGTTAGAATTAAATCGATAACTGATTCTGACCTTCCCTTAGAACCTCTGATTTAGATTTATACCTATGTAATCATGACCCCTGTCTCGATTTCGGTTGAGATTAAACCTTGTTACCATATCTTCATTTAGGTTCGAGACTACTTTTATTTACCGTATCTCCCTTCAGATGGATCGTGGCCTGGAAAAAAGAAACTCACTCTGAGTTTCAATGAAGCGTACAAACTCAAGATTTGTGTTTTCCCCAATCATGTAAACTGACTTATACATAATCATTTTCACATATGCCTAATGGTTACGAACATGTGTTTCCTCTTAAGAGGTCACAGGTTCAAATCCAGAGGGGGGTAGGGTATGTATACCTTCGTAGACTTTACCAGTCAAATTGCTGGGCAAAGGGGGGTCCCTTGTCCCACAAACAAGGGGGTCTCATACACCAATTTGATGTGCTGGCTTGACCGTGACCTTAAAAATAGATTATTATTATTATTATATATTCTTAATTGCAGTCATATGATCATTATTATGTATACTAACTTATGCATAATCATTTTCACATATGCCAACATTTTGTTCTTACAAATATTTATGATTGATTATGAAAGACAAATTTTTAACGTTAAAAACCATATGGCTTCCATGGATGCTAAGTGATTTAATTTATTAGCCTTTGAAAAAAATATTAATAATGATAATAAAACAAATGATACGAATATTTATTTAACAAAAACAAATTATTATTATATTCATAATATAAATGTTAATATTTTTTAAATAGAAATATATCTTACCTTTAGGAAAGTTCATTTTTTTACTTAAGGTAGTGTACTTAATGTTTGTCTTTAAATAATATAAATTTTAATATTTTTTAAATAGAAATATATCTTACTATTTAGAAGAGCTATTTTTTTCTTAAGGTGGTGGACTTAATGTTTTTCTTTTCTAATTTTTAACATTTTCTTATAAGACCTTCCAATTCCTCATATGAAAATGTTTTTTTAATTTATTTATTTTTAAATTTATTTCACAATATATGAATTAAATTTTAAATAAATTTAATTAATGAAATACATATATATATTTAAATATTATTCATTTCAATTTTTTATTAAAATTTTTATATAGAAGAAGGTTTATTTTTTTAATTAAATATATTATAAAATACATTTTTATTTTATAATAAAATAATAATAATGATGGTGGTTAATATTTACTAAAATTAGACTTTTGATCCAAGCGCTAGGGTTTCTTCTCTGAAACCTGCATCATCTGCCGCCCTCTTTTCATAGTTATGGCGATGGAGGCCGAGGGAGGGGCGCCGCCAGCCCCCTCCTATAGCATTGTTACAGGAAAGGAGCATGGCTCCAACCACTTCAAGTGTCCAACGTTCGAACTCCTGGACGGTATGCAGGAACTCATTTGGGAAGACGAAATGCCAAAGGAAAAACCTATGGACATCGACTCGGAAACCAGCCAACCAAGAACCAAATGCACCTGGGAACCTGGGAAATGCATTCCACAAGCTCCGATCGCTCCTAAATACACCATTAGCTCACCGATTATGGAGGATCAGAAGCAGTATATGCGCGATTTTTCTTTGATCGGCGAATTCTTGGGGTTATGGCCCTTAGAAAAATACTTGGTCAACTGGATTCACCATTGGTGGAAACCCAAGGGCCATTACGACCTCCAAATAGGATCAAAAGGATTCTTTACGATCATATTGCACAATATGGAGGACAAAAATCGAATCTTTGAAGGGGGCGCATATTTTTACAACTCGACAGGCCTGTTTCTCTGATTCTGGGCGGAGAGATTCATCCCAGAAAAAGAAGATTTCACCCATGCTCTAGTCTAGCTAAGGTTATGTTCACTCCCATAGGAATTTTGGCTGGAGGAGATCCTTGCAGGGATTAGAAACACCATCGCCAGCTATGTCAAGGCCTCAAAAGCAACAAAACAAAGAAGGTACACTGCTTATCCCCGTATATGTGTCTATTTAAATATTTCAAAGCCCCTCCCTAGAACCATTATCCTGGATTATCAAGACGAGGAATGGTCCCAAACCTTGGACTATGAGCATATCCCCTTCTGATGTCGCAAGTGTCATGAGCATGGCCATGTTTTCTGATAATTCCCTCTAAATAACCCCCCAAAGATAACTCTGGAAGACTCTGACAAAACCAAGGATGGCTTCACCCAAGTCACGGGTCGATGAAAGCTTCAGACAAAAAGGGTACCCCCCCAAGCCCCCACTAGACCCCATACCAAGAACTCATTTGACACCCTCCAAACCCCGATGGAAACCCCCTCATCCTCTACCAACCCCTGTAACCAGCCAAATCTCTGTCATATAATCTCCCTCCGTTCTCTCATCCTCACAACCAATAGCCAAGGATAATTCCATCCCTGCCACTCTTGGGCCGAAAATGGGCAATCCAGACATATATCTGGAGGATCAAGAGTTGGAAGGAATCGATATGGCGCATTTATAAAAAACCTATCATAAGCAACAATTGTATACCACACCGCCTGATCAGTTGCGCAAGGTGCACAAAGTCTTCCTTAACTTCTCTGCAAGGGGTAAATCCCAAGCTAGCACAAACTTGGGAATACAAAAGGAAACCGCCAAGGAACAACGAAAAACCACAAAGGAGGGGAAAAAAAGAGGAAGGAAACTGAAACACTAGCTCATCTAGGACGTTGGTAACTTCCTTGTTAACTCAGGTCAAATTCAATTGATCTCGGATAGTTCCCCCCGCCTCCAACTCCCACCATCCTTATGAAGATATTGTCTTGGAACATAAGAGGCCTCAACGCAAAGAGAAAACAAACCTTGCTCAAAGACAGAATCAGGAAGGAACAAATAGATATTCTACTCCTACAGGAAACAAAATGTGCAGAAATAGAGGCATAGAGAACACTCCAATGATGTTGGACAAAGGAAAATCATATGGAAGTGGACGTTAATGGAGCAGCATGAGGTCTTTCATTTCTCTGGAATCCAACCACCATTTTGTTGGACAACTTTTTTACTTCTAAATGGTCCATCACAGCCTCCTTTCGCCTCATTGGATCAAATAAACAAGGCTACATCACAAACATCTATGGACCCCCCAGACCAGGGGACAAAGAAGCATTCCTTCGACACATGGAATGGATAGATGATTATTTAGGCCCCCAAAGGTGGATCCTTGGGGGCGACTTCAATATGATCACGGGTTTGGAGGAGAAAATGGGAGGAAATCACTTCCTGGGAAATGACAACACACTCTTTAACCTCACCATAGGCCTTATGAACCTCATTGATGTCGAAACAGATAATGGGCCATTCACCTGTGGGTCGTTCACCTGTTCCAACAGACACTCGGGGGCCCATCATGTATCCAATAGACTGGACCACTTCCTCCTCTCTGAGGCCATCATTATGGATGGTCTAGCATGGAATTCCACAATCATTGATGTTGCGGGTTCAGATCATTGGCCAATTCTTCTAACCCTCGACATCATTGGTACCCCAGGAAGGAAGCCCTTCTGCTTCAAAATTTTTTGGTTGCACCACCCAGATTTCCAAGAAAACATCAAGGCTTGGTGGGAAGAGGCAGCCATCCTAATAAGAACCTTGATGTACAGATTCCAACAAAGACTAAAAAACCTCAAGAAGCAACTCAAAATATGGAACAAGTCCACCTTCGGTAATATATTTCAAGCACAGGAGCATCTACATCAACAAATGAAAACGCTACAACACCAAATCATAACACAAGGTCTAACTGAAGCTCTAAAAAATCAGGAAATTCTCATCAATAATCATCTAGTGGTAAGTAAAGTGCAAGAGGAAATTATCTGGAGACAAAAATCTCGCATCACATGGCTAAAAGAGGGGGATAAAAACACCAAATTCTTCCACGGGTCCATGATCCAGAGGTGCCAGTCCAACCGCATCACCCATCTAATCTCAGAGAAAGGCACAAAAATCCAACAACACGTAGATGTGGAAAAGGAATTTCTCACCTACTACCAATCTCTCCTAACAGAACCCTTGTCAGATCGCTCGCAAAACATTGCTTCTATCATCAAACACATACCCAAGGAGGTCACCAAGGATCAAAATGAAGCCTTGATGTGACCAATCACTTAGGAGGAGGTCGATCAGTCTCTAAAGGCCACCCCGCTCGGCAAGGCCCCTTGGCCAGAGGACTTCACTTCATATTTCTTCCACTTTTGTTGGGATCTCATCTATGAGGATGTGTGGGAAATCATTGAGGAATCCAGAAGATCCAATAAGGTCCTCAAAGGCCTAAATGATACTTTTCTCACCCTCATCCCCAAAGAGAACAATATCACCTCTCGAACTCACTTTAGACCCATAGCCCTCTGCAACGTCATTTACAAACTTCTAACCAAGATCATTGCAACCCGCCTCAAGCCCATACTACCATTCTTAATCTCCCCTGAGAAGTCTAACTACGTTGAAGGTCGCCAAATTCTGGACAACGTCATCTAGCTCATGAAGTTATCCACTCCCTTCGGTCTAACAAAACACAGGGCATGCTCCTAAAGCTGAATCTCTCCAAAGCCTTCGACAAGATAAGGTGGAGCTATCTAAAAGCTACTCTCCTAGATTTTGGCTTTGATCATACTTGGGTCTCCTGGATTTTCAAACTCACCTCATCAACACTTTTCTCAATCCTTGTCAATGGTGTCCTGTCCAAACCTTTTTCCCCGTCAAGAGGAATTATACAAGGGTACCCTCTCTCGCCCTTCCTTTTCATCCTAATGGCAGAAGGGCTCAGCCACACGCTAAAAGAAGCCATCAAGAACCACTCACTCTCAAGCCTCACTACCCATGGAACTCCCCCCCCCCATATCTCATAGCCAATTCATAGATGACATTCTTCTCATGGGACTTTCCACAGCCAAATAAGCCCATTGTTTCAGATCTATCATTGACCTCTTCTGTGAAGCTTCAAGCATGGAAGTAAACCTAACCAAATCCAAAGTCTTCTTCTTCAAAACACCTCTAGCTATCCAAAACAATTTCACTCTCATCTCGGGCTTCACCTGCATTGTCCTCCCATCAATCTACCTGGGTATCCCCCTCATTAACAACTCACTTAGAAACGCCTCTTGGAACTCCCTGTTCTCCAGTTTTAGAAAGAGACTCTCTCTCTGGGCTTTTCTCTCTCTCAATCTGCCTGGATGCCTCGTTATCCTTAAATCCATCCTCCAAGCTCTCCCGATCTACACCTTCTAAGCCTTAGCAGCCTCGATTTTCATCCACAACACTTTAAGATCGATCCAAAGAAGCTTCCTATGGCAAGGAGTCAAGGAGGGATGCAAAATATCCTTGGTAAGCTGGCAAAAAGTTTGCAACCCTAAAAAACCAGGGGGTTTCGGTCTTCGTGACCCAGCCACTGTTAACAAAGTCCTCAATGCTAAAATCTGGTGGAGATGGATCAAAATACCCCAGGATCTCTGGGCACATTTGTGGAGGAAAAAATACACCCCAAACACCCCGGAAAAATAACTCATCAGGTGGAATGGTCAAAGACCATGATCGCTCATCTGGAATGTTGCCTGGAACAATCGAGGACTCATCATGGACCATTCTTTCTGGGAACTAAAAAATGGCACTTCGAAAAACTTCTGGAGTGACTCATGGCATCAATTCCCTGCCCTGAACACAAACCCAAACCTCAGAGACCTCATTCCCCTTACAACTTCTGCAGGATTACATAGATTCGTCGACTTCTAGAAGCCTTTTGATCCTGGAGATCTATGGCACACCTGGAAAAGAAACCATGAACACCTAAATATTCCCCCAACTGTCAACCTCCGACCCCTACAGGAGCATCTCGCCTCACGAAAAATCCTTAGTCAAACAGGGGAGGACATTCTTAGGTGGGGCCACTCCCCCACAGGTACCTTCAACATTAGTGAAGCGTACTCCTTGAAAGCAGGCCACAACACCTTGCCTCGTAAGGAGATTTGGGGAAACATCTAGAATATGAAATCAACACCTTCCTCTAGCTAGTGGCACACAACAAAATCCTCACATGGGATAACTTAAGAAAATGGGGCTTCATCGGCCCTTCTTTGTGTCATCTATGTCGAAAAGAGGAAGAAACTCAAAATCATCTCCTCAACCTCTGCCCCTACAGCTCGTGCATTTGGGATCAGAGCGCTAGCATCATGAGAACATTAGATAGGAACCACTTGGGTCCAAAAGAAACTATTGGAGATTGGCGAAGCTATATTTTCCACTCTCCCATTCTCAAGAGAATCTGACAGCTGATCCTAGGCTTCATCTTATGGAAAATATGGAAAGAAAGGAACAGGAGAATTTTCAACTCGGTCACCAGAACATGGCAAGAGGTTTGGACCACAATTGACACCAATATTAATGAAACCATCTTGTTTCATCCATGGATGGAGCAGGACCTTCAAAGCCCACAAAATAAATATCATATCATCAAAGCCTAGAATCTAATTATCGCCCCTACCCCAAATCGGCTCATGGCAACTGAAGGACGCACAACCAACCCTACTCTTTGGGAGGCTCCACCCACTAACTTCTTTAAACTTAATTTTGATGGCGCTTCCAAAGGTAATCCATGACCAGTTGGATACAACGCAATCATCCAGAATAGTGACGGAGAAATACTACACATCCTAGCGGGTAGTATGGGGCACAATACGAACAACGTTGCAGAAATCTAGAGTTTTCTTTGTGGATTGCAAGCATCCTCGGAGCGAGGCCTTTTTCCACTCATCACAGAAGGTGATTCACAAATTGTTATCAAGCTCCTCTCACATCTGCTCAATGGGGCAGATCCAGAGAAATTATCTCCCAGCTGGCGACTTATGAATGGACTCAGAATAATAAAATATATTCTTCAGCCGCAACAGGTAATCATCCCTTCCCATGTTAGAAGAAAGGCCAATCAAGTAGCGGACTGGCTGGAAAATTTTGGAGTTAATATCAAAGAAGGCATCCTCTCTTGTACCCCTTCTACCAATCCCACTCACTCTGCAGTCATTACTTGTAAGAACATATCTCACACCAAAGATCTGCTCCTGGATGGGGTGTTCTCCTGACATGACAGCCACAAATAAGCTTGCCACCACTTGGCCACTCCTTGAGCCACGTGGCATAAGTTCTCTATCTCAGCCCCTCCGCGGTCATTTTGGGCCTTTATTTAAGCTACCTGCCTCCACCCTCCGCACCTCATTTTCACTTCGACGTTCCATCGCCCAGGAGGCTCTGCAACTTGTGCGACTTCATAGCGCCATGCAGAAACTCCCTCACGTCGCTTCATCTCCTACCCGGGAACCCATTTCTTCTGCTCATGATGGGGTCTTCGGAACTTCAGTGTTTAGCTTCCATTTTGAATTTCCCATTCTCAAAATCTCTCCCCTCCATTCGTCTAGCCTTTGAGCTCTGTTGCGACCATCTGTGGGTTCCTCTCAGGTTGTGGAGGTCATTTCTCACGATGCCACGACCCTGGGGAAAGCCAAAGAGGGGGGCTGCCTGGTACTTGGCCCATGGAATAGAACCTCCATCCTCAAATGCTCCTGGTGCACCTGATAATCCTCTTGAAGCACTCCTCGCATTGACCCTAACAGTTCCTCCCCCAGTTGATGCAACCTCGGTCCTTGAAGCCTTCCCAACAACTCCTCCCCCGGAATCAATCCCAGTAGTTCCTCCCCCTGTTGATGCTCCTCCCCCCAAAGATGATCCACCTCTTGCACCACTCCTAATACCCATCCTGAACCAGCCACCCTGTGACCAGAATCCTTGCGACCTCTCCCCCCTCTCGAACCCCTACAGATGTAGAGTTGAGTGGTTCTACTTACATGAAAACTCAATCGGTTATGCACCTCCCTCTCCTTCCCCTCCTCTGCGCCACTTTTACTCACCCTCCCCCTCCTCTTCCTCACTCTTCACCCCTCCCCCACCCCTCCTATGCTCGGTGTGCAGACCAAACAAAAGTCCTAACTATCATGTGCACTATGAAAAAGGACTTGGAGGACATCAATTTCATGAAAAAATACCTGGAGGCTATCAAAATGGAAATGCTCGAAGCACAGGACAGGGAAGTAGACCACTGGAGAAGAATGGACGCCATGATGATGTTCATGCAAGACCTCCAACAGGCCATAGCGGAACGTGGGAAAGGCAAAGCTCCGGCGAAGCAATTTTTTGCAGGACTGCGTCTTGGTCTAGGTTTTTAGTATTAGCAATGTTTTTATTTTCTTCCCTTTGCACTATAATCATGTGCCTCGGCTCTGCGCGGCCCAGTAGTGTAGTTACTTTTTAGTGGATTGTCTCTGACGATGGTGGTTTCCCAAAAGGGCACTAGGACCATAATCTTTTTGGAAACGTAGCTACACTAGTTTGTGAACATCTAGCGCAGTGGTTTCCCTCATAG
>ML789693.1:0-18328 GCA_009831015.1 Picea engelmannii
AAAAGAGGGAAATAAGGGTAGATAGAGGGGGGGGGAATAGAGAGAGTGAAAGGAATAGGGGAGAAAGGGAAGGGAGTTAAAGAGAGGTAAAGTGAGAAAGGAGGGAGAGAGAGGGAGGGGGTTACCAAGTTAGGGAGAGAGAGAGGGGTCGATGTAGGAAAGAGATAGGAGGGGGAGGGGACAGAGAGGGGGAGGCATAGAGGGAGGAAGGGAGAGAGGGGAAAGGGGAGGGGGTGGAGGAGATGAAGGAATTTGGTGAGGAGGTGAGTGGAGAGGGAATGTGTATGGATATGGATGGAAAATAGGGAGGGGGAAGAAGATCATGAGATAGGTGAGACAAGAGGAGGTGGTCATGATGGTCTAGTGCAAAAGAGGCAAAGGTAAAGGAGGTATAAGTTAATATATTTTATTGAATGACAGATATGAATACAATGACAAATTGTGTTTTCTACTGTAGAGTTGTATATTTTAATATATTTTATTGAATAATAGATATGAATACAATGATCGAAACCATTGTTTTCACAAAACGAATGGGAAATTGTACTAATAATTGATTAATCCACACACACAAGTTGTATTTAGATGGAATAGAGGTGGTCATGAGGGGGTGGAGTGAGAGGGAGAAAGGTGGAGGAGGTGAGATAGGGTGAAGGGTATATGTGTAAGGGAGAGAGGGGGGGAGAGTAAGAGAGACAAGCAAACAAATAGAAAAAAATGCATAAGAACACACACAAGTTCCTAGAGATCCTCTGCATTCTTAAGAGTGTGTGCAAGATAGTTCTATTTCAATTTGTTTAGGGTGGGAATAAAAAATCTAGCGTACTGTATGTTGATTTTGTTTCCTTGGATGCCTTGGATTTAGGTTCGAGATGGCAAACCAAACCTCTATTTTTATGAATACTTATGTATATCTCTATTGTTGACGTTATTTTTCTATAAGCTACACAAATATGTTAAACTACAGATGCATAGAGTTGGCTATGCATATTCCAAATACATAATTTAAAAATAAAATTAATAGTATTTAGTATTTTTAATCTATTTTTGTCTTGACATATATCAAAATCCTAAAATACAGACCTCTTTTATTTTTGGTGTAACGTTTTATCATCTTAACCATTTTTAAAATAAGTTATACATCGCACTAAAAGAGACCAAGATATACAATCTAAAAAAAATTGTTTGATAAAAATTAATATTATAATTTTTTATAAAATACACCACACTAGAGAAATGGGTTCTCTACAATTATACAAATTCTTTTAAGAAAATTCCATAGTGAAGACATATACCTTATATTTTGCTTGAAATATAACATACCACCATTAGAAAAAACTCAAATTTCACATAGTTATTTATAATTTATATAAATAAAAGTTATATATTTGGAAAGCTAATTCAATTTCCTACATTTCATATTTTTACACCATATTCAAATTGATTATAAGAGGACCTTGAATAATCCCTCCAAGTTAACGTATTATTTTTTTCCATGATTGCATTTCTACTAACGAGTCATGAGAGACCATCATTAGCTTGCACCAAAGATAAAATTGATCTATGAGAAAAAGGGATTATCAACCTCTGTATGGTGAAAATGCACACCCCAACATCAAAGATTTTGACTTGCAGTTTAATTCGTACCTTCCAATTAAGACATTCCGCATTATTTTATATGTTTAAGAGACTCAAACCCATTTATTCTTTAATGAGAGAAACATAATAGTTTGATACTTAAGGTAAATAATAAATTTATATAATTCGGACAAATAAATCAGTGGTGAATTGTTTTGCTTTGATTAAAGAATAAATTTTCGAACAAGAAATAAATCAACTCAAGTCGACTTCTTATATTCCAACTTCTATCTAGTGAGAAAAGGGAAAATTACATGAAGACAAATTTACTCTTACATTAAAAATGGTGGAAAATTTCAATTGAGTTATACATCCAATTCTATTAATGGCGATGCCAAATCTAAGCACTCCACTAATGAAGAACTACTAGTTACAACACAACAAAGGTTTTCTAGAGTAGGATGTTAGCGTGATATGTCACAAATGCAAAGGTTTCGTAACTAGAAAATTCTGGTGCAAATGTGCCATAGTCCTACCACGTAACACTCTTGAACTACGTTGCTAACAAATACACAACACTGTGATGTAGACCCACAATCACTAGAGGCATTGTGCAACTTACGAGCTTGCATAATTTTTTATATGTATCAACAATATTAATGTGAGTTGATCACGCTATTAATGAAAATCCTACCCAAGGAACTATAATGAATAGTGAACTTATATCTCTATTACTAGAAACAACCATATTAATAATATTAATGTGTTTGTATACGTCGATAGATGTATATTTAACACATTAATAATGTTTTTTCCTTATAATATGTGCAAAAGATATTCCTATCGACGTATGCAGACACATTAATATTATTAATGTGGTTGTTGCTAGTAACTGATAGGCGCATAAAAATATTAACATAAATATTATACTACAATGTTATATCATATTAATTTATACCAATGTTAATGTTTGCAGTAATTTATATCAATATAATATATGTATTAACTTATATTAGCAATGTTTATACAATAATTTATTAATAATGAGTAAAGATGTATTAACATTAATAAAAATATTGTACTATAATGTTACAACATTTATATAGTTGTTAATTAAATATTATAATGTTAAAATATTTATTATAATATTGTAACATAACTCTAAATATTATAAGCTTCTCTTAATGTTTTTCGAGCATAGAAACAAAACTCTAAAGAATTGCAAGTAACCCCTTACCCTCTTAAGGTCTGTTAGACCAATTCAATCTTAGTGGATGTTAATCATCATCATCGTCGTCGTCGTCGTCATCATCATCAATTATTATATTAAATATTATATTTTTTGAACATTTGTAATTTTTAATATGAAAAATAAATTATAATATCAAATTTAAAAATTGACTATTATATTATAATATTAATATATTAATAATATTTATTTAATACTATTATGTACTAACATCATACTTGTAGTTATAGTTGGTTAATAATATTATAATAAAAATTATAATATTATAGTTGATAAGGTTATGTTGGACTGGGGCATTCCTTAATGGTTATTCAGGGTTGCAACATTCATATACTCTCGTTAATATTATGTATTAATATTATTATTGTTGTTATAGTTCACTAAATAATATTAATAATAATAAAAAATTATAAAATTATAATTTATATTTGATAGGGTTATATGGATTGCGATATTCCTTAATGGTTATTTCAGATTGTGACATTCATCTTGATGCATTAATGACAATGTCATATTGGGGTGTTCATCAAATGGGATGTCACATTGAGATGTTGACTAAGGGTTTTGTCGCATTGTGGCTTTAATCAAAATGTGATGCCACATTGTGACATTCATTAAGGGTTTTGTCACATTGCAATGTTCATCAAGGGTGATGATGGGTTGTGACATTATTCAATGGTTGTCATATTTTGATTTTCATTTTGGCTTACTTTATGTGAAATTATTGTGTTGCTTAATGGTTATTTCGGATTGAGACATTCACCTTGCCATGTTAAAGGAAATTTAACATTGTGGCATTCATCAAATGTCAAGTCACATTGTGATGTTCATTAAGGGCTTCATCACATTGTGGCATTAATCAAATGTGAAGTCACATTCTGACATTTATTAAGGGTTTTGTTATATTGCAATGTTCATCAAGGGTTTTGTTAGGTTATGACATTCTTCAATTGTTATGTCGTATTATAACATTTATTTTAGCTTACTTTATAATATGGATATGTTTGATTGTGATTTTCTCAATGCTTATTTGACATTAATAAATCCATAGGGGTTGACGTGTGCTCACTTCCTACATTCATGAATGGTTATGTCACATAGTGGTGTCGATTAAATGTCATGTCACACATTCGTTAATGGTTATTTCAGATTGTGACATTCATCTTGTTGCATTAATGACCACATCACATTGGCGCATTCATCAAATGTGATGTCACATTGCAATGTTCAGTAAGGGTTTTGTCACATTCTGTCTTTAATGAAATGTGATGTCACATTGTGACATTCATTAAGGATTTTTTTGAATTTGAATGTTCACAAGGGTTATGTTGGGTTGTAACGCTTTTCAATGGTTATGTCAGATTGTCACTTCATTTTGGCATAATTTATGTGAAATTTTTGTGTTGCTTAGTGTTTATTTCGTATTGAGACATTCATCTTCCCATGTTAATGGTAATGTAACAATGTGTCATGCATCAAATGTCAAGTCACATTACGATGTTCATTAAGGTTTTTGTCGCATTGTGACATTAATAAAATGTGATGTCACATTGTAACATTTATTAAGGGTTCTGTCACATTGCAACATTCATCAATGGTTTTTTTACGTTATGGCATTCTTCAATGGTTATGTCATATTGTAACATTCATTTTGACTTACTTTGTAATATGGATATGTTTGATTGTGATGTTCTCAATGGTTATTTGACATTAATTCATCCATCTTAGTTGAATTATCTCAGCTTCCTACATTCATGAATGGTTATGTCACATTGTGGTGTAGATCAAATGTGATGTCACACATTTCTTAATGGTTATTTCAGATTGTGACATTCATCTTCTTGCATTAATGACCATGTCACATTCGGGAATTCATAAAAATGCGATGTCACATTCCGATGTTCAGTAAGGTTTTTTTCGCATTGTGGCTTTAACGAAAAGTGATGTCACAGTGTGACATTCATTGAGGGTGTTCATCAAGGGTTATGTTGGGTTGTGACTTTCTTCAATGGTTATGTCAGATTGTGACTTTTGTTTTGGCTTGCTTTATGTGAAATTGCTTTGCTACTTAATGGTTATTTTAGATCGAGACATTCACCTTTCCATGTTAATGGTAATGTAACATTGCAACATTCATCAAAATTCAATTTATCTTATGATTATCATTAATGGTTTCATCGCAATGTGAAAATAATCAAATGTAATGTCATATTGTGACATTTATTAATGGTTTTCTCACATTACAACATTCATCAGTGGTTTCTTTAGGTTGTGACATTCTTCAATGGTTATGTCAGATTGTAACATTCATTTTGGCTTACTTTATAATATGGATATGTTTTATAGTGGTGTTATCAATGGTTATTTGACACTAATAAATCCATCTTGGTTGAATTGTGTCGGCTTCCAACATTCATGAATGGTTATGTCACATTGTGGTGTCGATCAAATGTGATGTCACACTGTGACATAAATAAATGATTTTGTCACAATGTAACATTGATTGAGGGTTATGTTGGATTGATACATTCCTTTATGGTTATTTCATATTGCAACATTAATCTTCTCATGTTAACAACTATGTCACTTTGCGAAATTCATCAAATGTCATGGCACATCATGATATTCATTAAGGGTTTTGTCACATTGTGAGATTAATGAGATGTGATGTCACATTGTTACATTCATAAAGGATTTTGTCACACTGAAAGATTCATTAAGGGTTATGTTGAACTGTGACATTCTTTAATTTCTTTTTTAGAATGCAACATTCATCTTGCTATGATAATAACCATGTGACAATTGGGTATTCATCAAATGTCATGTCACATTGCGATTTTCATTAAGGGTTTTCTCACATTGTGGAATTAATGAAATGAGATGCACATTGTGACATTCATTAAGGGTTTTGTTTCATTGCAATGTTCATCAAGGGTTTTGTTGGGTTGTGACATTCTTCAATGGTAATGTCAGATTGCAACTTTCATTTTGGCTTACTTATGTGAAATTGTTGTGTTGCTTAATGTTTATTTTGAATTGTGAAATTCATCTTTCCATGTTAATGGCTATGTAACATTGTGGCATTCATCAAATGGCATGTCATATTGTGATGTTCATTAAGGATTAATGAAATGTGATGTCACATTGTGACATTCGTAAAGGATTTTGTCACATTGTGACATTCATCGAGGGTTAAATTGGATTGCAACATTCCTTAATGGTTATTTTGGATTGTGACATCCATATTGTCGCATTAATGGTCATATCATATTGTGGCATTCATCAAATGTAATGTCACATTTCCATGTTCATTAAGGATTTTTTTCGCATTGTGGCATTAATGAAATGTGATGTCACATTCTAACATTCATTAAGGGTTTTGTCACATATAAATTTTCATCAAGGGTAATGTTGGGTTGTGACAATATTCAATGGTTATGACATTCTTCAATGGTTATGTTAGGTTATGAATTTCATTTTTGGCTTACTTTAGGTGAAATTGTTGCATTGCTTAATGGTTGTTTTAGATTGAGACATTCACCTTGCCACGTTAATGGGTATGTAACATTGTGCCATGCTCCAAATGTCATTTCACATTGTGATGTTAATTAAGGTTTTTGTTGTGTTAGAACACATACAAATCTGAACTATTGAGATTTATACTTTTCACCTCATGAAAATATAATTTTACCCAAAGAAAGCGGAAACTTGGAAAACGATCCTTTAATTTTCAATAAAATTAATTTGTTGGTTAGTTAATAATAAGGCACACACGATATCCTCCATCGATGAGTTTTTTCCTTTTAATTGAATGATCCTAGTACCTCTAGAGTTCTGGAGCTGCCTGAATTTTAAAAGAGGTAAATATCTAACCGTCGCTTTGGAGCTCCGTGCTTCGGATATTTCAATAAGTATTAGCAATAAAAAAAATATGAAACTCTAAAACCCAAAGGTGTCTTCTCACAACTTTTCCTAAACCGTTTAAAGGCACAAGTCATAGGAGACATGTACCTTTTGAATTTTTCCTGAGTTGACACGTGGCACCCGGTTTTTACTTTTCCACTAGAGGATTCACACATTTCCAAGTAACACGTGGAACCTCTCTTTTCTCGACACGTCATCCAGAGTGATGTCATCTATACCACGTCACTACGGGAGATGATCCTTCATGATTTTAACAAAGAACGAATTCACTAATCACCAAAGTACCAAAATGTTGAAGTATTGAACATTTAAATAACTAAGTTAATCATGATCAAGAGATAATTAATGACTACGCAGTTCAGATTTTAGACTTTTTCCTTGTATCATACTATAAAATCCCCAAAGTTTGAATTTTCAAAATACATAAAATTAAATGCAATTAATTAAGACTTAAATTCAATTATTTGATAATTAATTGCTTTGCAATTTTAGGTTTCGAGAAGTTCTTCTCGCGATACATAAAAAAATCCTTGAAGTCTGAACTCCCGAAACACTTGAAGTTAAAGAACCATCTTAAACATGATTAATTAAGGTTTTACAAATGATTATTTGAAAATTAATCTTTTTACGGATTTGGGATTCGGGAGGTTCCCACTCTGTCACATATAAAACTCCAGAGCGTGAACCATCGAAGTATTGATGGAATTTATGACTAATTAAGGATAATGATTCAAATGTGCATTGTGGATCTCTAGGTAGAAATTTCCATTAACATTAATAAATTTTTCGTCAATGAATCTATAGGAAAATCAATGAATCTATTTTGAATAAAAGCACTTCGATTTCGAATCCATTTTCACCTTCTGCAATTAGCGAGTTTTATATGTTTGAAATACTCATGGATTTCTCTACAATAGGTAACTTCACTCTATCTCCTTAGAAGTTATGGTGCCAATGACAAAAAATCCTGATGTGGTGGGTGAGGATTCAATCCCAAATGTAGATGTTTTGTCGGAAACCACGCTGCGAGCCATAAACACCGTTAAAACTTGGACACGGGTTTTCAACATTCTGGAACGTGAAATCATCAACTGTCCAGAGGATTCCACTGAAGAATAGGATGAAACTTATGCAACCAAAATCAGACACATAGAAAAGTCAAAGCTACACAAGATAGCGGCACAACTGAAGCTCATGCCTTATAATGACATGATAAGTTGGGCCTTGGAGCACATTGACGTTCATACTAGGAGCATCATCAACCATCAGAAGGTTGTGTTGGCTCTTTCTGACTAGAACATATGAAAGTGATATATAAAATCTCCCTTAATCCTAGATATACATATTATGTTGCATTCATTTTGGAGTTCGAGCAAAAGGAATGCATCCAATACACCAGGAATTGTCACGATATAATCAAGTCTTGGTGGGGGCACTGTGACATCCCAAAATAAAGTATTTTTTGAAATTTAAATTTTTGGAAAAATTATTCCATTTTTAGTAAATTAGAATTTGGAAAAATTTTGCCTTTTATGGCAATTCCGAATTTCGAATTTAATAATTGTAATTAATTATTATGACTGTTGGGCAGAGATCTGATTTGACCCAACTAACTATTTGACTATGACACTTGTATGAAAAAAAATATTTTATATTGATTGCAGGAGGACAAATGGAACAACCATGTTAAAAAATCAGCTGACCATGACTCCATGAGTGGGGAACCTATTGGAACTACCTCTGGGTTGATTATTACAAGTGGAAAATCAGATATTTTTCCATTGGAAGCCCTTGGAAATCATGGATTTAGAAAGATGTGAAAATTCCCAAGGGAGGGAAAAGACCTAGGCAAAAGGATTTCTTGATGAATAAAGAGCATATGTGAGGAGGTAGGACACTGCCAAGTATGCTAGGAAAGGAGACTATTGATTTTTTCCTTGCTATTATGAGCACTATAGAGTGAGTGTGAGGCAAGAGGAATCTGTGAAAGTGAAGGACATTGATAAGGAGGAGTCTTCCAAATTCGCCCTCATGGATTCATGGTCGGGCTAGGGGGTGAATCGGGCAAGTGTTTTGGCTGCCTTATTCTACAGTTGGGAGGAACGTGGTTGTTCCCTTTGTCTTCCCGCAAGTTGGTTCAGATATGTAAACCTCCCTACTTTGTTCTTGGACGTTTTTGTGTGTAACTGATATTATGCATTTAACTGTACTAAGTTGAAAAGATTTTTCCATGGATCTCATCTATTCATTGTATGAAATTTATAATCACAGTCTAAGTTCTGGATTGCTTCCTCCCGAAATCTAGAATACTAGGCAAAAATTATCTGTATACAATTAAACTTAAGAGAACAGATCCATCAACAGGATATGTTTAAATCTGTAGTCAAAATGCTAGTTAGGACGATCTGTGTATTAACACGCCTGAGGACAATTGATCTATATAGGTATAGGTTTATTTATGTGACTAAGATATTAAACAATTATAACTTTGAGCAATCAGAGTTGAGTAAATCTGTACCTAAAGAATGTTTAGATATATCTCTTGAGTTAAAATTCAAAAAAATCGTGCCCCTTAACAAAGACTTCCTTTTTAATACATTTAAGAATCGAAGCAAAGTAAGGGACAGTAAAAATATTATGGATCAAACACCTGTGTATTGATATATTATACATACATTTGGAAAACCATAAATCGGAAGTAAACTATCTAGACCAAAAAGGTCGATATGATATATGTTTTTCCTTTTTCTTGTATTATATGACTTTTACTGATCAACCGTATGCAACATGCAAATGAAACTGTGTAAAGAATGGAAAAATTTTGAAAGTTAAAGAAATCTGGAAAACCCCTTTTGTTTATCAGACGCTAAAATCAAAAGTAAAATCGTGGAAATTGACATCTATCATAAGATTCTATGCATTCTATATTCCAAGAGTTGTCTACCCTTTCCACAGCCAAAAATTCTGTGGTGGTTTAGAAGTTGTATTAACCCTTAAGGAGATCTGGAACAAATTTTCAGGAGTCTATACATATAACCACAACCACAAGATTTACTCTAAATGAAACAATTTAATCAGCAACTTATACAAATAAAGATTTCATTAAAATTGATTCACTGTATATTCTATCTCTGCCATGTTACCCAATATAAATTGTGTCTAGAAGATCGCTATACAGAGATTATCAACAAACCTCAATAAAGAAAGAAATTTACAACCCTTGTTTAAAACAATTATGTACATCTAATGATTCGGTATCAGTCATATGCCAAGAACACTAGGGTAATAACCCAACACCACTAGGTCTTTCCAAATCTTTCAAGAATTCTCTTAATAGACACCAGATTACATTTCTGAGTAGGACCCGATTCAGATCCAGTGCCATTTTTCCACTTCGACCTGCAAAAGGAGCGAAACATTTTGTTAGTTATGGAATATAGGTCTCACCGAACTAGAATACTTTCTTTTATCAAACATACAAGATAATGTTTGGGTGAAATTGTTTACTTATCTTTGATTTTCCATAGGTAGGCATACTTTCTAGATAGAGACCACCGAAAGGGGAGGAGTGAATAACATCAAGCTGATGGGTACCCTCGCAGCAAATAGGGCCCCATCATTAATTACAGTATCCAGAATAAAAGAGATGGGCTCATAAACAATGAGCTTTCATAAAAGTACAGGAATTTTGACATCAAATCGAGCAAACAAAGATAGAATTTCATACAGTTATACAGAGGAACAGACAAGTTGCAGACATATATCTATATTAAACATGAGCTTTGTGAACCTCTACACTGATAGTATGAGGATACTTATTATCTTTAAAAAAACCAAAGGAACCTGCTTAAAAGAAAGGAAAAGTCTACTTTAAACCACGGCCAAGACCATAAAAAACCACAAACCATCATCTGTGGAATGATATAGAAATTTTAACCTGAGAGGTATCGCTAATTCAGGGTTCCACAGGAGGAAGTATGAATGGGTATCCATTCTGCTCAGTGGGTTTATGGGTTTTAGTCAGGACAGGGTATAGTCAAAGAACTCATCGAGGTGGGTAGACAAAGCCCAAGATAAGGAAATGATATTTAGTCATTATACAGAGAATACCCAAATACGACAGAGAACATTGTCAAAACCGACCATCTAACAGTTCGCTAACCCTAGAAAACTCAAAATGCATTACAGTATGGCTTTCCCCAAAACAATGATACAACACAACGCAAGTGGGAAGGTCAAGCACAAAGGCACACTTCTTGTGAATAACCCTCATAAGCCCCAAGAAAACAAGAGAACGAAGGGTGGAAGTGTGACAACAGGAGCTATCTACCCACAGCGAAGAAAACTAGAATGCCTATGTTGAGTTTCAGTAACGAGGAAGTGATTTAATAATAGTTAAATGTTACAGTGGGAGCATGAATCTTACCAAGAGGTTGGATGGAAGATATTGCCTCCATCATGGACGTTCCCCAGTTTTTCCTTCGACAACATATCATAATCGTGGAACCAAACCTTTGTGAATTTACTCATTACCAAAATGAACCGCTACAACCCAAAGAAAATCCTTACCGCATAGATTAAATGTTGTTGGTACAAAGGAAGGGTCAGACATGTGAAGAGGGGAACTTGGCTCATTCACAATGGATGAAGGGTCAGGTGATAGCCTCGACTCTTGCACATATCAGGGTCCATTAATGGTTGGGCCAGGTATTAACTCTCGAATGACTTGTTCCTACCAGTTCAATTAATGGGTTACGGATGAAGAAGCGTCTATGCGTTTAAGATAAGTTTTAACCTAACTAACACCAACCTCGTTAAGGTAAATTTTTAGTCAAAATCCCATATGAGACAGGTAGATTCAACGATCAGATAGCATGGGTTGTTGGTTTTCAAATAATCGTTACAACAGTTTTAAACCAAGAAGTACTTACCCCATCCTTATTAATTCAAACATTTTCGCAGAGGGGTATAACCTACCCCCTTCACATATATTTATCCTACATGACTTCTTTGAACAAGTGGTTAAGGTTTCCCATAGGACTAAGTCCCAAATTCCTTCATAGTGGTAAGCGAAAACTATATGGATGTATCATTTTTTTTTATGTTGGTATGAAAGTAAACATAGTCTGCAGGACTATAAGTGAGTGATGAATCGTGGAGCCAGCACAACTTGAAATAATGTTTCAAAGATTAGATTGGGTTGTGAATTTAATCAATGTCAGCCAGGACCCTTTTTTTTAATGACGAACCCATTCAAGGGTGAATGTATAAAGAAAGAATTTTTTTTTATTTGACAGTTTTGAGGTCTATCACAGGCACCCAAAGAGATTCAAAATCGACTCTCATGGTATATATGCCACAACATATTTGGATGATCATATGTGTATGGAGCCATGATGTTATGTCGATTGTTCGGGAAGAATATCCCTACACATTTCTCGGTGGAATGGGTATCCATTATGCACGAGCTGGAAGAAGGTTTCACTTTCAATTGGGCCAAAATGTTGTCTGATAATTTGTCCAAGGAGATTTCCAAATATAAAACGGTGAAATCAAAAGGACAGCCCACCCCCTTTTACATGTCGGAATATATCATGGATGCCATTTGTTTCATGACACCTTTTCCATTGATGAATTGAAGTTGGACCCCAGCCACTACCGAGCCCATTCATTTCTACCATTCCAAGATATGGGAAGAGAAATCCAAGGATTTATTTTATGAAATCTGTCACAATGTTGTGGTTCTTGTTCATATAGCCCTGTATGGTCACCGACCTCCCTAGATTTCAGACAAGATTATGGGAAACCTGGGTAACCTAGTAGATTTTTTTATTGAGGAGAACTTCTCTTACATTAGTGTTTTTGGGTTCTCTATTCCTCCCCATTCTCTCCCACTATTTTTACCGGACAGACTGGTATGTAGAGAAGTCGCCTACCAGACAGTTACAGGAGGCATCAACAAGGAGCTGAAGGCAACACATAAAAAAGTATGGGCGGCTTTCCCTATTCAGGTTGGGATGTTTTCATTACTGGATTTTGGTCACTCCAAAGTGAAGCCTGTGGCTCTGGAGAATGTCAAATTGGTTGAAATTGATTTCAAAAGACACGATCCATGTAAGATAGTGGAAAACAACCTAGACCAGTTCAATATGAAGCGATATATGCATAAGAACTCCTCGTATGACGATATATTCAGGGGGGTTAGATCTTATGAGGAAGTTCAAGGAAGATTCAAAACCCTACCCTCGGATCAACAAGCTGGTTTTATCAAATTTCAAAAAAACAGGAGAAATAGTCTAACAAAGGTAATACAAGGACAGAAAATAGCCACTCCCCCTTTTCAGGAAACTATGCCTATAGGTTTTGAATCAAGTCACTCTGGTAAACATAAATTTGAGGAGATCCCAAAGAGATTAGAGGGGTTAAAACAAAATTAGAATCATCATTGTTAGGCCAGCTAAGCCCCCAGAAAATATCTCAACTCAAAGCTTTCCTAAAACAGGGACAAGATGCGCCTCCTTCATCACCAACTACCCCTGCTGGTACCTCATATAAAAAAGAGAAACAACAGTCCACAGAGATTGCTACTCCCATTACATTTCTTACCCCTCTGCAATCCATCTTCGAAAATCCTAATTCCAAAATTGTTTTTTTAAGTGATGTTACCCCCATCTCGCCCGAAGAGATGCCTCCTTTAGATTTATTCTTTCGTAAGAAACGAAAGTCCATCATGAAAAGGGAATCACACCATAAATATGGAGTGATAAATAAAAGGACAAGAATGTTGTATGACAGGAATGATCGAGATGATCCAAAATTCGCAAAAGAAGTTGCAGGTTCGTTAGGTGCTTTTTCAACTCCCAATCAATGGTTTGTGGACAATTTGGTCAAACAAATGGGACAAAAGTGTCTATTATTAGAGCACTTGCAAAATCAAATACATTCCATGGAACAGATTATCAGGAACAGGATGAATCAAGACTTTGAGAAAATAAGAGCTCATGATCGACAACAAATCCAGCAGCTTCAGGCAAACCTTGAGGATCTCCATCAGGGTTCACAAACCAACCAAGGATTTTTCAATCAGCATGATGAATTGATAGAAAAAATTCAAGCTATATTGGACCTAACCGAAGGTACCTCGATAGATATCTCGGACTTCCAAAATCAAGCACTGGAAATAAATGAGAAGTTGGAAATTGCCCAACATGACCTTTTTTTGAAGGTAGATGCCATCCAAAAGTGTGACCAAGCAGTAGAAATTTCTTTGAAGGAAATCTATTTCAAGGAAAGAGAATCTCGCTCAGCTTGAGCTAAGTTTCAAGAATCCATCATATTGGCACATAAAGATAATGTCCCTGATTTTCCTCTACTCTATCCTTCAGAACAGTTAAGAGGTGATATGGCTCTAAAGTTCTAGGAAATAAATTTGGCAGAGAGAAAAATATTAACCAGGGAGGTAAAGGACGCTTGCCTCGAAGCGTTTTCATCATTAGACAAGAAGATAATTGATTTTGAGGGAAGTAATATCTCATAAGCCCTGGGGAAATTGATATCGAAATGAACCAACATAATTCTAGAAAGATCAAAGAAGAAACACTAACAACCATTTAGGAAATGAGCCAAATTGATATTCTTAAGATCAATAAATGGCTAGTGAATCTGAGCTCACAGTTCCATGCCACAGCTCAATAAGTGAAAAGGATCCAAGAAAATTTGCCTCGGGTAGAAAAGAAATTATTCACTTTAGAGGTAAATGAAACAATTGAACCCTCAGGATTCGTGGTAGAATTATTGGATAGATGCAACCAATGTGTTGAACATGGAAAAGAAAGCGTAGTAGGGAGCAAGTTAAAAAAATGTGCACAATGCCCTTTCCTTTTTCCCTCCCTACCTTAACTCATTCACTCACATTCTAATCTTCACTTATCCACTTATCCCTAATTCATCATCATACACTTGTTTCATTATCATTCTTTCCACAAACAGTTACTTTTTCTTGTGCCCATTATCCATTCCTTGACAAGCCATGCAGTGCAATTCATCTGATTATCCTTCCTCCCTGATCTCAACTATGATTTGTTGCATTGGTGAACATGTCTGGAAGGACAAAGGGAAAAAAAACTAAAATGACCAAGAAAGTATATCGAATTATTAAGGTGGCCTATATGACATATGTATTTAGGCTAAAGGACTAAGGAAAAGAGGCATTTTTTCCAAGCAGATGAAGAGATAGAGGAGAACACCAGTAGAGCTCTTCATATTTTACACATTGTTGTCTTATTCAGATATATGTTATTTTAATCAAATATTGTAAGAAGTCCAACCGTTTTGAGTTGTGACAGTTTTTATATAGGTATGTAGATTCAAGATCTATTCATGGCTACTTCTTGCTAGATGTAATAGAGAAACTCTCTTTTTGAGAATTAATACAAGTGCAGACAAAGATTCTAATTTTCATTCAGTTTGAGTTATGTGTTTCTTATGTATTTTCATTTCTCTGAACTTATTTATGTGATTCCTTGAAAAATGATTGATTGCAATTTAGTATTACAACTACTGTGATCATATTATATCAACAATTCATTGGGAAATAATTTGTTTCCTCTTCTTTTACTATAAGTAATATAAGACCTGCAAGTTGTGTGAATTACTACATTTCATATCATGTTCAAGGGTGCACTCTATACTTTTATTTTGTTGCAAACAAGGTGAGACTCATCTGCAATGGATTCCTACCTTTGTTTAATAGTTTCATAATTTTCTTTCACATCATTTGATATTATAATTGTGACTCAGAAAACAAAATACATCATTTGTATTGTCCTATTATTAATTTCATTTAAGTATCATTTCCTATATAACTAAAGTTAGGAAAATAACTCTTTTAAAACATTTTCTTGAAACACTCCTGATGCCTGACATTACTCTTTGAGCCTTAGTTTTAATATCAGGAACAACATCTTTTTGGCATTGTTATCGGGGATGAAGAAACGAAATCATTTTCCCTGGGAAAACGACAAGGTAAATTTCGATATTTGATGGTGAACAAAGATTGAATACATAATTAAGGATTATTTATTTTTCACTTGGAAACTCCACCATAGATAAAACTGGCATTCGGTCGAAAGAATACCAGGAGAAATCCAGACGATAGGCAGACCACACCAGTGTCAGATCCCAAAAAGTTGTTGAAACCAATGGCATATCTCAAACAGACTGGTGCATCAACAGGTAAAGTATATGAACCCAGAGTTACAAATGTTAATGCTAAGGTTTAGACTGAAGAACTAACCCCTAAATAAAGTTTTAAACAAATTCATTTTGTAGAGGCGTCAACTAGTAAACCTGAAGCTAAACTCAAAACTCCAGAGGTAAGTGTTCCTGAGATCAAAGTTGACATCGAATTGACAGATACTTTTACCAGTAAGAAAAAAATATCCCTTTCGATACCTGTTGTCATTGACAACTTGTCGGTTCTCTCCTTTCTCAAAGTGACGGTTTCAGTTTCCCGGAACTCTGAAGAGTATTGTTTATCCCCCGATTCATCCCCTATCATGTCTCCTATATATACATATTATAAATATGAGGAAACCAACCCAAATTTCAATTTTCCTCCTCATATAGATCTTCCATATCCTAACGGTTTTATTCCCAAACATCCTTCACCACACCCCGAGGTAGTCGAGAGGTCAGCAACTCAGTCCCTCGAAGTTTTTGAAAATCATCATTTTAGTCCCCGAAGTTTATCTCCTAGACTTCCAATGGTCGGTGTTGGAGGTGGTGGAGTTGGTGGACAAGGTCAACCTCCTAGAATCTTTGCCAAGGTAGCTACTAGATACTCTTCCTTGGTCCTCCCTATTGTCCTTCATGATTTTCCCAAAAATTACATGAAGAACCTCTCCAAATTCATGGGAGAAGAAGACCTAACTGCAACCGAACACATAGATTTTGTTTGACCAATTTGTTGATATCCTTGGTATCGAACATGATGATGTTTACTCAAGGTTGTTAGTAAAAACCTTCGAAGGAAAAGTGAGAACCTGGTTCAAAGGACTCCCTGTAGATTCCATACGATCATATGACAAACTAGAAAATGCCTTCCTAAGACCATCTTTATTATTTAACCTAGTTTGTGGATTTAAGAAAGAAGACTTTTGAATTAGCCGTTGAATTTACCCAGAGGTTCAATAAACTGTATAACAAAATCCCAACTGAAGTCAAACCTTCTCAACCTACAACAAAGGGATTTTGAACCTGACTTTGCCCTCCTCTTAAGAGAAAGAAGATATATGATCTTGTCAAGAATGCAAGACGATGCCATAGAAATTGAATCCAATATGATGGGATCTGGGAAATAAAAAACTAAGGTTGAGATGGGAACCAGAGGACCTAGGCATTTCAAAGAAAAGGCAGGACCCTCTGGGTCTGGGAAGTCCGCGGAAGAAAAAATGGATGAGATGGCCAAGATAATCAAATATTTATCAAACAAAATATCCATAATGGAATTAGACCAAGCCAAAAGTGATACTTACATTAGGAATCAGTTCAAGAGAAACCCTAACCCCTAGATGCAAGAGAGACAAGTAAAAAATGAAGATCAAAGGATCCAAGCTCCGTTTAAAACTGGAAACTTTATGTAGAGGGATGAAATGAAAAATTATGAGGAGTTAGAAGAAGATCTAAATAACCTTAGCGATGATGATCTGGAGCCACATTTAACCATATAGGATTATGAGAAGTATTTAGACCTAGAATCCTTGTTTAATAATGAGGAAAGCATCAATAATCCGGGAGACTCTGCGTATCAAGGGCTCGCTGACTCAATAAAGGCCAAACTCCAAAAAAAGTATAATTTAAGGCCCATAGATAAACATTCTATGAATGTTCCACCAAAAAAAATTGTGTCGCGAAGTAAAATGAATGAGGCAGCAGTTATTAAACCACTAACTGAAACACAAACTTCCAGGAAAAAGACAGTTGAAACAAGAACAATCCAAACTAAGAACCAGAAAATACAGAAGCAGAAGTTTCAACCAGAGAAATTGAAAACTAGTTGGAGGCTTCAGTTTAGAAAACGAACTCAACAAAATTAAAATCCCAATGCCTCTGGTTGAACTTGCAAAAAACCCGATTTATAAAATGAAAATTTATAAACGGTAAAATCATGAATCTGGGTAACACTTTCATGACAATCGGGTCTCCAAAATTTCTAGCGGCAATTTTTCGGCCGAACAAATGTTACTTTCGGCTGAAAATTTTCACGTCAAATTTAACGGTGCCATCAAAATTCGTGTACAATGTTTTTTGAATGAATTATTTTCCTGTGGTAAGAATATTTCGGCCGAAACGTTTATTTTTAACGGATTCCGTTAAAAACTAGGTTTCGGTCGAAAACTTGAAAATGGGACTGTTTGCAGGAAGCTGCAAATTTTCTCCATCTTACTTCATCTTTGGAGGTAGCGGACTCCTACAAATAATCAGAATTTAGTTTGAGAATTGATACCAACATTTTTAAAATTGAATCTACTTTCATTGGGTATAATTTGTTTTCATTTTCATTGTTTTTATCTAATT
>ML789693.1:18428-61932 GCA_009831015.1 Picea engelmannii
AAAAGAGGGAAATAAGGGTAGATAGAGGGGGGGGGAATAGAGAGAGTGAAAGGAATAGGGGAGAAAGGGAAGGGAGTTAAAGAGAGGTAAAGTGAGAAAGGAGGGAGAGAGAGGGAGGGGGTTACCAAGTTAGGGAGAGAGAGAGGGGTCGATGTAGGAAAGAGATAGGAGGGGGAGGGGACAGAGAGGGGGAGGCATAGAGGGAGGAAGGGAGAGAGGGGAAAGGGGAGGGGGTGGAGGAGATGAAGGAATTTGGTGAGGAGGTGAGTGGAGAGGGAATGTGTATGGATATGGATGGAAAATAGGGAGGGGGAAGAAGATCATGAGATAGGTGAGACAAGAGGAGGTGGTCATGATGGTCTAGTGCAAAAGAGGCAAAGGTAAAGGAGGTATAAGTTAATATATTTTATTGAATGACAGATATGAATACAATGACAAATTGTGTTTTCTACTGTAGAGTTGTATATTTTAATATATTTTATTGAATAATAGATATGAATACAATGATCGAAACCATTGTTTTCACAAAACGAATGGGAAATTGTACTAATAATTGATTAATCCACACACACAAGTTGTATTTAGATGGAATAGAGGTGGTCATGAGGGGGTGGAGTGAGAGGGAGAAAGGTGGAGGAGGTGAGATAGGGTGAAGGGTATATGTGTAAGGGAGAGAGGGGGGGAGAGTAAGAGAGACAAGCAAACAAATAGAAAAAAATGCATAAGAACACACACAAGTTCCTAGAGATCCTCTGCATTCTTAAGAGTGTGTGCAAGATAGTTCTATTTCAATTTGTTTAGGGTGGGAATAAAAAATCTAGCGTACTGTATGTTGATTTTGTTTCCTTGGATGCCTTGGATTTAGGTTCGAGATGGCAAACCAAACCTCTATTTTTATGAATACTTATGTATATCTCTATTGTTGACGTTATTTTTCTATAAGCTACACAAATATGTTAAACTACAGATGCATAGAGTTGGCTATGCATATTCCAAATACATAATTTAAAAATAAAATTAATAGTATTTAGTATTTTTAATCTATTTTTGTCTTGACATATATCAAAATCCTAAAATACAGACCTCTTTTATTTTTGGTGTAACGTTTTATCATCTTAACCATTTTTAAAATAAGTTATACATCGCACTAAAAGAGACCAAGATATACAATCTAAAAAAAATTGTTTGATAAAAATTAATATTATAATTTTTTATAAAATACACCACACTAGAGAAATGGGTTCTCTACAATTATACAAATTCTTTTAAGAAAATTCCATAGTGAAGACATATACCTTATATTTTGCTTGAAATATAACATACCACCATTAGAAAAAACTCAAATTTCACATAGTTATTTATAATTTATATAAATAAAAGTTATATATTTGGAAAGCTAATTCAATTTCCTACATTTCATATTTTTACACCATATTCAAATTGATTATAAGAGGACCTTGAATAATCCCTCCAAGTTAACGTATTATTTTTTTCCATGATTGCATTTCTACTAACGAGTCATGAGAGACCATCATTAGCTTGCACCAAAGATAAAATTGATCTATGAGAAAAAGGGATTATCAACCTCTGTATGGTGAAAATGCACACCCCAACATCAAAGATTTTGACTTGCAGTTTAATTCGTACCTTCCAATTAAGACATTCCGCATTATTTTATATGTTTAAGAGACTCAAACCCATTTATTCTTTAATGAGAGAAACATAATAGTTTGATACTTAAGGTAAATAATAAATTTATATAATTCGGACAAATAAATCAGTGGTGAATTGTTTTGCTTTGATTAAAGAATAAATTTTCGAACAAGAAATAAATCAACTCAAGTCGACTTCTTATATTCCAACTTCTATCTAGTGAGAAAAGGGAAAATTACATGAAGACAAATTTACTCTTACATTAAAAATGGTGGAAAATTTCAATTGAGTTATACATCCAATTCTATTAATGGCGATGCCAAATCTAAGCACTCCACTAATGAAGAACTACTAGTTACAACACAACAAAGGTTTTCTAGAGTAGGATGTTAGCGTGATATGTCACAAATGCAAAGGTTTCGTAACTAGAAAATTCTGGTGCAAATGTGCCATAGTCCTACCACGTAACACTCTTGAACTACGTTGCTAACAAATACACAACACTGTGATGTAGACCCACAATCACTAGAGGCATTGTGCAACTTACGAGCTTGCATAATTTTTTATATGTATCAACAATATTAATGTGAGTTGATCACGCTATTAATGAAAATCCTACCCAAGGAACTATAATGAATAGTGAACTTATATCTCTATTACTAGAAACAACCATATTAATAATATTAATGTGTTTGTATACGTCGATAGATGTATATTTAACACATTAATAATGTTTTTTCCTTATAATATGTGCAAAAGATATTCCTATCGACGTATGCAGACACATTAATATTATTAATGTGGTTGTTGCTAGTAACTGATAGGCGCATAAAAATATTAACATAAATATTATACTACAATGTTATATCATATTAATTTATACCAATGTTAATGTTTGCAGTAATTTATATCAATATAATATATGTATTAACTTATATTAGCAATGTTTATACAATAATTTATTAATAATGAGTAAAGATGTATTAACATTAATAAAAATATTGTACTATAATGTTACAACATTTATATAGTTGTTAATTAAATATTATAATGTTAAAATATTTATTATAATATTGTAACATAACTCTAAATATTATAAGCTTCTCTTAATGTTTTTCGAGCATAGAAACAAAACTCTAAAGAATTGCAAGTAACCCCTTACCCTCTTAAGGTCTGTTAGACCAATTCAATCTTAGTGGATGTTAATCATCATCATCGTCGTCGTCGTCGTCATCATCATCAATTATTATATTAAATATTATATTTTTTGAACATTTGTAATTTTTAATATGAAAAATAAATTATAATATCAAATTTAAAAATTGACTATTATATTATAATATTAATATATTAATAATATTTATTTAATACTATTATGTACTAACATCATACTTGTAGTTATAGTTGGTTAATAATATTATAATAAAAATTATAATATTATAGTTGATAAGGTTATGTTGGACTGGGGCATTCCTTAATGGTTATTCAGGGTTGCAACATTCATATACTCTCGTTAATATTATGTATTAATATTATTATTGTTGTTATAGTTCACTAAATAATATTAATAATAATAAAAAATTATAAAATTATAATTTATATTTGATAGGGTTATATGGATTGCGATATTCCTTAATGGTTATTTCAGATTGTGACATTCATCTTGATGCATTAATGACAATGTCATATTGGGGTGTTCATCAAATGGGATGTCACATTGAGATGTTGACTAAGGGTTTTGTCGCATTGTGGCTTTAATCAAAATGTGATGCCACATTGTGACATTCATTAAGGGTTTTGTCACATTGCAATGTTCATCAAGGGTGATGATGGGTTGTGACATTATTCAATGGTTGTCATATTTTGATTTTCATTTTGGCTTACTTTATGTGAAATTATTGTGTTGCTTAATGGTTATTTCGGATTGAGACATTCACCTTGCCATGTTAAAGGAAATTTAACATTGTGGCATTCATCAAATGTCAAGTCACATTGTGATGTTCATTAAGGGCTTCATCACATTGTGGCATTAATCAAATGTGAAGTCACATTCTGACATTTATTAAGGGTTTTGTTATATTGCAATGTTCATCAAGGGTTTTGTTAGGTTATGACATTCTTCAATTGTTATGTCGTATTATAACATTTATTTTAGCTTACTTTATAATATGGATATGTTTGATTGTGATTTTCTCAATGCTTATTTGACATTAATAAATCCATAGGGGTTGACGTGTGCTCACTTCCTACATTCATGAATGGTTATGTCACATAGTGGTGTCGATTAAATGTCATGTCACACATTCGTTAATGGTTATTTCAGATTGTGACATTCATCTTGTTGCATTAATGACCACATCACATTGGCGCATTCATCAAATGTGATGTCACATTGCAATGTTCAGTAAGGGTTTTGTCACATTCTGTCTTTAATGAAATGTGATGTCACATTGTGACATTCATTAAGGATTTTTTTGAATTTGAATGTTCACAAGGGTTATGTTGGGTTGTAACGCTTTTCAATGGTTATGTCAGATTGTCACTTCATTTTGGCATAATTTATGTGAAATTTTTGTGTTGCTTAGTGTTTATTTCGTATTGAGACATTCATCTTCCCATGTTAATGGTAATGTAACAATGTGTCATGCATCAAATGTCAAGTCACATTACGATGTTCATTAAGGTTTTTGTCGCATTGTGACATTAATAAAATGTGATGTCACATTGTAACATTTATTAAGGGTTCTGTCACATTGCAACATTCATCAATGGTTTTTTTACGTTATGGCATTCTTCAATGGTTATGTCATATTGTAACATTCATTTTGACTTACTTTGTAATATGGATATGTTTGATTGTGATGTTCTCAATGGTTATTTGACATTAATTCATCCATCTTAGTTGAATTATCTCAGCTTCCTACATTCATGAATGGTTATGTCACATTGTGGTGTAGATCAAATGTGATGTCACACATTTCTTAATGGTTATTTCAGATTGTGACATTCATCTTCTTGCATTAATGACCATGTCACATTCGGGAATTCATAAAAATGCGATGTCACATTCCGATGTTCAGTAAGGTTTTTTTCGCATTGTGGCTTTAACGAAAAGTGATGTCACAGTGTGACATTCATTGAGGGTGTTCATCAAGGGTTATGTTGGGTTGTGACTTTCTTCAATGGTTATGTCAGATTGTGACTTTTGTTTTGGCTTGCTTTATGTGAAATTGCTTTGCTACTTAATGGTTATTTTAGATCGAGACATTCACCTTTCCATGTTAATGGTAATGTAACATTGCAACATTCATCAAAATTCAATTTATCTTATGATTATCATTAATGGTTTCATCGCAATGTGAAAATAATCAAATGTAATGTCATATTGTGACATTTATTAATGGTTTTCTCACATTACAACATTCATCAGTGGTTTCTTTAGGTTGTGACATTCTTCAATGGTTATGTCAGATTGTAACATTCATTTTGGCTTACTTTATAATATGGATATGTTTTATAGTGGTGTTATCAATGGTTATTTGACACTAATAAATCCATCTTGGTTGAATTGTGTCGGCTTCCAACATTCATGAATGGTTATGTCACATTGTGGTGTCGATCAAATGTGATGTCACACTGTGACATAAATAAATGATTTTGTCACAATGTAACATTGATTGAGGGTTATGTTGGATTGATACATTCCTTTATGGTTATTTCATATTGCAACATTAATCTTCTCATGTTAACAACTATGTCACTTTGCGAAATTCATCAAATGTCATGGCACATCATGATATTCATTAAGGGTTTTGTCACATTGTGAGATTAATGAGATGTGATGTCACATTGTTACATTCATAAAGGATTTTGTCACACTGAAAGATTCATTAAGGGTTATGTTGAACTGTGACATTCTTTAATTTCTTTTTTAGAATGCAACATTCATCTTGCTATGATAATAACCATGTGACAATTGGGTATTCATCAAATGTCATGTCACATTGCGATTTTCATTAAGGGTTTTCTCACATTGTGGAATTAATGAAATGAGATGCACATTGTGACATTCATTAAGGGTTTTGTTTCATTGCAATGTTCATCAAGGGTTTTGTTGGGTTGTGACATTCTTCAATGGTAATGTCAGATTGCAACTTTCATTTTGGCTTACTTATGTGAAATTGTTGTGTTGCTTAATGTTTATTTTGAATTGTGAAATTCATCTTTCCATGTTAATGGCTATGTAACATTGTGGCATTCATCAAATGGCATGTCATATTGTGATGTTCATTAAGGATTAATGAAATGTGATGTCACATTGTGACATTCGTAAAGGATTTTGTCACATTGTGACATTCATCGAGGGTTAAATTGGATTGCAACATTCCTTAATGGTTATTTTGGATTGTGACATCCATATTGTCGCATTAATGGTCATATCATATTGTGGCATTCATCAAATGTAATGTCACATTTCCATGTTCATTAAGGATTTTTTTCGCATTGTGGCATTAATGAAATGTGATGTCACATTCTAACATTCATTAAGGGTTTTGTCACATATAAATTTTCATCAAGGGTAATGTTGGGTTGTGACAATATTCAATGGTTATGACATTCTTCAATGGTTATGTTAGGTTATGAATTTCATTTTTGGCTTACTTTAGGTGAAATTGTTGCATTGCTTAATGGTTGTTTTAGATTGAGACATTCACCTTGCCACGTTAATGGGTATGTAACATTGTGCCATGCTCCAAATGTCATTTCACATTGTGATGTTAATTAAGGTTTTTGTTGTGTTAGAACACATACAAATCTGAACTATTGAGATTTATACTTTTCACCTCATGAAAATATAATTTTACCCAAAGAAAGCGGAAACTTGGAAAACGATCCTTTAATTTTCAATAAAATTAATTTGTTGGTTAGTTAATAATAAGGCACACACGATATCCTCCATCGATGAGTTTTTTCCTTTTAATTGAATGATCCTAGTACCTCTAGAGTTCTGGAGCTGCCTGAATTTTAAAAGAGGTAAATATCTAACCGTCGCTTTGGAGCTCCGTGCTTCGGATATTTCAATAAGTATTAGCAATAAAAAAAATATGAAACTCTAAAACCCAAAGGTGTCTTCTCACAACTTTTCCTAAACCGTTTAAAGGCACAAGTCATAGGAGACATGTACCTTTTGAATTTTTCCTGAGTTGACACGTGGCACCCGGTTTTTACTTTTCCACTAGAGGATTCACACATTTCCAAGTAACACGTGGAACCTCTCTTTTCTCGACACGTCATCCAGAGTGATGTCATCTATACCACGTCACTACGGGAGATGATCCTTCATGATTTTAACAAAGAACGAATTCACTAATCACCAAAGTACCAAAATGTTGAAGTATTGAACATTTAAATAACTAAGTTAATCATGATCAAGAGATAATTAATGACTACGCAGTTCAGATTTTAGACTTTTTCCTTGTATCATACTATAAAATCCCCAAAGTTTGAATTTTCAAAATACATAAAATTAAATGCAATTAATTAAGACTTAAATTCAATTATTTGATAATTAATTGCTTTGCAATTTTAGGTTTCGAGAAGTTCTTCTCGCGATACATAAAAAAATCCTTGAAGTCTGAACTCCCGAAACACTTGAAGTTAAAGAACCATCTTAAACATGATTAATTAAGGTTTTACAAATGATTATTTGAAAATTAATCTTTTTACGGATTTGGGATTCGGGAGGTTCCCACTCTGTCACATATAAAACTCCAGAGCGTGAACCATCGAAGTATTGATGGAATTTATGACTAATTAAGGATAATGATTCAAATGTGCATTGTGGATCTCTAGGTAGAAATTTCCATTAACATTAATAAATTTTTCGTCAATGAATCTATAGGAAAATCAATGAATCTATTTTGAATAAAAGCACTTCGATTTCGAATCCATTTTCACCTTCTGCAATTAGCGAGTTTTATATGTTTGAAATACTCATGGATTTCTCTACAATAGGTAACTTCACTCTATCTCCTTAGAAGTTATGGTGCCAATGACAAAAAATCCTGATGTGGTGGGTGAGGATTCAATCCCAAATGTAGATGTTTTGTCGGAAACCACGCTGCGAGCCATAAACACCGTTAAAACTTGGACACGGGTTTTCAACATTCTGGAACGTGAAATCATCAACTGTCCAGAGGATTCCACTGAAGAATAGGATGAAACTTATGCAACCAAAATCAGACACATAGAAAAGTCAAAGCTACACAAGATAGCGGCACAACTGAAGCTCATGCCTTATAATGACATGATAAGTTGGGCCTTGGAGCACATTGACGTTCATACTAGGAGCATCATCAACCATCAGAAGGTTGTGTTGGCTCTTTCTGACTAGAACATATGAAAGTGATATATAAAATCTCCCTTAATCCTAGATATACATATTATGTTGCATTCATTTTGGAGTTCGAGCAAAAGGAATGCATCCAATACACCAGGAATTGTCACGATATAATCAAGTCTTGGTGGGGGCACTGTGACATCCCAAAATAAAGTATTTTTTGAAATTTAAATTTTTGGAAAAATTATTCCATTTTTAGTAAATTAGAATTTGGAAAAATTTTGCCTTTTATGGCAATTCCGAATTTCGAATTTAATAATTGTAATTAATTATTATGACTGTTGGGCAGAGATCTGATTTGACCCAACTAACTATTTGACTATGACACTTGTATGAAAAAAAATATTTTATATTGATTGCAGGAGGACAAATGGAACAACCATGTTAAAAAATCAGCTGACCATGACTCCATGAGTGGGGAACCTATTGGAACTACCTCTGGGTTGATTATTACAAGTGGAAAATCAGATATTTTTCCATTGGAAGCCCTTGGAAATCATGGATTTAGAAAGATGTGAAAATTCCCAAGGGAGGGAAAAGACCTAGGCAAAAGGATTTCTTGATGAATAAAGAGCATATGTGAGGAGGTAGGACACTGCCAAGTATGCTAGGAAAGGAGACTATTGATTTTTTCCTTGCTATTATGAGCACTATAGAGTGAGTGTGAGGCAAGAGGAATCTGTGAAAGTGAAGGACATTGATAAGGAGGAGTCTTCCAAATTCGCCCTCATGGATTCATGGTCGGGCTAGGGGGTGAATCGGGCAAGTGTTTTGGCTGCCTTATTCTACAGTTGGGAGGAACGTGGTTGTTCCCTTTGTCTTCCCGCAAGTTGGTTCAGATATGTAAACCTCCCTACTTTGTTCTTGGACGTTTTTGTGTGTAACTGATATTATGCATTTAACTGTACTAAGTTGAAAAGATTTTTCCATGGATCTCATCTATTCATTGTATGAAATTTATAATCACAGTCTAAGTTCTGGATTGCTTCCTCCCGAAATCTAGAATACTAGGCAAAAATTATCTGTATACAATTAAACTTAAGAGAACAGATCCATCAACAGGATATGTTTAAATCTGTAGTCAAAATGCTAGTTAGGACGATCTGTGTATTAACACGCCTGAGGACAATTGATCTATATAGGTATAGGTTTATTTATGTGACTAAGATATTAAACAATTATAACTTTGAGCAATCAGAGTTGAGTAAATCTGTACCTAAAGAATGTTTAGATATATCTCTTGAGTTAAAATTCAAAAAAATCGTGCCCCTTAACAAAGACTTCCTTTTTAATACATTTAAGAATCGAAGCAAAGTAAGGGACAGTAAAAATATTATGGATCAAACACCTGTGTATTGATATATTATACATACATTTGGAAAACCATAAATCGGAAGTAAACTATCTAGACCAAAAAGGTCGATATGATATATGTTTTTCCTTTTTCTTGTATTATATGACTTTTACTGATCAACCGTATGCAACATGCAAATGAAACTGTGTAAAGAATGGAAAAATTTTGAAAGTTAAAGAAATCTGGAAAACCCCTTTTGTTTATCAGACGCTAAAATCAAAAGTAAAATCGTGGAAATTGACATCTATCATAAGATTCTATGCATTCTATATTCCAAGAGTTGTCTACCCTTTCCACAGCCAAAAATTCTGTGGTGGTTTAGAAGTTGTATTAACCCTTAAGGAGATCTGGAACAAATTTTCAGGAGTCTATACATATAACCACAACCACAAGATTTACTCTAAATGAAACAATTTAATCAGCAACTTATACAAATAAAGATTTCATTAAAATTGATTCACTGTATATTCTATCTCTGCCATGTTACCCAATATAAATTGTGTCTAGAAGATCGCTATACAGAGATTATCAACAAACCTCAATAAAGAAAGAAATTTACAACCCTTGTTTAAAACAATTATGTACATCTAATGATTCGGTATCAGTCATATGCCAAGAACACTAGGGTAATAACCCAACACCACTAGGTCTTTCCAAATCTTTCAAGAATTCTCTTAATAGACACCAGATTACATTTCTGAGTAGGACCCGATTCAGATCCAGTGCCATTTTTCCACTTCGACCTGCAAAAGGAGCGAAACATTTTGTTAGTTATGGAATATAGGTCTCACCGAACTAGAATACTTTCTTTTATCAAACATACAAGATAATGTTTGGGTGAAATTGTTTACTTATCTTTGATTTTCCATAGGTAGGCATACTTTCTAGATAGAGACCACCGAAAGGGGAGGAGTGAATAACATCAAGCTGATGGGTACCCTCGCAGCAAATAGGGCCCCATCATTAATTACAGTATCCAGAATAAAAGAGATGGGCTCATAAACAATGAGCTTTCATAAAAGTACAGGAATTTTGACATCAAATCGAGCAAACAAAGATAGAATTTCATACAGTTATACAGAGGAACAGACAAGTTGCAGACATATATCTATATTAAACATGAGCTTTGTGAACCTCTACACTGATAGTATGAGGATACTTATTATCTTTAAAAAAACCAAAGGAACCTGCTTAAAAGAAAGGAAAAGTCTACTTTAAACCACGGCCAAGACCATAAAAAACCACAAACCATCATCTGTGGAATGATATAGAAATTTTAACCTGAGAGGTATCGCTAATTCAGGGTTCCACAGGAGGAAGTATGAATGGGTATCCATTCTGCTCAGTGGGTTTATGGGTTTTAGTCAGGACAGGGTATAGTCAAAGAACTCATCGAGGTGGGTAGACAAAGCCCAAGATAAGGAAATGATATTTAGTCATTATACAGAGAATACCCAAATACGACAGAGAACATTGTCAAAACCGACCATCTAACAGTTCGCTAACCCTAGAAAACTCAAAATGCATTACAGTATGGCTTTCCCCAAAACAATGATACAACACAACGCAAGTGGGAAGGTCAAGCACAAAGGCACACTTCTTGTGAATAACCCTCATAAGCCCCAAGAAAACAAGAGAACGAAGGGTGGAAGTGTGACAACAGGAGCTATCTACCCACAGCGAAGAAAACTAGAATGCCTATGTTGAGTTTCAGTAACGAGGAAGTGATTTAATAATAGTTAAATGTTACAGTGGGAGCATGAATCTTACCAAGAGGTTGGATGGAAGATATTGCCTCCATCATGGACGTTCCCCAGTTTTTCCTTCGACAACATATCATAATCGTGGAACCAAACCTTTGTGAATTTACTCATTACCAAAATGAACCGCTACAACCCAAAGAAAATCCTTACCGCATAGATTAAATGTTGTTGGTACAAAGGAAGGGTCAGACATGTGAAGAGGGGAACTTGGCTCATTCACAATGGATGAAGGGTCAGGTGATAGCCTCGACTCTTGCACATATCAGGGTCCATTAATGGTTGGGCCAGGTATTAACTCTCGAATGACTTGTTCCTACCAGTTCAATTAATGGGTTACGGATGAAGAAGCGTCTATGCGTTTAAGATAAGTTTTAACCTAACTAACACCAACCTCGTTAAGGTAAATTTTTAGTCAAAATCCCATATGAGACAGGTAGATTCAACGATCAGATAGCATGGGTTGTTGGTTTTCAAATAATCGTTACAACAGTTTTAAACCAAGAAGTACTTACCCCATCCTTATTAATTCAAACATTTTCGCAGAGGGGTATAACCTACCCCCTTCACATATATTTATCCTACATGACTTCTTTGAACAAGTGGTTAAGGTTTCCCATAGGACTAAGTCCCAAATTCCTTCATAGTGGTAAGCGAAAACTATATGGATGTATCATTTTTTTTTATGTTGGTATGAAAGTAAACATAGTCTGCAGGACTATAAGTGAGTGATGAATCGTGGAGCCAGCACAACTTGAAATAATGTTTCAAAGATTAGATTGGGTTGTGAATTTAATCAATGTCAGCCAGGACCCTTTTTTTTAATGACGAACCCATTCAAGGGTGAATGTATAAAGAAAGAATTTTTTTTTATTTGACAGTTTTGAGGTCTATCACAGGCACCCAAAGAGATTCAAAATCGACTCTCATGGTATATATGCCACAACATATTTGGATGATCATATGTGTATGGAGCCATGATGTTATGTCGATTGTTCGGGAAGAATATCCCTACACATTTCTCGGTGGAATGGGTATCCATTATGCACGAGCTGGAAGAAGGTTTCACTTTCAATTGGGCCAAAATGTTGTCTGATAATTTGTCCAAGGAGATTTCCAAATATAAAACGGTGAAATCAAAAGGACAGCCCACCCCCTTTTACATGTCGGAATATATCATGGATGCCATTTGTTTCATGACACCTTTTCCATTGATGAATTGAAGTTGGACCCCAGCCACTACCGAGCCCATTCATTTCTACCATTCCAAGATATGGGAAGAGAAATCCAAGGATTTATTTTATGAAATCTGTCACAATGTTGTGGTTCTTGTTCATATAGCCCTGTATGGTCACCGACCTCCCTAGATTTCAGACAAGATTATGGGAAACCTGGGTAACCTAGTAGATTTTTTTATTGAGGAGAACTTCTCTTACATTAGTGTTTTTGGGTTCTCTATTCCTCCCCATTCTCTCCCACTATTTTTACCGGACAGACTGGTATGTAGAGAAGTCGCCTACCAGACAGTTACAGGAGGCATCAACAAGGAGCTGAAGGCAACACATAAAAAAGTATGGGCGGCTTTCCCTATTCAGGTTGGGATGTTTTCATTACTGGATTTTGGTCACTCCAAAGTGAAGCCTGTGGCTCTGGAGAATGTCAAATTGGTTGAAATTGATTTCAAAAGACACGATCCATGTAAGATAGTGGAAAACAACCTAGACCAGTTCAATATGAAGCGATATATGCATAAGAACTCCTCGTATGACGATATATTCAGGGGGGTTAGATCTTATGAGGAAGTTCAAGGAAGATTCAAAACCCTACCCTCGGATCAACAAGCTGGTTTTATCAAATTTCAAAAAAACAGGAGAAATAGTCTAACAAAGGTAATACAAGGACAGAAAATAGCCACTCCCCCTTTTCAGGAAACTATGCCTATAGGTTTTGAATCAAGTCACTCTGGTAAACATAAATTTGAGGAGATCCCAAAGAGATTAGAGGGGTTAAAACAAAATTAGAATCATCATTGTTAGGCCAGCTAAGCCCCCAGAAAATATCTCAACTCAAAGCTTTCCTAAAACAGGGACAAGATGCGCCTCCTTCATCACCAACTACCCCTGCTGGTACCTCATATAAAAAAGAGAAACAACAGTCCACAGAGATTGCTACTCCCATTACATTTCTTACCCCTCTGCAATCCATCTTCGAAAATCCTAATTCCAAAATTGTTTTTTTAAGTGATGTTACCCCCATCTCGCCCGAAGAGATGCCTCCTTTAGATTTATTCTTTCGTAAGAAACGAAAGTCCATCATGAAAAGGGAATCACACCATAAATATGGAGTGATAAATAAAAGGACAAGAATGTTGTATGACAGGAATGATCGAGATGATCCAAAATTCGCAAAAGAAGTTGCAGGTTCGTTAGGTGCTTTTTCAACTCCCAATCAATGGTTTGTGGACAATTTGGTCAAACAAATGGGACAAAAGTGTCTATTATTAGAGCACTTGCAAAATCAAATACATTCCATGGAACAGATTATCAGGAACAGGATGAATCAAGACTTTGAGAAAATAAGAGCTCATGATCGACAACAAATCCAGCAGCTTCAGGCAAACCTTGAGGATCTCCATCAGGGTTCACAAACCAACCAAGGATTTTTCAATCAGCATGATGAATTGATAGAAAAAATTCAAGCTATATTGGACCTAACCGAAGGTACCTCGATAGATATCTCGGACTTCCAAAATCAAGCACTGGAAATAAATGAGAAGTTGGAAATTGCCCAACATGACCTTTTTTTGAAGGTAGATGCCATCCAAAAGTGTGACCAAGCAGTAGAAATTTCTTTGAAGGAAATCTATTTCAAGGAAAGAGAATCTCGCTCAGCTTGAGCTAAGTTTCAAGAATCCATCATATTGGCACATAAAGATAATGTCCCTGATTTTCCTCTACTCTATCCTTCAGAACAGTTAAGAGGTGATATGGCTCTAAAGTTCTAGGAAATAAATTTGGCAGAGAGAAAAATATTAACCAGGGAGGTAAAGGACGCTTGCCTCGAAGCGTTTTCATCATTAGACAAGAAGATAATTGATTTTGAGGGAAGTAATATCTCATAAGCCCTGGGGAAATTGATATCGAAATGAACCAACATAATTCTAGAAAGATCAAAGAAGAAACACTAACAACCATTTAGGAAATGAGCCAAATTGATATTCTTAAGATCAATAAATGGCTAGTGAATCTGAGCTCACAGTTCCATGCCACAGCTCAATAAGTGAAAAGGATCCAAGAAAATTTGCCTCGGGTAGAAAAGAAATTATTCACTTTAGAGGTAAATGAAACAATTGAACCCTCAGGATTCGTGGTAGAATTATTGGATAGATGCAACCAATGTGTTGAACATGGAAAAGAAAGCGTAGTAGGGAGCAAGTTAAAAAAATGTGCACAATGCCCTTTCCTTTTTCCCTCCCTACCTTAACTCATTCACTCACATTCTAATCTTCACTTATCCACTTATCCCTAATTCATCATCATACACTTGTTTCATTATCATTCTTTCCACAAACAGTTACTTTTTCTTGTGCCCATTATCCATTCCTTGACAAGCCATGCAGTGCAATTCATCTGATTATCCTTCCTCCCTGATCTCAACTATGATTTGTTGCATTGGTGAACATGTCTGGAAGGACAAAGGGAAAAAAAACTAAAATGACCAAGAAAGTATATCGAATTATTAAGGTGGCCTATATGACATATGTATTTAGGCTAAAGGACTAAGGAAAAGAGGCATTTTTTCCAAGCAGATGAAGAGATAGAGGAGAACACCAGTAGAGCTCTTCATATTTTACACATTGTTGTCTTATTCAGATATATGTTATTTTAATCAAATATTGTAAGAAGTCCAACCGTTTTGAGTTGTGACAGTTTTTATATAGGTATGTAGATTCAAGATCTATTCATGGCTACTTCTTGCTAGATGTAATAGAGAAACTCTCTTTTTGAGAATTAATACAAGTGCAGACAAAGATTCTAATTTTCATTCAGTTTGAGTTATGTGTTTCTTATGTATTTTCATTTCTCTGAACTTATTTATGTGATTCCTTGAAAAATGATTGATTGCAATTTAGTATTACAACTACTGTGATCATATTATATCAACAATTCATTGGGAAATAATTTGTTTCCTCTTCTTTTACTATAAGTAATATAAGACCTGCAAGTTGTGTGAATTACTACATTTCATATCATGTTCAAGGGTGCACTCTATACTTTTATTTTGTTGCAAACAAGGTGAGACTCATCTGCAATGGATTCCTACCTTTGTTTAATAGTTTCATAATTTTCTTTCACATCATTTGATATTATAATTGTGACTCAGAAAACAAAATACATCATTTGTATTGTCCTATTATTAATTTCATTTAAGTATCATTTCCTATATAACTAAAGTTAGGAAAATAACTCTTTTAAAACATTTTCTTGAAACACTCCTGATGCCTGACATTACTCTTTGAGCCTTAGTTTTAATATCAGGAACAACATCTTTTTGGCATTGTTATCGGGGATGAAGAAACGAAATCATTTTCCCTGGGAAAACGACAAGGTAAATTTCGATATTTGATGGTGAACAAAGATTGAATACATAATTAAGGATTATTTATTTTTCACTTGGAAACTCCACCATAGATAAAACTGGCATTCGGTCGAAAGAATACCAGGAGAAATCCAGACGATAGGCAGACCACACCAGTGTCAGATCCCAAAAAGTTGTTGAAACCAATGGCATATCTCAAACAGACTGGTGCATCAACAGGTAAAGTATATGAACCCAGAGTTACAAATGTTAATGCTAAGGTTTAGACTGAAGAACTAACCCCTAAATAAAGTTTTAAACAAATTCATTTTGTAGAGGCGTCAACTAGTAAAACCTGAAGCTAAACTCAAAACTCCAGAGGTAAGTGTTCCTGAGATAAAAGTTGACATCGAATTGACAAAATATCCCTTTCGATACCTGCTGTCATTGAGAACTTGTCGGTTCTCTCCTTTCTCAAAGTGAAGGTTTTAGTTTCCCGGAACTCTGAAGAGTATTGTTTATCCCTCGATTCATCCCCTATCATGTCTCCTATATAAACATATTATAAATATGAGGAAACGAACCCAAATTTCCATTTTCCTCCTCATATAGATCTTCCATATCCTAACGGTTTTATTCCCAAACATCCTTCGCCACACCCCGAGGTAGTCAAGAGGTCAGCAACTCAGTCCCTCGAAGTTTTTGAAAATCATCGTTTTAGTCCCCGAAGTTTGTCTCCTACACTTCCAATGGTCGGTGTTGGAGGTGGTGGAGTTGGTGGACAAGGTCAACCTCCTAGAATATTTGCCAAGGTAGCTTCTAGATACTCTTCCTTGGTCCTCCCTATTGTCCTTCATGATTTTATCAAAAATTACATGAAGAACCTCTCCAAATTCATGGGAGAAGAAGACCTAACTGCAACCGAACACATAGATTTTGTTTGACCAATTTGTTGATATCCTTGGTATCGAACATGACGATGTTTACTCAAGGTTGTTAGTAAAAACCTTTGAAGGAAAAGTGAGAACCTGGTTCAAAGGACTCCCTGTAGATTCCATACGATCATATGACGAACTAGAAAATGCCTTCCTAAGACCATCTTTATTATTTAACCTAGTTTGGGGCTTTAAGAAAGAAGACTTTTGAATCAGTCCTTGAATTTACCCAGAGGTTCAATAAACTGTATAACAAAATCCCAACTGAAGTCAAACCTTCTCAACCTACTACAAAGGGATTTTGAACCTGACTTTTCCCTCCTCTTAAGAGAAAGAAGATATATGATCTTGTCAGGAATGCAAGACGATGTCATAGAAATTGAATCCAATATGATAGGATCTGGGAAATAAAAAACTAAGGTTGAGATGGGAACCAGAGAAACTAGGCATTTCAAAGAAAAGGTAGGACCCTCTGGGTATGGGAAGTCCGTAGAAGAAAAAATGGATGAGATGGCCAAGATAATCAAATATTTATCAAACAAAATATCCAGAATGGAATTAGACCAAGCCAAAACTGATACTTACATTAGGAATCAGTTCAAGAGAAACCCTAACCCCTATATGCAAGAGATACAAGTAAAAAATGAAGATCAAAGGATCCAAGCTCCGTTTAAAACTGGAAACTTTATGCAGAGGGATGAAATGAAAAATTATGAGGAGTTAGAAGAAGATCTGAATATCCTTAGCGATGATGATCTGGAGCCACATTTAACCATATAGGATTATGAGAAGTATTTAGACCTAGAATCCTTGTTTAATAATGAGGAAAGCATCAATAATCCAGGAGACTCTGCGTATCAAGGGCTCGCTGACTCAATAATGGCCAAGCTCCAAAAAAAGTATAATTTAAGGCCCATAGATAAACATTATATGAATGTTCCACCAAAAAATATTGTGTCGCGAAGTAAAATGAATGAGGCAGCAGTTATTAAACCACTAACTGAAACACAAACTTCCAGGAAAAAGACAATTGAAACAAGAACAATGCAAACTAAGAAACCATAAAATACAGAAGCAAAAGTTTCAACCAGAGAAATTGAAAACTAGTTGGAGGCTTCAGTTTAGAAAACGAACTCAACAAAATTAAAATATCAATGCCTCTGGTTGAACTTGCAAAAAACCCGATTTATAAAATGAAAATTTATAAAGTGATAATTTTTTCTGATGTTGAATGTCATGCAAATGTTATTAATCCGCAGGATGAAATACCTATGATCATGTTCAGTCCACACATCGAAAACAATAAGGATTTTGTTGCTCCATTTTATATCACACTAACTGTGCATGACCATTTACTCCACAATTGCATGTTATATTCAAGGGAATCTCATAATTTAATGCCTAAAATTATCATGGAGAAGTTGGGCCTCGAAATTACTAGACCTTATCAAGACTTCTACTTGTTTGATTCCATAAAAGTTAAGTGTCTTGGCATGATTAAAGATATGGTAGTAAATCTTGCTCAGGTCCCTGTGAAAAGTATCCTTATGGATGTGGTTGTTGTTGACGTCCCTGCCAAGTATGGCATGCTTCTATCCAGGTCTTGGGGCACCAAATTAGGAGGATCGGTTCAGTTGGACATAACTTACACTACAATCTCAATTTTTGGTNTCCCTGTGAAAAGTATCCTTATGGATGTGGTTGTTGTTGACGTCCCTGCCAAGTATGGCATGCTTCTATCCAGGTCTTGGGGCACCAAATTAGGAGGATCGGTTCAGTTGGACATAACTTACACTACAATCTCAATTTTTGGTGGGCAATTCATGCGAATGTACAGAGAAATTAGATTGGTGTATACTCTAAGTGATCCTCAAAACCAGAATAATTACCCAGTCTATGTTGTTGATCGGAACTTAGGAAATTGTATATTATCTATAGATGACTATTTTTAGGAATGTACAGAAGAAGAAAATAAAAAAATAGAAATAACAAAGAAAAATGTAAATGTTAGAGAAGGAATGTGGAAAATGTTCTTCGATGGTGCCTCATCCTGCAAAGAAGCAGTACTTGGGTTTTATTCGTGGAACCAGGTGATGAGTATGTTATTCCCTTCTCTTATAGATTACAATGGGATATTTATTACATGAATAATGTTTTCTGATATGAAGCTCTAGTTTTAGGATTAGAAGCTACAAGGAAGTTAAAAATCGATCATCTAATAGTTTATGGTGATGCAAAGGTTATTGTAAAACAAGTGAAACAACAGTATCAAGCTAAACACCCAAGGTTCACATCATACAGGAACTTCGCTTTGGATATTATAGAGAACTTCTTCTCATCCTTCAATATTCACTCTATTTCTAGGATGGAGAATCAACAAGTTGATTCTTTAGCTAAGGTTGTTGCAACCTTCATACTGCCTACTCTCCTAAAACTGAAATGTCACATCGAGATGAGACATAGACCCTCGATCCTGAACAATGTTCAGCACTGGAAAGTGTTTGAAGAAAAAGAACATTTTAAACAGTTCCTAGAAATGATTGATGAGTTCTCTTAAACTCACATAGGTCAAGAAAAATAGAATGATCTTGATTAGATTACGCAAGAAGGGGAGAAACCAGAAAAATTCCAAGACAAGATTGCAAACCACCGTATGCTCATGCTTAAGAACAATCTAATTCCTAGAGGCTTGTTCCCCTTAGAAAGGTTGTTTGACCAGGATGACATACCTTTAAAGTCTACCTTACGTCCCCAACCCGAAGAAGTTGAATATTGTAATGTAGAAACTAAAGAAGATCCCAAAATGGTCAAGATATAGAAATACCTTCCAGCCCAAATGAAAAGTAAGTATGTTGAGCTTCTTAGGTAGTAAAAAGATGTTTTTTCCTAGTCTTATGATGATCTGAAAATGTACAATACCTATTTCATTGAACATAATATTCCTTTGAAATGCGACATTAAACCTTTCAGATAGAAACATAGAGAGATAAACTTGATCCTCCTACCAGTTATAGAAAGGGAAGTCAAGAAAATTATCAATGCAAAAATCATCGTCCCACTTAGGTACTCTGAATGAGTAGCAAATTTAGTCCCCATCAGAAATAAAAATGGGGAAATAAGGCTCTATGTAGATTTCATAAACTTGAATTAGTCGTCCCTCAAGGACAACTACCCACTCCCAAAAATAGATCATGTTCTAGAGAAGGTAGATGGAGCCAACAGGATGTCCATGATTAATGGTTTTTCCAGATACAATCAAATCATTGTCCATGAAGATAATAGAGAAAAGACTGTGTTTACCACTCCGTGGGGAAATTTTATGTACGATAAAATTCCATTTGGTTAGATGAATGCACGGGATACTTTCCAGAGAGCGATGAACATCACGTTCTTCGGTGAGAGAGACAAATTCCTTGTCATTTATCTTGATTATTTGACGTTTCTTTCTAACTCTGATGCAGAACATCTAATACACCTCAGGAAGACCTTTGAAAAATGCAGAAATTTCGGTTTGTCTCTTAATCCCATGAAATCACATTTTTCTATGCAATAAGGTAATCTCTTGGGTCATATATTGTCAAAATAAGGAATCAAGGTCGACCTTAAGCGAGTTGAGGCTATATACACGATTAATATTCCTAGGAACAGAAAAGAAATTCAATCTTTTTTAGGAAAGATCAATTTTTTGAGAACATTTATTCCCAAATTCGGTGAAATAATTAAAATGATTAACGATATGTTGAAGAAAGACAACGAAGTGAAATGGACTGTTGAAGCTAAAGAATATTTCGAGTGCGCCAAGAAATCTATAGGGTAATCACATGTGCTAGCAAGTCCAGACTATACAAAGGAATTCTTGAGCTTGTCATTTGCTTTCGAACATACTGTTGCAACGATACTCCTGTAAAAAAACGAGGAAGGATTTGAGCAACAAATATCCTTCTTTAGCAAAAGCCTTAGGGATGCAGAATTAAGATACGATATACTTGAAAAGCAAGCATACGCAATGGTGAAGTCTCTCAATACCTTTAGGACGTATGTACTACATTCCAAAATAATCGTTTACATGCCAACTAATGCTATCAAAGACATTTTAGATACGTCAGATAGTGATGGAAGAAGAGGTCGATGGTTTGCTAAAATTCAAGAATTTGATCTAGAAGTAAAACCAACCAAAATAATCAAAGTTCAAGGCCTATTAAATTTGTTAGCCGAGTCAAATTTCAGGGCACTCGAGATAAATCACCTCGATTCACACGAATCCCTCCTAGATATAGAGGAAATTAACAATCAAGCGCCTACTACCCGAATTGAAGATAAGTTGTCCACCTCTACCTAGTATCACAATATTGTTACATGCCTCCTTACTCTTTAGTGCCTAAATGACATGAATTTGTCTAAAGAAAGGAATTTGAATCTGACACCAAATAAATACTGTATTATTGATGGTCGGTTGTACTGGAAAGACCCTCTAGGTTTCTTGTTATGCTTCCTAACAGAATCTAAGCCAGAAGGCATCATTTATGAATTCCATGAAGGAGTGTGCAGAGGACACCATGCTTGGAGAGAAATGGCCTACAATATTTTAAGGGTCGGATATTACTGGCCAAAGTTATTCACCGATGTGAACGCAAATAATAGATCCTTTCATTTGTGCCAATTGTTCACTCGCAAGAAAACTCTCCCTGCCCTACCCTTAATCCGAGTAAAAGTTGAAGCCCCTTTTCAACAATAGGGCCTAGACTTCATCGAATAAATCCATCTGCAATCAACCGCTCAACATATATGGATTCTAACCTCTATCGATTACTTCACGAAGTGGGTAGAAGCCATTCCAACTTGAATTGTTATGGATTGGGTAGCAATAAAATTCTTGGAAGAGAACATCCTATCAATATTTGGTTTTCCTCGAAAAATAGTCACTAACAATGCCCAAGATTTCAAATCTATGGAAATGATCAATTTCTGCTAGAAATACAACATTGTATTAGGACATTCTACATCCTACTATCCTCAGGGGAATGGGTTGTCCAACTTGTCGAACAAGATCTTGATGACCGTAATAAAAAATGCATTGACATAAAATAAAAAGGCTTCGCACATCCACCTGAAATATGCCTTATGGGTAAACCGAATCAACACCAAGAAATCAATAGGTATGTCCCCTTTTCAATTTGTTTATGGTACTGACATTGCCCTTCCTATCAATATTTCTCTTCCTGTGATGAAGCTCTAGAAATATGAAAATGAATATCCAAATGACGTTACAAGAAGGATAAATAAAATAATCAAAGTTCAGCAAAATAGGGCCGAAGTAGACGATAAACTTCAAAAGTACCAAGATAATATTAAGGCCCTTTTCATAAAAGATAAATATGGAGAGTTTCTCCCTGGCGATTTAGTTTTGAAGTGGGATGCTGGGAAAGAAGATGTGGGGAAACATGGCAAGTTCGAGCATCTATGGTTTGAACCATTCAGAATTGCAGCTGCTGAGGGAAAAAATTCCTTCTTACTGGAAAATCTCGACGAAAAAATTATTGACGTTCCTATCAACGGGCGTTACCTAAAAAATTTTATGCAGTAGTCATATTTCAGATTCTAGTTGTATATATCAGTTTGGATCGACGTTTGTTTTCATTTTTCAAATTTCAATTTTTCCTTTTTGTTGTAAATTATCCAACTCATTTTATAGTTCGTTGTAAATAAACCATGTTTACTTGATATCATCAAAGCATAATATAAAATTATTTGTATCACATACCATCTCTATTCTGCAGAATTTTCTGATACTTCCCATTTTGTTCCCATGTTGAATACTTACTATCATACGAGAGATAAGGATGCATCGGAATCCAACACTCATTTTTCAAAACATTCGTTTTCTCTCAAAATAGGTGATAAATTAATGATCTACTTGACTAAAAATAAAAAAGGAAATATGAGGTATGAACTCCTACCCTGCTAGTTCAAACTAAAATTTTAAGGAAATCTTATCGGATGTAAAAGGGGTTTCACTCATATAAATATTGTCACCTAATGAAGGATCGAAAAAGTGTGAAATTACAGATTAATTATGAAGCCTTCTTTGAATGAAATAAAAATGAAATAAAAAATGAAATGAAAAGAAAAAGAAAATAAGAATAAAAAAGGAATGAAAGGAAGTTGGAGAATCAATAAACAAACTTGTGTAGGAATGAGATTCTTTTGTGTCAATCCCTCCGAGTTCTCATTCTATTTTATTTTTCCTATCCTTGAGATTTTATTCTCTTATTATTTTTTCTACCTTTCTTAGGTCTTCATAGAAAGAAAACATTGCACCTTGACTCTGAAAAATTAAAAACATATCTTCAAAACACGATTAGGTGAAAATATTTATGTTCTTGTGATTTTAACTGAAAGAAAGTATGTCTACGCTAATCCTGATAACTTTATCTCTTCTATTGGATTTTAAACTCACTAATTCACTCAAGGTCAATCCCTAAAAATCAAAATCCCTGTAGGCGAAGGTGTATTGAAGATTGGGAGAAAATTAGTTTCAGAGTATACTAAAAAATTATGACAGACCTTCCTTTTAAAATTTTAAGCAGATATCATCCCTTGTATGATACATACATATTGATTTCCCCCACTTCAAAATATTAAAATATAAGATAGATGGTGAAAGGAAATTCATAATTTGATTTCCCCCATATTGCCCAAAGATATGATCAAAGGAAATTCATGTAATGATTTCCCTCATCTCATAAAAATGAAAAAGTGTTAATTGAAGTGGTGAAAGGAAATTCAATGGGAGAAGTAGATAACTTCATTGGGGTACTTAACAGGCTCACTGACAATGAAGAAATATCTATGATATATGTATGGTTGTCATACATATCTACAAAACCTACTCTGACATCTAATTCTCTTTCCGGTAATATTTACATTCTAAACCAAGGGATTCCCTAAATAAATTATTACATCTAGCTAACCTTGATGTGAACGAAGTCGGTCGAAGTCTAATATTTCGGTTAAAGTCATTTTTATTATCTTAAAAAGATTTAAATTCAGTTCTAAGAAAGAGAAATTTTAAAGGTTTTCTAATATTCGGTTGAAGTTCAATTTTTCTCTGTATGATTAACTCCTAAAAGTGTTTTCCAGAAATAAAATAATGACTACATTTACCCAATAAAGGCACTCGGTCTATTGTTCTTCCACGTCTCACAGGGAGACCTGATCCCCAGATGGAGCCTATGTTGGAACACATACAAATATGTACTATTGAGCTTTATAATTTTCACCTCATGAAAATATAATTTTACCCAAAGATAGCAGAAACTTGGAAAATGATCTTTTAATTTTCAATCAAATTCATTTGTTGGTTAGTTAATAATAAGATGTGCACGATATCCATCGTCGATGAGTTTTTCCATTTTGATCGAATGATCCTAGTACCTCTGGAGTTCTAAAGCCGCCTGAATTTTAAAAGAGGTAAATATCTAGCAATCACATCGGAGCTCCGCACTTCGGATATTTCAATAAGTATTAACAATAAAAACTCCTAAACTCCGAAATCTAAAGGTGTCTCAAACCCCTGAATTCCGAAATCAATAAGTACCAAAATGTCAAAGTATTAAACATTTAAGTAACTAAGTTAATCATGATCAAGATATAATTAATGACTCTATGGTTCGGATTTCATACCTTTTCCCTGTATCATATTCTAAAATCCCCGAAGTCTGAATTTCTGAAATACATAAAATTAAATGCAATTAATTAAGACTTACAATCAATTATTTGATAATTAATTGCTTCACAATGTCGGGTTTTTGGAAGTTCTTCTCGAGATACATAAAAAATCCTTGAAGTCCTAACTCCTGAAACACTTGAAGTTAATGCACCATATTAAACATGATTAATTAAGGTTTTACAAGTGATTATTCAGAAATTAATCTTTTCGTGGATTCGATATTCGAGAGGTTCCCACTCTGTCACATCTAAAATTCCCGAACACAAATCGTCGAAGTATTGATGGAATTTATGACTAATTAAGGATAATGATTCAAACGCGAATTGTGGATCGCCAGGTAGAAATTTCCATTAACGTTAATAAATTTTTCGTTAGTGAATCTATATGAAAATCGATGAATCTGTTTTGAATAAAAGCACTTCAATTTCGAATTCATTTTCACCTTCTGCAATTAGCGAGTTTTATTTGTTTGAAAGACTCATGGATTTTCTCTACAACATGTAACTTCAATCTGTCTCCTTAGAAGATATGGCGCCATGGAAAATGACGAAAAAACCTGATGCGGTGGGTGAGGATTAAAACCCAAATGCGGACGTTCTGTCAGACACCACGTTGTGAGCCACAGACACCGTTAAAACTTGGACACAGGTTTTAGACATTATGGAACATGAAACCATCAACTGTCCAGAGGATTCTGCCAAAGAAGAGGATGACACAAGTATGTAGCCAAAATTAGACACATAGCACAGTCAGAGTTGCACAAGATAGCGAAACGACCAAGGCTTATGCCTTATAACGACATGATAAGTTGGGCCTTGGAGTACATTGATGTTCATACCAGGAGCATCATCAACCATTAGAAGGTTGTCATTGGCTCTTTACGAATGGAACATATGAAAGTAATGTATAAAATCTCCCCTAATTCTAGATATACATACAATGTTGCATTCATTTTGGAGTTCAAGCAAAAGGAATGCATCCAGTACGCCAGGAATTGTCATGATATAATCAAGTCTTGGTGGGGGCACCCGAAGAGATTCATAACCGACACTCATGGTATATATGTCACAGCATCTTTGGACACTCATATGGTGTATTTAACCATGATGATATGTCGATTGTTCGAGAATAAGATCCCTATGAATTTCTCAATGGAATGGGTATCCATTATGCACGAGGTGGTAGAGGGTTTCACTTTCAATCAGGCCAAAATGTTGTTCAATAACTTGGTCAAGGGGATTGTCAAATATAAAATAATGAAATCAAAAGGACAGCCTGCCCCCTTTTACATGTCGACTTATATCATGGAAGCCATCTATTTCATGATACCTTTTCCATTGATGAATTGGATCTGGACCCCGGTCAGTACCAAGACCATTCATTTCTACCATTCCAAGCTATGGGAAGATAAACCCAAGGATTTATTTTATGAAATCTATCAAAATGTTTTGGTTCCTATTAATATATCCCTATATGGTCACCCACTTCCCGGATTTTAGACAAGATTATCAGAAACCTAGGTAAGCTAGCAGATCGGTTTATTGAGGAGAACATCTCCTACATTCTCTCCCATGATTTTTACTGGACCAGATGGTATGCAGAGAAGTGGCCTACCAAACAGTGATAGGAGGCATCAACAAGGAGTTGAAGGTAGCACAGAAAAAGATATGGTCAACTTTTCCTATTCAGATTGGCATGTTTTCATTACTAGATTTTGGTCACTCCAAAGTGGAGCTTGTGGCTCTAGAGGATATCAAATTGGTTGACATCGAGTTCAAAAAACACGATCCATGTACGATAATGGAAAAGCACCTGGCCCAGTTCAATATGAAGCGATATATTCATGATAACTCCCCGTATGACGAAATATTCATGGGGTTAGATCTTATGAGGAATTTCAAGGAAGATTCCAAACCCTGCCCCCATATCAACAAGCTGGTTTTATCAGCTTTCAAAAACACAGGATGATTATTCTACCAAAGGTACTGCAAGGAGAGTGAATAGACACTCCCCCTTCTCAAGAAACTATGCCTACAAGTTCTGAATCAAGTCACTCCGGTAAACATAAAGTTGAAGAGACCCAAAAGAGCTCGAAGGGGTTAACACAAGAATCAGAAGCATCATTTTCAGGCTAGCTAAGCGCCCAAACAATAGATCAAATCAAATATTTCCTAAAATAGGGACAAGATGTGCCTCCTTCATCACCAACTACACATGGTGGTACCTCAAATACAACAGAGAAACAACAGTCCACAAATATTTTTACTCCCACTACATCTCTTACCCCTCTGCAATCCATCTTCGGCAATCCTAATTCCAAAATTGTTTTTGTAAGTGATCTTATCCCCTTCTCACCCGAAGAGATGCCTCCTTCGGATTTCTTCTTTAGTAAGAGACATAATTCCATCGTGAAAAGGGAATCACACCAAAAAGATGGAGTGATAACGAAAAGGAAGAGAATGGTGTATGACGGGAATGATCGAGATGATCCATAATTCGCAAAAGAAGTTGTATGTTCGTTAGGTACTTTTTCCACTACCAATCAATGGTTTGTGGACAATTTGGCTAAACAACTACGACAAAAGTGCCTATTACGAGAGAACTTTCAAAATCAAATATATTCCATGGAACAGACTATCAGGAACACGATGAGTCAATAGTTCGAGAAAATCAGAGCTCATGATCGGCAGCAAATCCAACAGCTTCAGGCCAACCTTGAGGAGCTCCATCATATTTCACAAACCCACCGAGGATTGGTCGCTCAGTGTGATGAATCGATAGAAAAATTGCAAGCTATATTATACCTAACCGAAGGTACCTCGATAGATATCTCATCCTTCCAAACTCAAGAACTGGAAATAAATGAGAAGTTGGAAATGGCCCAACGGGACCTTTTTCTGAAGGTAGATGCCATCCAAAAGTGATACTAGGCAGTAGACCTTTCTCTGAAGGAAATCTATGTCAAGGAAAGAGAAGCCTGCTCAGCCCGAGCTAAGTTTCAAGAAGCCATCATAATGGTGCATAAATATAATGTCCCTGATTTTCCTCTACTCTCTCCTTCGAAACTGTTAAGAAGTGATATGGCCCTAAAGGTCTGGGAAACAAATTTGGCAGAGAGAAAAATATTAGCCAGGGATGTAAAGGACGCTTTCCTGGGAGCTTTTTCATCATTAGACAATAAGATAATTTATTTTGAGGGAAGTAATATCTCAGAAGCCCCGGGGAAAATTGATATTGAAATGAACCAACATAATTCCAGAAAGAGCAAAGAAGAAACTCTAACATCCATTCAGGAAATGACCCAAATTGTTCTTTTTAAGATCAATAAATGGCTAGTGAATACGAGCTCATAGTTCCAAGCCACAACTCAAGAAGTGAAAAGGATCCAAGAAAAGTCGCCTCGGGTGGAAAGGAAATTATTCACTTTCAAGGTAAATGAAACAATTGAACCCTCAAGGTTCATGGTAGAATTATTGGATAGATGAAACCAATGTATTGAACATGGAAAAGCAAGAATAGATGAGAGCAAGTAAAAAAAACATGCACAATGCCATTTCCTTTTTCCCTCTCTACCTTGCCTCATTCACTCGCATTCTAATCTCAACTTATCCATTTATCCCTAATTCATCATCATACACTTGTTTCATTATCATTCTTTCTACAAACAGTTACTTTTTCCTATGCATGTTATCCATTCCCTGACGAGCCATGCAGTTCCATTCATCTGATTATCCTTCCTCCCTGATCTCAACTATGATTTGTTGCATTGTTGAACATGTCTGGAGGGACAAAGGGAAACAAAACTAAAACGACCAATAAAGTATACCGAATTATTAAGGTGGCCTATATGACATTTGTATTCAGCCTAAAGGACTAAGGAAAAGAGGAATTTTTTCCAAGAAGATGAAGAGATAGAGGAGAATGCCATCGGAGCTCATCATATTTTACACACTATTGTCTTATTCAGATATATTCTATTTTAATCAAATATTGTAAGAAGTCCAACCGTTTTGAGTTGTGATAGTTTTTGTATAAGTACATAGATTCAGGATCTATTCATGGTTGCTTCTTACCAGATGTAATAGAGAAACTCTCTTTTTGAGTATTAATACAAGTGCGGACAGAGATTCTAATTTTCGTTCAGTTTGAGTTATTTGTTTCTTCTGTATTTTCATTTCTTCGAATTTCTTTATGTGTTTCCTTGAAAAGTGATTGATTGCAATTTAGTATTACAACTACTATGATCATATTATATCAACAATTTTTTAGGCAAGTAGTTTTTTCCTCTGTATTTTCTGTAAGTAATACAAGACCTGCAAGTTACGTGAATTACTACATTTCATATCATGTTCAAGGGTGCACTCTCTACTTTTCTTCTGCTGCAAACAAGGTGACACTCATATGCAATGGACGCCTAGATTTATTTAATAGTTTCGTAATTTTATTTCACACCATTTGATATTATAATTGTGACTCAGACAACGGAATCCATCCTTTGTACTATCCTATTATTAATTTCATTTAAGGACCATTTCCTATATAACTAAAGGTAGGAAAAGCACTCTTTTAAAACATTTTCTTGAAACACTCTTGATGCCTGACATTACTCTTTGAGCCTTAGGTTTAATCTCAAGAACAACATGTTGTATTGTGACATTAATAGAATTTGATGTCATATTGTGACATTTATTATCTATTGCATTGCAATGTTCATCAAGGGTTTTGATGGGTTATGATATTCTTCAATGGTTATGTCAGATTGTAACATTCATTTTTTCATACATTATAATGTGGATGTTTTATTATGACGTTGTTAAGGTTTTTGTCACATTACAACATTCATCAAGGGTTATGTTGGGTTGTGACATTGTTCAATGGTAATGTCAGATTGTGACTTTCATTTTGGCTTACTTTATGTGAAATTTTTGTGTTGCTTAATGGTTATTTCGAATTGTGAAATTCATCTTGCCACATTAATATCTATGTAATAATGTGGCATTCATCAAATGTCATTTCACATTGAAATGTTCATTAAGGGTTAATGAAATCTGATGTCACATTGTGACATTTATAAAGTATTTTGCAACATTGCGACATTCATCAAGGGTTAAGTTACATTGCGACATTCCTTAATGGTTATTTCAGATTGTGACATTCATATTGTTGCATTAATGGTCATGTCACATTGTGGTGTTCAGCAAATGTAATGTCACATTGTAATGTTCATTAAGGGTTTTGTCACATTGTGGCATTAATGAAATGTGATGTCACATTGTGACATTCATTAATGGTTTTGTTGTGTGAAATGTTTATCAAGGGTTATGTTGGGTTGTGACATTCTTCAATGGTTATGTGAGATTGTGACTTTCATTTTGGCTCACTTTATGTGAAATTGTAGCATCTCTTAATGGTTATTTCAGATTGAGACATTCACCTTGCCACATTAATCGGTATGTAACATTGCAAAATTCATCAAATGTCATTCCACATTGCAATGTTCATGAAGGGTTTTGTTTCATTGTGACATTAATCAAATGTGATGTCATATTGTGACATTTATTAAGGGTTCTACTTCATTGCAATGCTCATAAAGGGTTTGGATGGGTTGTGATATTCTTCAATGGTTATGTCAGATTGTAACATTAATTTTGGCTTACTTTATACTATGGATATGTTTTTTTGTGAGTTCTTAATGGTTATGTAACATTGAGACATCCAACTTGGTTTAGTTGTGTCAACTTCCTACATTGATGAATGGTTATGTCGCATTGCAGTGTCAATCAAATGTGGAGGGTTATGTTGGATTGTGACATTCTTGAATGTTTATGCTAGATTCTAACTTTCACTTTGGTTTACATTATGTGAAATCGTTGCTTTGCTTAATTATTATTTTAGATTGAGACATTCATCTTGCCACGTTAATGGCTATGTAACATTACATAATTCATCAAATGTCATCTTTCATTGCAATGTTCATTAATATATTGTGACATTATGACATTAATCAAACGTGATGTCACATTGTGACATTTATTAAGGGTTTTGATGTGACATTAACAAAACCCTTGATTAAAAAATCGTTAATGTTTTTAAATTATCCTTAATGTTTTTTTTTTTTTTTTAATGTTATCACTTTCTCATCAACTCTTTTTTTGTTTATACACATGAATAATTTTAAACAAATAACATTGAAAAGTAAAAAAAAAAACAAATAACATTGAAAAGTAAAAAAAAAAATAGTATTAAGTATTTGAAATTATAAAATAAATTATTTCATTTTTATAAGGGGAAAATAAGAACTAATATATCTGATATTAATATTAATATATTTATTTATTTTAAATTAAAATAAATATTAAATGAATATTAAAAAAGGATGGATACCAAATTCTATTCAAAAAAACACTAAAATAATTTAAAAATAAATTCCTTAAATCAAAATAAATATTAAATGAATATTAAAAAATGATGGATACCAAATTCTATTCAAGAAAACACTAAAATAATTTAAAAATAAATTCCTTAAATCAAAATAAATATTAAATGAACCTTAAATCAAAATAAGTATTAAATGAATATTAAATGAATATTAAAAAATGATGGATACCAAATTCTATTCAAGAAAACACTAAAATAATTTAAAAATAAATTCCTTAAATCAAAATAAATATTAAATGAACCTTAAATCAAAATAAGTATTAAATGAATATTAAAAAAATGATGGATACCAAATTTTATTAAAAAAATATTAAAATAATTTAAAAATAAATTCATTTTCAATATAACAAAATTAAATTTGAGAAAATAAAATTGAAATATTGCAATGAATGAAAATGTTCCACAAACATCTTGAAAACCAATGAAAATGATTCGGTACATTAATTTATGTTCGCATTTCACAACCATTTTAAAAAGCTCTTTCATCTTTGACTTTAAATTGTAGTGTATCATAAACATATATAGAAATTAACACATTTATAATAATAATAATTTAATGTTTTAGAATAAAATTTGTTTAATATAATAAATATTTATTTTAATTAATAAATTAAATTAAAAATTTATTAATTTCAATAATAATAGTAATTTATTAATTTATTATTATTGTTTAATAATTTAAAATTTTATATAGAAATTAACACATTTATAATAATAATAATAATAATTTTATGTTTTAAGTTAGAATAAAATTTGTTTAATATAATAAATATTCATTTTAATTAATAAATTAAATTAAAAATTTATTAATTGAAAATATAAAACTAATTTAAATAATTGATAGTTATAAAATTTACGTTTATAATTTTATTTAGCATAATAAATATTTATTTTAATCAATAAATTAAATTAAAAATTTATCGATTTCAATATAAATAAATAAAATAATTTAAATAATTAATGATTATAAAATTTACATTTGTAATTTTGTAATTTTGTTATTTATGTTAAATATATCTTAATCTTTAATTTATATTTTTTTATATTTCAAAATTTATTTAATATTAGTGTACATTGTTTTTTTCAAAAAAACATGTAAATCATTCAAAACATTTTTTTCTTACTTTTTCTAAATAAAATATTATATTATCACATATTTTTTATTTTTTATTTTTCTTTATTTATAAAATAAATATATACATTTTTCATTTAAATTTGTTTTTGTTTGCTAGTTTGTCTGTGACCTTGGGACTAGTCTATGGTTTGAGAAATTGTGACTTAGGGGCATTTAAATTGTCAAAATCACTCGGGAATTACACCTGGATTTTTTTGTCCCAACAAATTTCGAACGGATGACTTTAACATCACAAAGTGTCTTAACAACACACTCCGTCACCTACTATCCTACACCTCAGAATGTTTTTTCATTTAAATTTTATAAATATATTAATTTTCCATTTAAATTTTTTAAATTAAATTAAAAACATTCAACCTAGTTAAAAAAAAAAAAAATTAATGTGTAAAGTTTAAATTAATATATATCCATTTGAATAAAATATGTTAAAATAAACAAATTCACATGTACATTTATCTTCAATCTTTCGTTAATCAATTAAAACTATTATAATTGTTTGAAACGAAAAGTAAAGTCGTAGTCTAAACATTTTACAAAATGATTCTTTTTTGGAGATATGTTTGTGTGAAATCCGGTGAGAAATTGTTAGATCTGCATATTTGAGTGATTATTTTTGTATAATTTGAGTGCCTCAGGGGTTTTTCAACATGTTGAATCCATTTATACATTTAGAAATGGATTTTAAACAACAAATTTATACAAATTTATATCGTTGGATTCCAACAAAAAAAAACATTTTGTAGAACAGTTAGACAAAGCCAAAACTAAATTACATATTACAATTTCCAACAAGTTTCATATGTTTGCAACGTGATGGCTTGTAACTGTATTACTTTTGATCAGGCCTAGCGTAAGGACTCTTTCGGTGTATTGTGTCATTCCTTTTCTCTAGAAACCTTGCAATAGAAAATTCTCATGTGAATCGAACGACCACTACAACACCCATTGCAAGTGGACATTATATGCCTTCTATTTGTTTTGTACATTAAGCATTCGTAACGAAATTGGATTAGGAATCATGACTAGTTGGTCAGAGGTCTTCTTACCAACCTTCAATGTTTGAGCAACTGATGGGGAGATAAATTCAACGAAGGATAAGAGAGTCTCACTGCCCAGGAAGCCACTAATTCTGCTCACCATCGCCATTATGTCATTTTCTTTAACTTCTCTATAACACAACAATAACTCAACTCTTATCTTTGCAAAAATAAGTAAATAGTATAGAGAACGAAGGTTATACCTAAAAACATTAAGATTTGTGGAAGATGGAATTGGGAAATAAAGTTGATTTTCCTAAGATGGAACTGGACAGTAATGTTGTAGTGATGCATTGGTTTTTGAAGATTTACTTATTTTTGGAGAGTTAGATAATTTTAAATAGTTGGAGAGATAATTTTAAACACTTCTAGGTTTAGAAAGTTGAAGAAGAGTGTCAATTAGTTCCAATTAGTTGAATAAATATTTAGAAGAGTTGAGCCATGTTATTAGTAAGTTTTATGTATTTAACTATCTCTTGAGAATCAATGAATCAATGAAGTTTTAGAGTTGTAGCTCTTAAGTTCTTCAATTCCATTTTTGTGTGTTTGTGTTTCTTACCTTACTATTCACTAAGTTTAATTGTCACCTATATTTGTATTATTCATTTAGGATATTAGTAATATATCCTCAAGTGATGATTAATGAGTTAGTTAATATTTCCTAGCTTAATCATCATGCATGATTTTAGGATCTAGAGAAAATCTCTCTTTGAGGTGGCATCACCCATTGTACTATAAATTTGTACCATTGGTGTGAATACAATAGAATTGGCTAGTGATCCTTTTTCGTCAAACTGCTTGTCTTGATTTTTTTTGTGCTCTATATTTCTTCAATTAGTATCAAAGCTCCTTTAGTCTTAAAGACTTGATAACTCCATGATAGTGTTCCATGGGAGGTTCGATAAGATAATTTCATGAAGAATTGGAAGGTGAAAAATCCAATCTTTAATACGTAATGAAAAAGAGAAGAGAAATATGCCAATCTTGATCGCATCCAAATCAACCTCAATCATATCAAGAAATTTGTTACGTATCATAGCAATCTAGTTGATTTGAAAACAAGCATAGATCTGGTTTTTCATATCGATGTTATATTTAAAATCATTCTTGAAAATTCCATTGTTGATCACTCGTTGCTATTATGCAATCTCCATTGTTTGAGGCGAGCCACATGAATCCATTTCAAACATTTTCTAGCTTGGGAGGTTTTATGTTTTTCTATGACATATGATCTAAGGAGAAATTGAACTGTCTATATTTTAACAATTCAAAGAGTAGCCAATGATATAAATTAAGGTCTGTAAAAAATCATACATTTCTTTCTGCATTTCATTCTTGTTTGTATCATCTGTGTGTTGTTTCGGTGATGGTCTTTCCATTCTAATCTCATAAAATGCAAAGCCCAGTATCCAATTTTTCTGAGATTGAATATCAATTGCGGAGATTTCGTTACAGTAAACACCCAATTTAAATGTGAATCTAAAATGAGGTTTAAATGCTATGGCCTTTCTTGATTTTCTCGTTTCTTCACCTCGACTGGGATAGAAAAAAAAAAAAAATTATCTTCATTCCACAAATTTGGTGTCATCAACCCTTTTTCAGTGGCGATCGCTATGGAGATGTCAATTTAATCACATAAAATTGCCTCTCCTTTTTCATCACTCGAATATGAATTTGCTTCAGGAACAACCTTTAAAAAAAGAAGCACAACCTTGATAATAATATCATTTACATAAATCTTTAGTCCATGCTTTTCTTGAAGTTCCTTTCCAAAAGTTACACAAGATCCAGCATTACGTCTGAAGATAAATAAAGATGCAAAATCCCATGCAAACATAGACGTTTTGCAATGATCTTGTGAATTTTGTTGTTTTGTAAGTGTGAAAGCCTAGATGATTGTAGTGGCAAGTGTAATTGCAAAGATATAAGAGTTGTTGGTGCTGATAACGTCTTCTCATTTTTTGGTAGTTAAGATGGCTTTTGCAATTTAGTTGGATCTGATGATTTTCATGAACTTGCTCCATATGCAATGGCTGCCAAGACATTATATTTTAGGATTGCTCGATGGGGATGCTACAATAGATAGATGATCTGTGCTTTGTGTTCTTGTGTCCCTGGAAATCAACTTCTTGCAACTTTTGTTGGTTTTTATGGCCATATTGGTTGTGATATCTATTCTTGTTGTTGTTGGCCTAAATTTTTATTAAAAAATCAAGAAGAAGGGATCATTCTTAATGTCTTATAATGTTTAATGTCTATTATTGACATCATTAAATAATCATTTAACACCACACATGTGGAGTACAAAATAAGTTAAGAAAATTCAAGCACACAATTAAGGGCTCAGTTGTCATCCACGTCATCTTTCAACAACAATTCACATTCATATCATTGAAGCAATTAATACATCAAGATCATAATCAAGGTATCAAATCATCATGAAATTTGAAGATCAATTGAACTTTGAAATCAACATTCATTGTAAACTTGTAAATAAGTATTTTTTGTGAGTAATCAAACTCAACTAAGAATATATTTTTTCAGAGTTTCAAATCGAATTTAAGTTGAATTACAATGTAATTTTCGGGTGAATTCTTAGTTGAAGCCAACACCTAAGACTTGCTTGTGTCATTCTATTCTTAAGTCTATATTCAAAAGGTTTAGTTGAAACTTGTTAAAATCAAACTCAAACCATTGTAATAATCACGAGTTGGGGTGCATTTTCAGTGGTCTTCGACACCCTCAAATTTCAAGAAACAAAATCAAGTGAGTGAATTCAAGAGTTCAAGTGAGCGTGAACTACAAGAACATGAGTTCAAGGACACAATATCAAGTGAGTGAGTGCAAGAAAACATAATGTCCAAGTGATTAAGTTCAAATGGAATGAAATATAGAATTATTAGAGTTATTGGACACTCTAATAATCACTGCGAAAGACAACACAATGATACTAAACAAAACCACTCTCCAATCAGTGCTAACTTATTTGCAAGTGATGCAAACTAAAGTTAGACTTCTTCAATCTCAATCCCATTGACTAAATAATGAGTTGACAAAGGTGAAGCTATTTTTGAACCTACATTTCAAGACTAAATTCTTTTTATTTCAGTGAAGAAAACATTTCAATGATGCAACAGCATACAATAAATCCACTTCTATAGATTTCAAAGAAACGGGTTCAGAATACTCTTTCCAAACCCATCATCAGGCCTTGGGAAGAAATCAACTACAACAAGGATAGAATAAGACTTGGATATGACAAGGAAGTTACCTTTCATATTCCTGACTATTCCAGACCAATCCAATTCCAAAGTGCAGGATTCCTTCAAGAAGATTCACCTTCACCTGTTCCAGTTCAGCATCAGAATGGAAAATGCCAACATTGTAATCAAGTTGGTGACATAGAGGATCATTATTTTGATCTCCAGCATTTCCATCATTGTGCCAAGCATAACCATTTTTTAGATGGATGTTCAACACTAAAGAAACTTGCAAGATTGAAGATTCATTATGAGTGGATCAATCATTTGCAGTGGTCATTAACAACCAAGCGATTATATAAGTCTTACCAAATAATTCAATCTCAAGTAAAGACCCATATTGTAGCACATAACCATTTTTTTAACCTGGCATAAGGTTATTTAAGTCCAAAGTGGTCCCCTTATGGTGTAGCTTTTAAGCATGGCCCTCATGGGATGAGATAACATGTGGTGGTTTCCACATGCCCACTTTTCACTGTACACAAATGGAATAAGTATGGTACTCTCTTGATCCTAGAGGGGGGAGTACAATGATGTAACTCTTATGCACCTCAAGGGGGGGAGTTAAAAAATCTAGTGAAGATGGTTCGTGAAACCACTTTCAGTCTCTTATTTCAGCTAACAAAGGGGGGAATTTATGATGGAATTGAAGATGGTTGTCATAATGAAGGTTTCGACAACAAATATGTGAGATGGGCAACTGCAGTATGTAGATGGAAGACTTTGGCAGAATTATGGTCGAATGACTTGCAACTGAATCATACACATTATACATTGGGATGTTGTTGGACACCTAAAAGTGTCAAAATTGGTTAGTGGTCATCCAAAACCACCAGATACATGGTATCAATTGGTCATTGGTCATCCCAAACCACATATTCATAGATCACTTCAATGATACATTGATAGTAGAATGGTGATACTATATGTTCACCAATTAGCAGAAAACATCAGATTATTCTAGTTAAAATACTTGGAAAAATGATTGAATTGTCAAGCAATCAGGGAATGTTCAGACATTGCAGTTGTTCACTTCCATATCTCATCTCTCTTCCACTTCATTTCAGATGAACCATTCAACATCCATATTGACGATTTTCTCACAGATTTTTCATTGAAGCTCATGTCAAGGATTTTTGAAAAATCCATGATATCATATTTTAACTTAGTTGGTATAGATAGAGAGATTTATGATTTAGGAGGGGAATGTTATCCTATGGCTTACCTTACCAATCACTAAGTTTAATTGTCATGTATATTTGTATTATTCATTTAGGATATTAGTAATATATCCTTAAGTGATGACTAATAAGTTAGTTAAGATTGTCTAACCTAGTCATCATGCATAATTTTAAGATCTGTAGAAAATATCTATTTGAGGTGGAATCATCCACTATACTATAAATTTGTACCATTGGTGTGAAGACAATATAGTTAGCTAGTGAGCCTTTTCCATCAAACTTATTCTCTTGATTTTGTTTTGATTTTGTTTGTGCTCTATATTTCTTCACTGAGTTTATACATTCGCAACTATTATGAATTCTCCCCTCCTCCTTCAAATTGGTATAAGAGCGCGAGGTTATAGGGGAAGCATGGTTAACTATAGAGGAGGTCGGGAGCTAGAGAAAAGGCTCTGCAGAAAAATCGAGTGGAGTCTACTTTTAGATAGAAGATCATTGAAAATCATGATTCGAGAGTTTCAAATCCATCGCTGTTCACTAGAGAGCCTCCCAGATCCATTCTTGTTTCTCTAAGGAACACGAAAGGTGTCGTGGTAAGCTGAGAGCCGGTGAAGCCGCCACCTAGGAGAGCGACATTGTTCCAAACCCTAGCGACCAATTCAGAGGTAGTCGCTTCAAGAGCATTTTGGTTATGTCTTTGCATTTTGTTTGGAATTTACGATGGATAGAATTCAAGGTAATCGACATATTAAATTAGAAGGAATTTTATAATATTCTGAGAACGGAAATGGTGGAGTACATTTAGTGATTTTAATTTTAAAAATATTAAAGGACGTCGTGAGACATTTCATTATTTCTATTTTGATATTTTCAAAGGACGCTAGAGAGATTATTTATTATTGTGATTTTTAAAAGAGATTTGTGAGATATTTTTTTGGGATCCATAGAGAAATAAAAATAAGTTTTTTGGGGGGGTTTCCTTGTACAAGTCCGCAATGCAAGTTACAAAAACATTGGTGTTTTTTCAGCAATTAAAAAAAACATGGCTTCAAGTCGTAGTCTTGTATATCTGCATATCTCAATTGGTGCATAATGATGATTGATATTTTGTGGTGAATTTGAGTTGTTAGTATGGATTTGTGGAGCGATTCTTATCTACCACTACCTTCTAATTTCTCTAGTAAAAATTATGATTTTTGGGCTATTAAGATGAGAACAAGACTACCTGTAAAATATTTATGGGATATTGTGTTGAAAGGGTTTGAAGAACCCTCAAATCACGAAGCAAATGAAATCATGATTAAAGATTAGAAGGATCAACTCATAGCAAATCAGAAGGATAATGCAGCAACATTGTTTCTCATTTAGCAAGGCTTGGATGAGAGCATTCTTCCAAAAATTACAGAAACAACGAGGTCCAAATAAGCTTGGGATATTCTAGAGTGATGGCATATAGTGAAAGGGGGAGAAACACCAATCAACGTCAAGATGATCCACATAGTGTTGTATTTGTTGATGAAGTGGCTATTGTAACAAAATAAGTAGAACAATTTGACATTATAGAAATAATTGAAGAAGTTGTGGNAGTGATGGCATATAGTGAAAGGGGGAGAAACACCAATCAACGTCAAGATGATCCACATAGTGTTGTATTTGTTGATGAAGTGGCTATTGTAACAAAATAAGTAGAACAATTTGACATTATAGAAATAATTGAAGAAGTTGTGGAAGAACTTGTTGAGGTGGAAGAAAATAAACAAGATATGGAGACCAATTTGTTGAATAAATTGTGGAAGAAAAATGTGATTATGTACGAGATACAAAGCATGAACATGGTAAATAAAGTGAAGGCTAAGTTGTGTATATACACATGTGGATGATAAAATTGAAGTTGAAGATGAAAATGAAACTACCTTTAAGGTAGTAGAAAAATATGAGGAGAATATAACAGTGAAACTTGTTGAAGACATAAATAAGGATATAGTGAATGTTGAAGTTTATCTCGAATTAACATTTCTTGAGGAGTGGCTTGCAAATCCCAAGTATGAAAGTGAGTATGGAAAATTTTCCATAGTTGCAACAGTAGAAGAACCAGATAAAGAGGAAACCATTGAATTTGTTGAAGGTATTGTGGCAATGGAAGAGGAGATGAAAAAAAAAATATGTTTTTTTATCTTACAGAGGTTGAAATAAATGTTAAATCAATAGTAGTTGAAGAACAAGAAGACATTGAAGAAGAACCAGATGAAAAAGACAAAGATGATGAAGAAATATTGAAGAAGACGACCAGAGTAACACTGAGGCTGAAGAAGAGGAAAAGTTGTGTGGAATATAAATTTTGGAACAAAAAGAAGAAAAAGTGCTTAGAGCATAGAAAGTACAAGCTACCTAACATGAAATAAATAAGCTAAAATAGGTTTTTTTGAGTTGAATTGTTGTAAGCCTAGTTGAGACTTAAACCAGCAGGCTTCATTTCTGTGTTTGCGATGAGTTTATACAGCCACAATTGTTCTGAATTCGCCCCTCCTCCTTCATGATGCAGAAGGATGGCCTCTATGCCGATAAGGGAAGAACCCCATCAACTCCCATGGAGAAAACACGGATATATCTACACTGCAAAAAAACTACAATTTAAAGAAATATACATTGAAAAACATTGGAATAATGTGAAGAACAAAGGTTATACCTAGAAAATTAATTTATTGGGAAGATGAAACTAGGAAATACCGTTGCGGTGATGCAGTGGGCTGCCCTCTATGCTAAAAAGGAAAGGACTCCATTAGCTCCAATGGGGGTAACATAGACATACTTAAACTGGGAAGTTGGCATGTACCCCGTTTAAAAGTTGCAATACTCGTTGAAAAAGATGGACCACAATTCTCTCTGCCATTTGAAACTCCATGGGATGGCTACTTTGCTTTATCGTTTTCATAAAAAATATTCATAGCTGTTGTGGTTGGTGGCTTTATTGAATTGAAGGAATGAACAGATGGCTTCTAAAAAAAGATTATATAGTTTTGCATAATCTGAAAACAAATACAAACAAAGAAGAGCAAATCAAAGCTTTGAAACAGAAAATTACCTCTGTGCGTTCATATTGGAGCATTTTGGCGACCAATTTCTGAAGCATTATGGTGACCGATTTGTGAAGCATGACAATTGTTCTTACATCTACAAGTGTCAGTCGTTATAACCTTTGGCCGCCACTCCTCGTAACTGCTTCGCACCACATGGAAGCCAATAAACCCGTGGATTTTGGCAACTCGTGCACAATTTTCCAACCAAGTTCCTCAACTGTATTGCCACCCCAAATTTCAGCTCTGGATTTATCGTTGTCCGCCATTCTCGAAACTGAAACAATGAAATTCCAAATTTTTAAATTTCTGTCATTTTTAAATGGAGGTTTTTGACGACGATGATCTAATTCATCTTTGTTGTACATTTGTCTTGGGTCTCCTTGAATCAATCGATGTAACTAGTAAGACAATGATTGACTCACTTCTTTTTCATCTTATCTATTTAATGGTGAATAATGTGTATACAACTATTTTTTCATCTTATTTATTTAATGGTGAATAGTTGCATAGTATTGAATATTAGCATTCTCACAACATATGTAAATTTTTTATTTTTAGATAGACAATTAAATGGAGGAATAAAAATAGAGGAATAAAAGAAAAGAAAAAAATATAATTAACATATACTTTTTATATAAATAATGGCAATCATCTAACAGATTTGATTGAGTCTCTTTCACAAGAGTTGTGAGTGCATGTGTATCAAACAGCTGAGATGGAGTTTGGCACGCATTTTATTTTCACTTGATACTTTATAATTAGGGTCACTCTGTCAAGGGATTTTTCGCTCGTATGGGCCTATTTCATTGATTTTATTTCTAAAGAGAGGCCATTAGAGATAGGATCACCATAAGACCCTTTACAATGTGAATCACTCCATGAAGGGATTTATCGCTCACCTGACCATAGGGAGGGTTAGGGCCTCTTTCATTGATTTTATTACTAAAGAGAATATATTAGATATGGGAGCATGAGGAGTGGGTGAATGGAGAACCAAGCATGGACACAACTACTTGTGTTTGGCACCCTTTCTCTCTCTTCTTGTAGTCCAATTGTCTAATGCATACTCCTTATCAAAGGATCTTTCTCTACAAGCATCACATTTTTTCTCAAAAAGGTCATTTATTTTAAGGGTTATTATAAGAGGCAACGATTTGAAATGATTTTACTACCTTTCGAGCTAATACACCACCTCACCCTCTGAAAAGGAATGAAAATTGTTGTGATTTTGGTGACAACGAATTCTTTTAAGGAGGGATTTGGATCCTATTATTCTAAGTTGGTTACAACCAAATAAACCAAGTTAGAATATGGATAGGGATTGCATTTAATAATCGGTTTCTTGTGAATGTATATAAATTCATGTAAGCCCGTAGAGGCAAGTGAGAGAGACGGAGTGAGAACTTGCAAGTCTGTTGTAATCTCCATGATCTGAATAATAAGACAATCGATGCCTATGCTTGGTGGACGTAGCCCAACGTTTGGGTGAACCACGTGAAATCCCTATGTTTCTTATCTGTGTGATTGTTAATTATCATATCTAAATTGTGTTTTCCGCATTGACAATTCTAACAAGTGGTATCAGAGCTACTGTGTGGGAGATCTATGAATCAATATTCGTGGTGCAAGAAGGTGAATTGAGTAGGTGTTGCAGGAGTAAATTGAGTAGAAAGACATCGACGCTCCCTAGGCAGTGTTATAGGCGTGCCGACGCACTCACACTTATGAAATTTCAATTTTCGTGAAGGCAGCGCACACATATCATACACCACAGAGCGTCGACGCTCCCCCATCCACACTCAAGGAGCACTATTGCTCCCCCATGAACCCTAAGGAAGTGTTGAACTTGAAACTAGTGCTCCCCCACCCATTATGGAGCATCGATCCTCTTTAAAACATTCGTATGATTTTTCAAGAAGAAAAATTTAAGGTATGGTTTTGTTTTTATGAAAGTGTACCCCTTGGGATCGGTAAACTTTTTGAATATGGTTGACCAAATGAATCTGACTTTGTTCCATAGTTATCCTAGCACTGATGAATAACCCCCAAAGACTTCCAAGAAATCTTGTCATATCTCCGGTCTAATTTTCAAAACTTTCTTTCAGATTCATCAATATTGAATTATTCAAACGGGCTTCTGACAATTGTTCAACTTTAGGAAGACCTTGAATTATATCACCCGATTTGAACCTTTCATATATCAATGTTATCAATGTATCTCCTTTGTCAATAATTTCTCCATAATGACCATGAACAGTCGCTTTTCGAGTAGCCAAATAGGGTTTAGCTGATCTAATGACTAAAGATTCCTCATCAACTGCTATAATTTGACCAGATTCAGGTAGTGGTTCATCCTCGAATATACATACACTTTTAGGAATCAATTGTTCAGGACTAACTACTAGAAATATTTTTTTGTAGAATTCGGATGAGGAAGAGCACCAATTTGGACCCAAGATATTTTGGAAATGATGTTCCTCCACGAATCGAAATGAGAAATTCTCCTATTTTTGTCCATGAAATAGTAGTTAGGTACTTGGAAAGTATTGAAAGAATTGTGGAAAATGGAATGTTTCTTCGACAAAACTTTTTTATAAGTTAGAAAATGGGAGGATGGGAAGCGGTTGGTGATACTATGTAAATGACCCAAGAGACCTGAAAATTCAATGATTTTTCTCATAGGATCCTCTCTATTTTATTTATTTACCGTATCATAACATTTTGAATCATTGAATAGAACAATTTGAAAACAGTCAGATGGTGACAAAACCATAAAAGATTCATTGTTTTCAAAACCATAAATAGTTCCTTGATGCTTACTAATTAATTGCCTCTCCCCGTTGGAATAGAAAAGATTAGTGTGGTCCAATTTGTTATGGAACATCAAATTTGAACTTGCTTTATTGTCCCTTATCCCCATGAAAAAAAGGGGGTATTTAATCAATCTAGTTTGAATCATATTGCTAA
>ML789693.1:71585-163712 GCA_009831015.1 Picea engelmannii
GAACCAATGGAATACTTGTGTCACTCATTACTTGGATTCGTTCACCATCTTCGTACAAACTAGAATTGCTAACTTGAATCTGCAAGTTGTCCCCTTCCCTCGATAAATCTAGGGAAAAGGATGTTTCCATAATGGGCCCATCACGTATTCCATATTCAACGATAGAATATCCAAAAATGGAATTTATCTGTAGAACACCACTTTTGGGTATTCTAAGAATCGCATCAGGAAAAGATATTATTCTTTTTCCCCATTCTTTATCACACTGCAACAGGACAATGAATCGATTCATTTGCCTTTTTCCCTTCATATTGTAATTCTTAGGGGAAAGGGTGACATAAATAGAGTCTCGATGCTCATCGGATATGGTCCGATCAGTTTCTGAATAACTGAAGATTTGTTCTTCCTTCCCATAGTAGTTTGAGTCACCTGATCTATGTTCCACTTGATCCATGTAAGAATCATAAAGTGATTGATGTTTGGCAACAAAAGGTTGAACATCTACTTGATCCTGATGTTTATGAAATGGAAAGGTTGCAACACTGGATCCGTATATACCTCCCGATAATATCCATAGATAACTCATCCTGAGTATAGGATGAACATTACCGTGTACATATTCAGGTGCATAACACACATTGGTACTCCAGTGCATTTCTCCTTCTAGGTCAGAATATATATTTTTGCGAACTTTTTCCTTGAAGGAAGATGTTCTAACACGAACCTCGGCAATAATTTGTTCTGAATCCACATATTGATCATTCTGAACCAAAAGTAAACTTTGTGGTGGAATAGTTAAGTTTTGTACTTGATCTTGACCATCAATAGTGATGGATAAGTTATTATGACATAGATAAGAAGGATGTCCATTACATGTACGTGTAGGATAAACCAAATTATCATTGAATTCAATCTTTCCATTGAAAGGGGGAGGATAAAATATACTATTTAAAGGAGCACTTTTTTTATGTGAGGTGGAACTCACGTGGATGTTATGTTGAAGAGGATATAAAAGGTTTTATGAAATATATAAAAAAATTATTATTTTAAAACCTTTTGTGGTTATCATTTAATCTTTTTTATTAAGGATCCATCTTTAATATTATTTATTATTCCTCCACATTTAAAAGGTTTTTTATAAGTAGTGGGTATTGGGAGATTTTTTGTGCTAATGGCTAAGATGCAGAGTTCGAAGTTTGAAGTTGAAACGTTCAGGAGTAAAAGAAAATTTGAGCTCTGGAAGCTCAAGATGTGAGATTTACTGGTGCAACAAGGGTTGCAAAAAGCATCTGCAGGCAAGTCAAAGAAACCAACAACCAAGAGGAATGAGGAATGGGAAGATCTGGATGCAAAATCTCTTAGCACCATTTGTTTATGTTTGGTGGATGATGTTTTGTTTAATATCGTAGGAGAGGATACAACATCAGGATTATGGAGCAAGTTAGAAATTTTATATATGACGAAGTCCTTTACGAACAGAATCTACTTGAAGAGACAGTTGTACAGTTTGTGGATGAAAGAAGGTAGAAAAGTTGTTGACCATTTACATACCTTCAATACCCTTATAGTTCAATTGACTAGTATGGAAGTTAAATTCGAAGATGAAGATAAGGCTATTACACTATTGTGTTTGTTGCCTAAGTCTTGGGATAATCTAGTCACCTCTATGAGCTTTAGCTCAGTAGATGTTTTAGATTATCACTCTGTTGTGGGAGCTTTGTTGGCTGAGGAGATGAGGAGAAAATCTAGTAAAGAAACCTCAAATTCAGAGGCGATGTTGGTCATATGTCAAACTAAAGAGAAAAATGAGAGAATTTTTTCTTGATCTAAGTCAAGACACATAAAGGGTAAAGAAAAATTTTGGTACTGTGGAAAAACAGGACATCTCAAGAAATATTGTTGAAAGAGAAAGGAATCTAAGGAAAACTCTAATAAGGAAGAAAATTTGGATGTAACAAATTCAGGTATGACTCATCAAGTTTTATCCGTTTCTAGTAATTTACAATATCAAGAAGAATTGCAATTAGATTCATGTGCCTCCCACCACATGTTCTCACATATAAATTGGTTCATTTCTTACCAAACTGTTGATGAGGGTGTAGTGTTTATGGGAAATGGTATTCCCTGTAAAACTATTGGGGTTGGAAGTATTAGAATCAGGAAGTTCGATGGTATTTTTAGGGAATTAAGGGATGTTAGATATATACTTGATATTAAATCAAATTTTATTTCATTAGGAGTGTTGGATTCTTGTGGATATAACTATAGAGGTCAAGGTGGAGCTCTCACATTGTCGAAAGGTAATTCAGTAGTGATGAAGGAAACAAAGGTTGATAACCTTTATAAGTTGGAAGGGAGTATTGAAGTGGCATATGAAGTGACAGATGTATCTTCTTATTTATGGAAGAAGCATCAGGGTCACAAGAGAAAGAAAGAATTACAGGTACTGGTAAGTGGTAAATCATTTCCAGACTTAAAATCTTTGTTTCTGAATTCCTGCTTGTTTTATATATCTACAAGTTGTGATGGTGGTATAAAGGGATGTTGTGTGTGGGATCCTACTTCTCAAAAGGTCATCATTGACAGAGATATAGTATGTATGGAAAAACCAAAAGGGTTGATTCAATATTGCAACGGTAAATTTGTTTGCATGCTAGATAATTCATTGTATGGCCTACTAGTACCCAGGCAAATATACAAGAGGTTTGAATCCTTCATAGTGAGTCAGAATTTTTCAAAGGGTAGGAATGACTATATAGTTTATAGTACATTCAAAATATTGATGTTATTTTCTGATGATATGCTCAATGCAAGCCGAAGCATGGATAAAATCAGTAAGAAAATGACTCAGGTGGACAGGACAGGACAATTCAGATGAGGGATCAAGGAGCAGCAAAACAAATTATGGGCATAGAAGTATACAGATATGGTAATGGTAAGTTGTGGTTGGAGTTCAGTATGAACATTGTAAAACCAATTTTTATCCCTCTTGCTTTCCATTATAAGTTTTCTTCAAATATAAGTCATGTCTATAAAGAAGAAAAGGTTATGTCTCATGTAAGTTTAGTAGGAGGTATGTTGTATGTGATTAAATGGTTAAGACCAGATGTTTCACATGCTAATGATGTTTTCAGATACATGATAGATTCATGTGTTTCAGTGAAATGGGTGCTTCAGCGTTTCAGAAGCACAAATTTCACCTATAATGGTTACACTGAGATGGTCTGTGATAATTGTAATGTATATTTTACAGGTGTTTTGGATAGGAGGAGATCTATCACTAAATATGTCTCACAACACAGTTGTGGAAGACATGTTGGAGATGGAGTGACCCCTTGGGAAATCCAAACTCATGCAAGTCACACAGGCGGGCTCATGAAACCAGTTTTATTAGAGAAGCTGCAGTGGTGCTTGGCTTCTCTTGGCTTGCAGAAAGGTGATGAATAAAAGGAAGGAGCAAGGTATCAGGTTAATTTTTGTCAAGGTGGAGACTGTTGGGATTTGGTGAAAACGAATTCTTCTAAGGAGGGATTTGGATCCTATTATTCTACATTGGTTACAACCAAATATACCAAGTTAGAATATGGATAGGGATTGCATTTAATAATCAGTTTCTTGTGAATGTATATAAATTCATGTAAGCCCATAGAGGCAAGTGAGAGAAACAGAGTGAGAACTTGCAAGTATTTTGTAATATCCATGATATGAATAATAAAACAAACAATTCCTATGCTTGGTGGACATAGCCCAACATTTTGGTGAACCACATGAAATCCCTATGTTTCTTATCTGTGTGATTGTTAATTATCATATGTGAATTTTGTTTTCCGCATTGACAATTCTAACAAGTGGTATCAGAGCTACTACTTTGGAGATCCGTGAATCAAGATCTGTGGTGCAAGAAGTTGAATTGAGTAGGTGTCTCAGGAGGAAATTGAGTAGAAATTCATCGGTGCTCCTCAGGTAGTGTTAGAGGCACGTTGATGCACTCACACTTATGAAATTTCAATTTTCGTGAAGGCAGCACACATGTATCATAAACCACAGAGCATTGGTGCTACCCCATCAACACTCAAGGAGCGCTAGTGCTCCCCCATGAACCCTAAGGAAGCATTTAACTTGAAACTAGCACTACCCCACCCATTATGAAGGACCGTCGATCCTCTTTAAAACATTTGTATGATTTTTCAAGAAGAAAAATTTCAGGTATGGTTTTGTTTTTATGAAAGTGGAAAGGGAGGATAAAATATAGTATTTAAAGGAGTACTTTTTTATGTGAGGTGGATGTCACATGGATGTTATGTTGAAGAGGATATAAAAGGTTTTATGAAATATATAAATTTTTTATTATTTTAAAACCTTTTGTGGTTATCATTTAACCTTTTTTATTAAGGATCCACATTTAATATTATTTATTATTCCTCCACATTTAAAAGGGTTTTTATAAGCAGTGGGTATTGGGAGATTTTTTGTGCTAATGGTCAAGATGCAGTGTTTGAAGTTTGAAGTTGAAAAGTTCAGCGGTAAAAGAAACTTTGAGCTCTGGAAGCTCAAGATGTGGGATTTATTGGTGCAACAAGGGTTGCAAAAAGCATTGGTAGGCAAGTCAAAGAAACCAACAGCCATGACAAATGAGGAATGGGAAGATCTAGATGCAAAATCTCTTAGCACCATTCGTTTATGTCTAGCGGATGATGTTCTGTTTAATATCGTAGGAGACGATACAACACCAGACTTATGGAGCAATTTGGAAAGTCTATATATGATGAATTCCTTTACGAGCAAAATCTACTTGAAGAGACAGTTGTACAGTTTGCGGATGAAAGAAGGTACAAAAGTTGTCGACCATTTAAATACCTTCAATACCCTTATAGTTCAATTGACTAGTATGGAAGTTAAATTCAAAAATGAAGATAAGGCTACTACACTATTGTGTTCATTTCCTGAGTCTTGGGATAATCTGGTAACATTTATTAGCTTTAACTCAACAGATGTTTCATATTATGACTCTGTTGTGGGATGTTTGTTGGCTGAGGAGATGAGGAGAAAATCTGGTAAAGAAACCTCACCTTCAAAGGCAATGTTGGTCAGAGATCAAACTAAAGAGCAGAATGAGAGAATTTTTTCTTGATCTAAGTCAAGACACAAAAAGGGTAAAGAAAAATTCTGGTATTGTGGAAAAACAAGACATCTCAAGAAAGATTGTTGGAAGAGAAAGGAATCTGAGGAAAACTCTAAGAAGGAAGAAAATTTGGCTGTAACAAATTCAAGTATGACTGATCAACTTTTGTCTGTTTCTAGTAATTTACAATATCAAGAAGAATGGAATTTAGATTCAGGTGCCTCCCACCACTTGTGCTCACATAGAAATTGGTTCATTTCTTACCAATCTGTTGATGAGGGTGTAGTGTTTATGGGAAATGGTATTCCATGTAATTTTGTTGGGGTTGGCAATATTAGAATTAGGATGTTCAATGGTATTATTATGGAATAAACAAATATTAGATATGTACCTGATCTTAAATCAAATTTGATTTCATTAGGAGTGTTGGATTCTTGTGGATATAAGTATACAGGTCAAGGTGGATCTCTCACATTGTCGAAAGGTAATTTAGTAGTGATGAAGGCAACAAAGGTTTATAACCTTTATAAGTTGGAAGGGAGTACTGAAGTGGCATCTGAAGTGATAGATGTATCTTATTTTTTATGGCAGAAGCATCAAGGTCATAAGAGAAAGAAAGAATTAAAGGTACTGGTAAGTGGTAAATCATTTCCAGACTTAAAATCTTTGTCTCTGAATTCCTGCTTGTTTTATATCTTTGCAATTTATGATGGTGGTATAAAGGGATGTTTTGTGTGGGATCATACTTCTCACAAGGTCATCATTGACAGAGATATAGTATGTATGGAACAACCAAAAGGGTTGATTCAAGATCGCAACRGTAATTTTTTTTGCATGCTAGATAATTCATTGTATGGCCTATTGGTACCCAGGCAAATATACAAGAGGTTTGAATCCTTCATAGCGGGTTAGAATTTTTCAAAGGGTAGGAATGACTATACAGTGTATAGTAAATTCACAGTCTTGATGTTATTTGTTGATGATATGCTCGATGCAAGCCGAAGCATGGATAAAATCAGTAAGAAAATGACTCAGGTGGACAGGACAATTCAGATGAGGGATCAAGGAGCAGCAAAACAAATTATGGGCATGGAAGTATACAGAGATGGTAATGGTAAGTTGTGGTTGGAGTTCAGTATGAACATTGTAAAACCATTTTTTATCCCTCTTTCTTTCCATTATAAGTTTTATTCAAGTATAGGTTCTGTCTATAAAGAAGAAAAGGTTATGCCTCGTGTAAGTTCAGTAGGAGTTTTGTTGTATGTCATGAAATGGTTAAGACCAAATGTTTCACATGTTAATGATGTTGTCAAATATGTGATAGATTCAGGTGTTGCAGTGAAATGGGTTCTTCAATGTTTGAGAAGCACAAATGTCACTTATAATGGTTACATTGAGATGTATATTTTACAGGTGTTTTGGATAGGAGGAGATATATCACTAAATATGTCTCAAAACATAGTTGTGGAAGACATGTTGGAGGTGGAGTGACCCCTCGGGAAATCCAAACTCGTGAAAGTCACACAGGAGAGATCATGAAACCAATTTTATTAGAGAAGCTGCAGCGGTGCTTGGTTTCTCTCTGCTTGCAGAAAAGGTGATGAACAAAAGGAAGGAGAAAGGTATTATGTTAATTGTTGTCAAGGTGGAGATTTTTGGGATTTTGTGACAACGAATTATTCTAAGGAGGGATTTGGATAATATTATTCTGCATTTGTTCCAATCAAATAGACCAAGTTATAATATGGATAGGGATTGCATTTAATAATCAATTTCTTGTGAATGTATATAAATTCATGTAAGCTCGTAGAGGCAAGTGACAGAGACAGAGTGACAACTTGCAATTCTATTGTAAACTCCATGATCTGAATAATAAGACAATCGATGCCTATTCTTGGTGGACATAGCCCAACATTTGGGTGAACCACGTGAAATCCCTATGTTTCTTATCTGTGTGATTGTTAATTATCATATGTGAATTGTGTTTTTCGCATTGACAATTCCAATAAAAATGAGCATGAAAAATTGGTTGAGCATGAGCCATGGGATGAATGAGGGAATTGATTGGATAAATTCATTGTCTGAAGGAGAGAAATCTCGGTGATTACAAGGAAGTGGTTGACTCGATTTATCTATTACCTCTTACCAATTAGAGTTGAATGGTGGAGAAAGAGCATAAAGTATATGCATCAAGGTGTTAGACTCGGTTATCTTTGCTTGAGTGAAGTAAAGGTATCGTTGAAGGGAATGTAAAATAAATATGTAATCGTTCTACCACCAGTATTGATTGGTTATTTTAATAGGGAGAAGGCCTTGAAGTTGACTCTCTTTTCATTTCTTTTTGTTTAATATATAATTACCCTATTATGGTTACCATCTCTACCATCCATCCTTTCTCTTAGATATAATATAAAAAGCTTATCCATCTTAATAATACTTTCTCTCTATAATGCTTTCTCTATATAGATATTTTAGAAAAAAAATTACTAAAAATTCATCTATTTTCTTTATCTTGCACTAAGCTTGTTTTAGTATGACAAAAATAATATGGAGGGCAGCTTAGATAAAGACTATGTATCCATCTAAGAAAAAAATTTGGAGGAAACCCCCATTCATAAGTTTTTGGAAACAAACATAAGACTGCCACTCAATCAATATGCCACACTTTGCCTAAGTTGTAATTAACCTTTATATATATGGAAATTTTTGAAAGAATCCTAGTCAATTTCTTCCCACTCAAACTAAAGTAATGAAAAAGTTTTGTGCACTAGGAATTTATTAAAAACATTGAAACACCAAAGTGGTGGAAAAGGTGTGTAAAGGATGTTAATCCAAATTAGCCATGAAAAAAGATGCCTGAAAGTTCACCATGAAAGTGGTCGTCGGATTAGGATATTTCCAAGAAAGTGGCCGTCAGGTTAGGACTTTCATGTACGTACATTAAATCGCCATGAACGGGTCGATCTCTCTCACAAAATTTCAAGTTTAAACGAAGATTTGGTTGAAAGAATCCATGTGGTGATCGAAATTGAATCATAATTCAATACCCATTACTTAGCTTTTGCATCTATTAGCACTATGTAATTTTCCCAAGGTTGTGGAGGCAGTTACAGAGGCAACATCAAAACCACTTCGAGTCTTGGATCTAGCCCTCCAAGACTCATAGAGGGATCTCTCTGTCTGATATAACTTTTTGAGTATGGATCTTATGCTAGCTATGCAGAATATGATTTGTTTTTGAGTTGGGTAGGTGCAGAGAATATGAACCATGGGCAATGGAGTCACAATCTGAGATTTAATCAAAAACAAATTCTACAGACAGCCTTACAGGGCAAGGTAGGAAAATCATTGGATCTTCATAGGCTTGAGGTATGGCAGAGGAGAAAAATGTTAAGAAGTCGAATTAAAGATAGAGTCGTAAAGAATTATGCATTTAAATTTCACTGGAAAACATTGACATTGCTTTAAACTGGGAACATGGTGTTTTTACACAAATCCTGATCTTAAATATCTTCAAAACAATAGAGAACAGAAACACATATGAAAATAGAAGAAAACACAATCATAGTGAGAAAAACTTCACAAATGCATTTGACACAAGAATCTTGTAACCGCTGCGACTGTATTATTGGATCGATGAAATACAGAAAGCTCTGTGAGCTCCGATACAAAATTAAATCATGGTCCTTGGATCCTCCTTGTACATTTGAATTGTTAAAATATATAAAATGGACTCTCCCCAGGCTCGGGAGGTCGAATTCAACCACCTCGGCCAAAAATAGCCACAAATCCCCAAAAATATGGAACTGTCCACCATGAAAGATGGGTCGAATTGCTGAAAACAAGGGGTCAACTCAGAAATTTGTTTCTCTTCAACGATGGCACCTGTGTAAAACATGAAGGAGGTTATTTTATAGGGGTTTGTCTGGACCACAAACATCCTTTGGTTTCTCCAATTTCATCTCCATCTCGTCGAAACAGCTCCCGCAAAATCAAAACTGAAACAGGAAAAACGAAAAAATGAAAAAATGAGGCTGAAAGATGGATTTGATTCTCCCAACTGGTGGCACCTGTGCAAAATATGGAAGATTTTTTTGTTCTTCAGCCTGTGATGAACAAAATCCTCTCTCGGTTTTTTAAAATTTGTTTCCATTTGCCGGAAATCCACCTTAGAAGATGAAGTTATGAAGAGACAAAAAAAAGCGGTTTTAAGTTTTTCGGGAAGGCGATTTTGGAGGGCAGAGATGTTTACATGGGCCCCCCCTGAGGTGGTAAGTGGTATTGGGAGGGCGGGGGTCCGAGTTCACCCTGAGGTGACACATGTACCTCCCAATACCACCAACTCGGACCCCAAGTTATTGATGGGACGTGAGGGGGAGGGGGGGTCCGAGTTGTACTCGGAGTGCGTGAGTGTAGACTTAGGATTAAGGTGTTTTATTAATTTATTATTATTATTTGTATTATATTTTATTTATTATGTGTTTTCGTTTTTTTAATATATGTGTTTTATATTTGTGTTTTTTGTTATATGTTTTATTTAATTAATATATGTTTTTTATTATATGTTTTGTTAATATATGTTGTATATTTTATTTTTTTTATTTTTATTACCTTTTGTATTTAATATTTGTTTTTATTTTTTATTTATTACATTTTATATGTTTTATTAATATGAATTTGTTTTGTCCCCGAGGTGTAGGACAATCGGTGATGGAGTGTGTTGTTAAGCCACTCTGTGTTGTTAAAGTCACCGGTTCGAAACCTGCGGGGACAAAAAATCCAACCATGTTAAGGGTTGGTGTGGCTCAGGCCGGGTGCGATCCCTGGGTGATTTTGACGGCTTATATTCCCCTGAGTCGCGGTTTCTCAAGCCACAGGTTAATCGCATAGCCAACAGGTCCTGCACAAATTAACAAACAAAAAAAAATATATGAATTTGTTTTAATTGTTTTATAGCTTTATTGTTTTCAATTAGTATTTAATTACAATTTTGATTAATAAAATACTAACCTAAGTACTAACTTAAACAACTAACTTAATTATTAATTAATTAATTAATTAATTATTAACTAGTCTAACCTATTCTAACTATACTAAATTTTATTACTAACATTATTAATCCTATTGTTTTTTTTTCCTAAGTTCGTTTATTCATGCAGGGATAAAATTGGCGAAGGGGTGAAGAAATGAAGGGTGAGGGACTGAAGGGTGCAAAAGTGGATGAAGGATGCAACAGGGTGATGGAGGATCGGGCAAAATAGATGGAGGGGGAAAGTGGAATCAACCGAGCCAGATGTCTTCATCACGAGAGCAACGTCAAATAAGCAATCGAAGAATCGAGTTACCTATGATTATAGGACCCCAACAACATCTAAAGACTAAAATTATCTTTATTATTGTTGGTTGTTATCTATTTCTTGATATGATGTAACTTCCCACAACACAAAATTCATCACAAATCTCATGCCTATTTTGGACGCCTTATTTTTTTTAATCCTCACTTGAATTAATGTGTTAAGTATATTTTTTTATCCTTGTCAGTATGATAATTGGCATGACATTAAATTTCCATACTTAATTTGTTCAAATATCATGCTCACCAAAATGATATTTTCTCTGTTATCTTTGCCTCCTTTCTTGGCTTTGCAAAAAAACAAAACAATTAGTCATGTGTTATGGGTGTAAATTGCAATGACATTGAATTCTAATTATAAACATTCACTACCAATATGTGTTTCAATGACAATTTTGAAGAGAACAGAATAGACATCTACTCAACCTAATGAAACAAGGTCATCTCTCTTTCTTCATATTCACATAGTCCATCTCTCTAACAACATCTAACATGGTTATAGCATTAGTATCTAATATTTTATTATTATTTGAGAACATTCGCTAGCCTCTCGGCCACTTAGTATACTGTTCACAACATCCCTCTTATTGCAATGGATACTTAAAGAGGAAACACATAATTAATAATTGAATCTAAATTTCTCAACAATTCGTTGATCTTGTATAGGGTTTTTCCATCTCATTTTGATGATAACACATAGTTTTTCTTTGTTTCACACAAAATTATCTTAATGATTTTGTTTGGGATTAAAAAACTCCATTAAGATCGATGAATATTGTATGTTCTTGATTAGTTTTATGTATGAACCTACACAAAATAGACCTTGTCAACATCACAAAACTTAAAAATGGAATTATTCCTTACTTATATGATCATTCCCCTATGCCCATTTTTATGTATCTTTATTTATAACACTCCTCCTTATTTCTAGAAACATTGACATCAGTGTGATGATACATTAAGTGTAGAATATTTGAGAATGCTCCTTATATCCCTTTCCATGTTCATCGTCGCAAGTCCAAGAACAATGAGATGTATCATTTAAACCTTAGGGATTCTTAAGTAAGTTATGAGGAAGTTAATGTAATTCATGTAATCCTTAGATCTTTGCAATGGGGATTATGCTCTAACATCCATTATGTTGCACATTTTTTTGCATGGTTTGAAAAATAGAGTGAACAATCAATGTCCTCAACAATAACCACATATTTGGGGGTTTTGATGAGAAATTTCCTTTATCTTTGTGTTTGTATCAACCTTAAGAATCTCTTAATTATAGACATATTAGCCTACATCATAAGAAATGGGTGAAATCATGCTAGATTTTCGTGTTCCTAGAGTCTTATAAATCAAGTAGGTTCCCTTCATGGATTTTATAGTGTTTTGATAGAATTACCCCCTTTCAATAAAGGCCTGAAGGTCTATGAAAATTTGTTCTTTTCTGATGAGATCTACAACAAATGTGACTCTCATGGTCAAGCATGATTGTGATGTTCTCAAGATATGAATCTAAGTTGTAATGTTCAATTATCATATGGATAAGTAGAACACATCCTCTCTTATATGGGTGTCCACAAAAGGCTTAATATTGAAATTGTGTCTAAAGCTTTACATTGTCATTTAAAACACTTTGAAACTCCTCCTAAGAAAAGAATTATGGATTGGTGTTTATGATTTTATTTATTTAGTTTATAATATGCATGTAACCCATAGGAAGATTAGATTTAAAATTACAAAGTATTAGTATTATTATTTTCTATTGAAATTACAACTTATCTATTTTGTGGTTTGTTAACTTTAACATTGTAAAAAATTGGAAGGGCGATATTTTATTTATAATAATATTTGCTTTGAAATATATACTTAGTTTACTCTTCTCAATTGAAGTACAACTACTTTTGCAACTTTTCATCATGGAAGGGTTGGATGAAAATATAACCTTGAAATTGAAATGAAGAGGAACCCTTCAAATTTGATCATGGATCCCATGAGCCCTTTGTTGAATGCCAATTCCTCTAGAACCAATCAAATGAATAGCTCACACTAAATGACCCCAATCATATACCGTTAATGGCCCAGATTTAAGTATGACATTTTGGTTTTGGCTAAAAGGTTTGTCCTCACTAGATTTAGTGTTTTGGAATGAAGTGTTAGGGACCTAACCTCCCTAACCCCTCATGTAGGTAGAATTATATATTTTCCATGTAATAAAGGCGGACACTAGTTAATAAGGAATATTTAATAAATATGAACACCTCAATGTAATAAGACTTAATAGAATCGTTTTCTTCTATAAAGATCTTCCTCTAGAATGTTCATTAGAAGATAGAATTAGTATAAACAAGAGTAGGAGGCATGAGAAAGATTTGTCTTGAGAATTATCGTAACAGAGCATTGATTTTCTTGAGGTTTCCCGCTCAAAGAGGCAAGTGAACATTTTTTTCTATCAATAAAGGTATTATTTTTTGTTGTGTTTCTCTAGACTTTATTGTTCCACTGGAATTTTTTGCAGTATTTCCATTTTCTACTTAATATAACAGATTTGGTACCTAACAAGTGCTATTAGAGAAATTTCCTCTGCGGAAAATTTGGGTTTTTTTTTTTCAGGGTAGAAACAGATACTATCAACATATTTAAAGAACGGAGATTTGTCGCTTAGTGGGTAAAACTGCAGTGAGGAAGCCTACACACAGGAAATATGGAAGGTTTCACGGGGTTTCCTAGAAACAATTGTCTCACCTTGATGGAAACCTTTGTAACCCTTATTGGTACCCCTCAAGTAGTACCACCTCAGAAAAAATATGTACACAACCATCACTCCCACGTACCAGTAGGTATATCAGGATTCCCCTAGGTCTCTTGAAACCATCTCTAGATCAATCGATTGACCGCCTAACTGTTATAGTGATATTGAGAATAACACTTGGGAAGATACTCTCTATCACATGGGTAATCAGGTAGTAAAACTAAGGGTATGGTTGATCCTCCTTAGTATGTTCCCTGAGATATTGGGATGAGTACTACTATTCAACCCCACACATATATCAAAGAGCTATAGCATAGGGAAAACCCTTGTCTATAGGAACCTTGAAAACCCTAACCCTTGGGAAAGGAATATAACATACAAGGAAGATAAGATATATATTGTCATGCAACCCTGCCTCCTGCATTTTGGTTGCGACATTCATACAAAAAATTGTTTCCTGTTAACATTCTGGGAAAAATGTTGCTGCAATATTCTTCGGTCTAGATTCTAAGTCTGGAGAAGTATAGTGTTCTTGTCCACACCTGTATTTGGGACCTAGACCCTTAGGTCCCTCTCTTCATCATGATCATCATGGTACATATCAGTTTTAACCCTTATTTTTCTGTTGGAAAATTGGTTGTCATTGATGTCAACCTTAGAAGAAGTCCAAAAGTCTCTAGAAGTGATGGGAATAATTGAAGAAGTCTGTAAAGTGGTCCCCTTATGGAATATCTTTAAGCATGGCCCTCATGAGAAGACACTTTGAAGAAATCTACAAGAATCTCTAGAAATATGGTTAATTTGTTAAGTGGTTAAGAATCCCCAAAGGTTGTGGTCATGAATGTTGGTTGAGAAAAAAGAAAGTGAAGGACATTGCAAATGGATGCAAAAATCTCGTAGATGGATAGTCCTTGTCATGTTGTTCCAACGGTACGTGGAACATCGCATAGTTCCTCATGATTGAGTAGTTATACCTAATCCAAATGGATTTTGGCAGCCTCCCACCTATTCCAACTAGCTTTGTTTGGCAGTTTTCTAGTTTAGCGGTTTGTTCCTACTTTTCGGGTCTGTGACTTCTAAGGCCGTTTTGAGGCCCTAAACAACATTTTTAGGGCTCGCCACAATTTTACTATAGATAGAGTCAGAGTCTGATGGAAACATGTGTATTTCTCAGATAGATCTTTTCAACGGGTTATCGTGTGCCTAAAACAGAGATCGTATGCAAAAGTTATGACCCCGAGAAGTTGATGTACTAACTTAACCAAATGGGGCCCACATGACTTTTGGAGCTTCATCTACTAGGGTTAGGTTTTTGGATGTCTAGGGTTTTTAAAATTCTTGTTTATTGTAAAAAGGCCTTTAGATCCTCACTGTAATCATCTTCTTGCGAATGAGTGCAGTTGTCACATCTCTTCTCATAGCTAAGCCACCATAATTATAGCAAGCTTGTTTTCTGCTACATTTTATAGTTTCATCTTATTTCCTTATTAAATAGAAACCAGTTTTACTGTATATATGTTATTATGTGTTAAGCATATTTTGATAATTATCTGTATTCATTTTTTTCTGCTCATAAAATCTGGATCAGTGGTATCAGAGCGGTCTTCTCCTTATTGTTCTTAATGCATGTTCCCAATGAGGTCGGGGTACAAAGAATTGGACCTCGAGCTTGTTTCTCTTAAGGAAAAAAGATCTCGCATTCCCAAGAGACCTCTCATGGTGGGAGAAAGGAAAGACGATGGGACAAAAGATCACTTCAAAGTTTTTCTCGAGGAATCCCTCACGCAATAGAGGAACGAGATGATGGATAGTTTTGTGCCAATCCTTCGGCGGCTACCAACAAGCAATGCATCCTCCTCAAGAGGAGGCGTCGCCCACTTCAAGGTACAAATAAAATTCGATATTCCTATATTTGAAGGCCAAATAGATGCAAATTTGGTAGACAAATGGTTGAATCTGCTAGAAGGGTATTTCTTTATCCATAACTTCTCAAATAGAGAAAAGATTACTTTTTCTCTCTTCAAAGTCGTTCCCCATGTTAAATATTGGTGGGAAACTTTCTGTGAGCAAAACGAAATAGAGGAACCCTCATTATTTACAGTCGTAGTCACCTAAGATTCCTTCAAGGATGATATTAAGGAACAATAATACCTTGTTGAAAGTTATGACGACCTGTACACAAAATGGACCACACTATGGTAGGAAAGAGACCAAGCAGTGCCCAAGTTCACAAATATCTTCCATGCCTTGCGCACCAATATAGGTATCAAAGATTATGAGATACATCCAGTGCTCAAGTATCATGATGGTCTGCATAGATACATCCAATTCGAAATGGAGTTTCTGGACATCTCATCCTTGGTCATGGCCTACCTATATGTCGTCAAAATCGAGTAGAAGCTCAAACAAAAGACGTGAAAATTTGGGCCTAGGAACCCCTCACAGCAAAATCCAGAAAAGGGTAGCCCCAACCTACAGAACAAAGGACGGAGCAAAGACAGATCACCTCAGGACAACCAGTCCAGGCTGCAAGCAAAGAAGGACACCGGAAAGAAAAAGAAAGATATAGGGAAGTGGTGCGACTTCCATAAGATCCCCTGGCATAACACTGTTGATTTCTGCTCAAAGAAGTCGTTGGTGGCTGAGGTGAAATCATCTGAATTAGATGCAGGTTTCGACTATAAGTCAGAACTAGAAAGGGGGAGACGAATCATTGACGCAGAACCCAGTGCTACTGTTGCTACCACCAAGCTCTAGTCTGGTGAACCAGATGATCCAGAGGAATACAAATGCCATTTTCATTCACAGATGTGGGTGAAGGGTACCCCATTTCACTTCATCATTAATAGTGGTAGCCAGAAGAACCTCATATCAGTAGAAGTTATCAAGCGACTCGCCCTGCCAACAATGTCACACCTACATCCCTACACCATCGAATGGCTCTGCCAAGGAAGAGACATCCATGTCAGACAACAATGTCGCATGTCATATGACATCAACCAATTCAAAGACGAGGTATTGTGTGATGTTTCCCCTCTCGAATTTTTTAATTTCCTTTTGGGACAACCATATATATGGAAACGTCATGTTGTATATCACTCTAGGCCTCGCAGTGTTATTATTACTTTGAACAAGAAATTGTACAGGATACCTGAGGCAGTCCCACCTAGTGTTATTTCTTTGATCTCTACCAAGAAATGCAGGAAGGTCATCTCTCAGACAAGGAAGTTTGTCTTATTTTTTATTCACTCTCAGAATGAATGAAAGATCGTAGCCACATCCAAGGTCTCTGTGGACAACCTCTCCACACAACAGAACTAAGTGGATAAGGTCATGGAAGAATACTCGGATATCTTCTCCTCACCTACCAGGGTACCTCTACACTGTCAGGTCAAGCACCCCATCGATATGACCCCTTACGCATCGCTACCCAATGGGATAGTCTATCGTCGCTCTCTGTTAGAGAATGATGAGATCAAGCCATAGATCCAATAATTTATCCACTAGAGGCACATCTGTACCATCTCATCACCTTGCGGGAGTCGAATCATGTTGGTACAGAAGAAAGAATGGAACCTAGAAACTTTGCATTGATTATCAAGCCCTGAATAAAATCACAGTCAGAAACCGGTACCTGATTCCTCGAATCAATGACCTCCTTGATCATCTTACGAGGGGAAAATACTTCAGTAAGATTGATCTGAAGTCTGGATACCGCCAGGTCTCGATAGAATAGACAGATGTATGGAAGACCACCTTCAAGTCAAAGGAAGGTCTTTTTGAATGGTTGATCATGCCCTTTGGTTTGAAAAATGCTCCAGCCACTTTCATGAGGATGATGGACAATATCCTGCGACCATTCACTAATACGTTTATAGTGGTGTATCTGGATGACATCCTCATTTACAGCAAGACTTAGGAAAAACACTTGCAACATATTCAGCAGGTTCTACACACCCTGCGACAGCACAAGCTATACACCAACTTGGAAAAATGCTCCTTTGGTATGGACAGGGTCCATTACCTAGGCTACATCACTGATCAACATGGCGTACATGTGGATCCAAAAAATATCCAAGTCATCCGTGACTGGCCAACCCCAACCACACTCACTGAGCTTCGGAGCTTCTTGGGCCTTGCCAATTTCTACCACAGGTTCGTGTTAGCATTCTCCCATATTACATGGACCCTCAGCCAAGTAACCAGGGATGGTGGTAAGGATAAATTTGTGTGGGGTCAGACCCAACAACAAGCGTTTGATGATTTGAAGTAGTGTTTGTTCTTAGCCCCAATACTTTCACTACCGAACCTGCAACAACACTTTGAGATTGAGACAGATGCTTCAGACTATGTGGTGGGCACCATTCTTACTTAGCACGGCTACCTTGTGGCCTATCATAGTGAAACACTATCAAATGTTGTTCGTAAGTACCCTACTTACGACAAAGAATGTACTCCATTGTGAAAGATTTCCGCTAATGGGGATATTACATTCTTGGGAAGGAGAAAGTCATCCACACTGATCATAAGCCACTACAGTTCATGCAGACACAAGGAAAATCATAGAATGACCTCCATCAGAGGTGGTCCATATACTTGCAACAATTCCACCTCAACATCAAGTATAAAACAAGAATCACCAACCACATCGTTGATTTCCTTAACAGACTTCCAGTTGCAGCACTCACCACGGTGCTAGACTCTTGCATCCATTATACCTCTAGATGGCCCCAACTCTATGTGATAGACCCAGACTTCACCACCACCTACCAAATGTTGGGCGCAAATGCAGTGGTCGCTAATTTCCATCTTCAGGATAGGTTGTTGTGTCGTTTGGGACATATCTACGCTCCATCAAGCGAGCGAGCGAAGCTGATATGGGAAGCCCACTACGGTCGGGTGGCAGGACACTTCGGCATTGAAAATAGAGTTTTGATGTTGCAGAAACATTTCTACTGGCTGAAACTTTGACAGGAGGTCAAGAAGTATATCAGGTTATGAATTACCTGCGCTATTTCCAAACCGACCATTAAGAAACAGGGCATGTACACCCCTCTTCCTACTCTTGATAGTCCATGGGAATCCATCTCAATGGACTACATGTTGGGCCTCCTATCCACCAAGTGAGGAAATGACTGTGTTTTTGTGGTTGTTGATCACTTTTCAAAGATGGTGATTATGGTTGCCTGGAAGAAGAGCATCATAGCAGAGACCACTGTCAAGATTTTCTTTGAACAGGTATGGGTACATTTTGGAATCCCACAAACCATTGTCTTAGATAGGGACATTCGATTTCTCATCACATTCTGGTCGAGCCTCGGGTCACTATTGGACACTAAGATCACCAAATCCACGGCCTTCCACCCCAAAACAGATGGCCAAACCGAGGTCATAAATCGAATGATCGTGCATATCTTGCACATGTATAATTCCAAGCACCCTCGCATATGGGATGAGATTCTTCCCTATGTTCATCATAGCTACAACTGATCCCTTCATAGCTCAACCGGACATAGCCCCTTTCAGGTCAGATTGGGATTCCAACCATTGGGTCCCATAGATGTTGCACTACCCCTTGCGGTTACCTCAATCGACTCATCTCCTACTCCAAATGAAGATGACAAAGCCACCCGGTTCATTGAGAGGATCCAACACATGTGCCAATGGATTCAAGATATCCTATAGAAGTCCAATGATAAGTACAAGTAGTGCCATGATCAACACCGAGTGCCACATAAGTTTCAGGTGGGTGACAAAGTTTGGTTGCACTTGCAGAAAGAATGCCTTATATAACCCAATCAAAAGCTTCACCCACTCCGTTATGGGCCATACACCATCACCAAGGTTGTGGGAGATAATTATTTCGAGCTCAACATTCCTCCTTTCCTTGGTCTGCACCCAGTATTCAACGTGGATCTCCTTCGACCTTATTTCCCACCATTATTTGGCACTTCAGAAATAACAGAACATATGACACCCATAGAGCTCAACCCCGACTGCATACAATAAGAATCCAGTGATCATATTGTGGACAAACAGTTCAAGGGAACTCGCCAGCAAAGGATCCATCTTTATCGAGTTGTCAAAGCAGGACAGCTCCTGCACCAAGGCAAGTGGCTCACCCGGGGCCTAATTCAATAGAAATTTCCTCATCTAATGGGGGAACTCAATGAAATGGAGACCATTTATTCCTAAGGGGGGAGGAATTATCCATATGGATGTTGGTGGCCTCCCACCTATTCCAACTGGCTCATTTTGGCAGTTTTCCAGTTTGGCAGTTTTTTCCTGGTTTTCGAGTCCCTGACTTCTGGGGTCGTTTTGAGGCCCTAAACAACGTTTTTAGAGATTGCCATAGTAAAATTGTCGATGGAGTCAGATTCTGACAAGAGCATGTTTATTCCTTGGATAGATATTTCCAACAGGCTATCGTTCACCTAAAATGAAGATCATATGCAAAAATTAAGACCCCAGGAAGTTGATGTACTAACTTACCGAAACGGGGCCCACATGAGTTTTGGCGCTTCATCTACTAGGTTTAGGTTTTTGGATATCTAGGGTTTTTTACAGTCCTGTTTATTGTAAAAAGGCCTTCAAATCCTCACTATAATCATATTCTTACAAATGAGTGCATCTGTCACATCTCTTCTCAAAGATAAGTCGCCACCATTCTAACAAGCTTGTTTTCCGCTGCATTTTACATTTTCAGCTTATCTCCTTATTGAATAGAAACCAGTTTTATTGTATATCTATTATTCTGTGTTAAGAATATTTTGATAATAATATGTATTCATTTATATCTACTCATAAAATATGTATCAGTGGTATCAGAGCAGTCTTCTCCTTGTCCTTCTTAATGCATGTCCCCAACGAGGTCAGGGTACAAAGAATAGGGTCTCGAGCTTGTTTCTCTTGAGTAAATAATACCTCGCATGCCCAAGAGACCTCTCATGTTGGGAGAAAATAAAGACGACGGGATAGGATATACCTTCAAAATGTTTCTCGAGGAATCCCTCATGCAATAGAGGAACGAGATGTTGTATAGTTTTGCACAAATCCTTTGGTGTCTACAAACAGGTGAAGCATCTTCCTCAAGAGGAGGCACCACCCACTTCAAGGTATAAATCAAATTTGATATTCCTATATTTGAAGGTCAAATAGACACAAATGTTGTATACAAATGGTTGAATCTTATAGAAGGGTATTTCTCTATCCACAACTTCTCGAATAGAGAAAAGATTACTTTTGCGCTCCTCAAAGTCATTATGTAACACCATGTTTCCCCCATTCTGTAAATATAACTATATTGGCCAGGGAACTATGGAAAACTCAAAGGTGTGAATGTTTGTTTTGATGGACCTTTGAATAAAAGGTCGATGAATGTAAATTCTATTATTTTAATAGAAAATGGAAATGCATATTGCATGACTGTTCTGAAGGGGATGTGCTAAGAGAGACCACAATTGCTAATGAAAAGGTGGTGGAGGGGACCCAAAATGGTTTCGTTAACCTACAACAATTCAGTACCATGTTGGATTTAAATTTCTCAAGATAAAAACAACCCTCTAACCAGGAAATGAATTCCTGTCAGACTTGGTAAGTGGGAAGGCCTCCTCAAGAGTTAATGAGGGGATGGAGCAAACTTCCCATCTGTAAGGCTTTCAGACCTGACCACGGACTAGGGAATTCGAGCCACATGCAATCTTGTTGAGGAAGGGAAGAAGTGAAGTGTGGTGTGGGCAGAGAGGACCTGTGAAGAGTGCATAGACGAGAGCAGAAGCTCTTGGGTCCGAGGAAGGATTGAAAATGAAAACAGTGAGTTCTAATCACAGAGAATAGAGACAGAGCCAGAATAAGGAGAGTAACCTTCATCCTTATCTATTCATGTATTGGGATAAGGAGAGTAACCTTTGTCCCTAACCTTCGTTGAGATGGAAGTAAGAGATTGAATCTCAAAGCATCATGGCCTAAGCTTAGGGGTGGCCAGTGATAAATCCATTGGGAGTGAATGAGCCTATGGTTGGGTGGAAATGAGCACCCCTCTCCGCAGTCACATCACACCTTATGGTTCTGATAAGTGTTTTTATGACTTGTGCTTTGAATTGTAAATAATGGATGCATTCTTGTATTTATGTGCCTATAAATGGTTTATGTATTGAATGATTAAGTTAAGAGTATGTGTTTGTTCCTTAAGAACTTTTACATCTTCTTGGTTTTTCCCTTATTCTCTAGTTTAGTTCCTCGAAATCAATTTCCCTAGGGAATTTCATCACCATCCTAGAGTCGAGTGAGTACTTCCCTAATTGCGGAGGTTGAATCCTGCAATCACTGCGAGGACAGAGTCTATTAAGCTGAGGAGAGGTAGTGCATGTATGCACTGAATCTTTGCAAGGTGGGAAGAGGCCACGACCATATTAAGTCCTAGAGTTGAGTAATGAACACAAGGGGTGCACGGAAGAATCCTTCCAAGAATTACATTCAAGAGAAAGAGCGCAAAAATATTAATTCTTTCAGAGCCAACAAAGCTCGGGAAGAATAGTGAGATTTAAGTGTCGAAAGGGAATATCCTTTCATTTGGAAGATGAACGAATGAGACCCGTTCGGGAGAATCCAAGGTTTGTCGCGACCATTAGATTTGAAGAAGACGCGCAGGCATTAACGCCTTGACTACCACCATCTTCGCAAGTTCGAAGAATGTTGGTAATCATCATGAAGGAGACAGATCCTCTGATACCCAAAGTTGCGATGTGATCTCGACCGTTGGATCGAGGAATGTCGTGGACTATCGATCTGAGGCGATCATATTAACGCAAGTAGTACGTGGGAATTTGAGAAATAAATAAAAAATCATCTTCCTTTCAGAAACAATTCCTCTCTTTCTACGGTTTCTAAATTGGAAAGTCAGGGAACCAGCCCGAACTCCCAGTCAAGGATCTCTGATTCTAGAACCAAACAACTCTCTAATACCTTAGTGGTCTCGTTCTGTAATTAAACGCATCCCCTTCCGATTTCCTGGTGTGGTTCTAATAGTACCTGTGACCTTCCCCTCCGCGCTTGTGAAATTTATGAGTTTGAGTGTTAGACCCCTTTTTGGCAAAATCCTCCACATGACCACTGGCGGTGACCACGGGACTAACCAAAAGGTGCTTCGCGATCTTTAACCTTGGGTGTTTTTCTATGGGACAAAACCATTACTCCCGATTTTCGATTTCCCGATCAGCAAATCCTCTGGGCACTAACTCTTTCCACTAGGCCCCTTTGATTGTGTCGTGGATATAACCTAGGGCCCAACTACCAAGTGCTTCGGGACTTCGTGCTTCTCATCTCCCTAGGGCAATTCACATCTCTCCTCTAAAGTCCGATATGCAAACTCCCTCCAAGACCCAATCTATAGTCCACGTTCTTCCATGATCCTACGGTCCAAATCAACTCGCGAGTCCTCACAACTCTGCCTTTAACTTTCCTGATTTGCAAATCAGCGAAATGTTAATCTTCCACCATGTGTCCTATCTCGATGGATGATTCATATGATTTTGGAACTTCGGGACCTTGCAAAGTCCAGTCTCCTAGGCACTTTCAAGGGTTTGGGCCTCGTGCACTTTCCTTGGGATCCAACGACTGTTGGTCCTCGCACTCAAATCCGATGGCCCAGATCTAATCTCCTCTTGCGTTCTCTTCTAATTGTCTAGACGTGGGTTCCAATGGTCCAGATATTTCACAGCGCTCGATCCAATGATCACTGTTGCTCCTCCTCCTGAGATTTCTCTTTCTTCCCTGACTTGGAAGATTTAAGATGTTTTTAAGGTCTCGACTTTCAATTTACTTCCTGCAAGCCCTGATGTATGGGTCTCGACTTCCTCTTTCCCTCCTGATCTAATGAACTTGAAACAAGTCTACCTATTTGGCCTCATCTGTGCTTCTGAAAAGCGCTTGTCTCTTATGAGCTTGGTCCTTAGGGAATTTTTAATTCCCATGTAACTCACGTCCACAACCCTCCTCGATCCAATGTCCATGACCTTCCTCAATCCAATGGTCCAGACCTTCCTCGATCCAATGATCCATATCACATCGCAACTTCGGGTTTCGGAGGATCCGTCCCCTTCACGATGATTACCAACATTTGTCGAACTTGTGAAGATAGTGGGAGTCGAGGCGTTAATGCCTACACCCCTTGTTCAAATCTAACAGTCATGATAGACCTTGGATTCTCCCAAATGGGTCTCATCCGTTCATCTTCCAAACGAAAGGATATTCCCTTTCGACACTTAAATCTGACTATTCTTCCTGAGCTTTGTTGGCTCTAAAAGGCTTAATAGTTTTGCGCTCTTTCTCTTGAACGTAATTCTTGGAATAATTCTTCCACACACCCCTTGCGTTCATTACTCAACTCTAGGACTTAAGATGGTCTCAACCTCTACCCACCTTGTAGAGATTCAGTGCATACATGCATTACCTCTCTTGAGCTTAATAGACTCTATCCTTGCAATGATTGCGGGATTCAACCTCCACAATCAGGTAAGTACTCACTCGACTCTAGGATGGCGATGAAATTCCCTGGGGAAAGTCTTTTTGATGAATTAAACTAGAGAATAAGTGAAAAACAAAGAAGATGTAAAAGTTCTCAAGGAATGAACGCATACTCTTAACTTAATCATTCAATACAGAAACCATTTATAGGCACATAAATACAAGCATGCATCCATTATTTACAATTCAAATCACAAGGCATAAAAACACTTATCAAAACCATAAGGCGTGATGTCACTGCAGAGAGGGATGCTTGTTTCCACCCAACCATAGGCTCAGTCACTCCCAATAGATTTATCATTGGCCACCCCCAAGCTTAGGCCACGATGCTTTGAGATTCAATCTCTTACTTCTAGCTCAATGGAAGTTAGGGACAAAGGTTACTCTCCTTCTCCCGATACAGGAATAGATAAGGACGAAGGTTACTCTCCTTCTCCTGGCTCTGTCTCTATTCTCCGTGATCAGAACTCGCTATTTTCTCTTTCTCTCTGCCTACACCACGCTTCCTCTCTGCCCACACCACGCTTCCTTTCTTGACTTCCTCAGCAAGATTGCATGTGGCTCGAATTCCCCAATCTATGGTCAGGTCCGGAAGCCTTATAGATGGGCAGTCTACCCCATCCCATCATTAACTCTTGAGGAGACCTTCCCACCTACCATCCTGACGAGAATTCATTTCCGGGTCAAAGGGTTGTTCTGATCTTGAGAAATTTAAATAGAGCATGGTACTGGTTCAGTGGAGGTTAATGAAACCATTCCAAGTCCCCTCCACCACCTTTTCATTATAAATCGCGGTCTCTCTTAGCACATCCCCTTCACAGTAGTCATGCAATACGTATTTCCATTTTCTATTAAAATAATAGAATTTACATTCATCAATCTTTTATTCAAAGGTCCATCAAAACAAACATTCACACCTTTGATTTTTCCATAGTTCCCTAGCCAATATAGTTATATTTACAGACTTGGGGAAACAGGGTGTTACAATTCCCTCCCCCTTGAAATAACATCATCCTCGATGTTATATCTATTAGCACTATATGTATGTATAGAAGTAAAAAAAATTGGATATGCCTATCTCATGGCATCTTCCATTCCCCGTGTAGCCTCATCTGGGCCAAAGTATTTCCACTGCACCTTGACCTATGCAATGGTTCGGTTCCTGAGTGAGGTTTCCTTCCTGTCTAGTATGCATTGGGGTTCTGGTAGGAATTCTCCCTCAAGTTCCACCTGGATCACAGACCAGTCAATTATATGATTAGAATCATGTACATATTTCTTCAATAATGAAACATGGAAAACATTATGTGCCTTTACAGTGGGAGGAAGTGCTAGCCTATATGCTACAGGTCCCACTCTATATAAGACTTCAAAGGGTCCACAATACTGAGGTGCCAATTTGGCATAGGTTCCCATTCTCATGGAACTCTTCCTAAGTCTAACTCTGAGATAGACATGGTCTCTGGTCTTGAACTCTATGGGATTTCTCTTTATGTCGGCGTAAATTTTTTGTATATCCTGAGAAATGTTTAGATTTTTTCTTATATGAACCACTTGTTGTTCCATTTATTTTAGCATGTTGGGTCTGATTGTAATTATTTCCACTGGGTTACTCCAGCTAATTGGAAATGGCTTCAAAAGGGCTCATCTTCAAGGATTCCTGATAACCATTGTTGTAGGCAAACTCTACCAATGGTAGGTACTCTTCCCACTTCTTAAGCTAATTCTTTACATGCATCCTTAACATGTCTTATACTATTTGGTTCACTCTTTCTGTCTGTCCATCAGTTTGAGGGTGATAGGTTGTGTTGAACAACAATTCAGTCTCAAAACTGACCATTAGGGATTTCCAAAAGTTTGAAGTAAATTTGGTATATCTGTCAGATACAATTTCCTTGGGCATGCCATGCAGTCTGAATATCTCCTTCATGAAGATGTTGGCAATATCTATTTCCTTGCAAGTTGACTTGATAGGGATGAAATGAGTAGACTTACTCATTTTTTCCACCACGGCCATGATGGCATCATTTTTCTTGGTCAACTTTGGTAATCCAGTGATGAAATCCATGGAGATGGTTTCCTATTTCCATTCTGGGATTGGTAGGGATTGTAACAATCCTGTTGGGTGTCATTGTTCTACCTTAACTTGTTGGCATTCTAGGCACTTAGCTAGATAGTTAGCTATGTCTTTCTTCAACCTAGGCTAATAGAATTGTTTCCTAGTGGTTGTGATCACATTTTGATATCTTGGGTGACCAGTATATGGTCTCTTATGCAGTTCATACATTATGAACCTATTCAAGTCATCACAGTTTGGAATATACAATCTATTTATGTAAGTCATAATCCCTTCCTCGAGCATTTGGTAACCTTTGTAGTTTATCCCTATAGGCTCTTGTCTTAGGTATGAGGTCACGGTCTTGAAGAATGCATCTGTCTCTTGTGCATTTCTGACTCTTTTCCTAACATCCATTTTGCAGGTGCTTACTGATGCCAGATGAATCATTTTTATACTTCTGCTAAGGGTATTGGCCACCCTATTTTCTCTTCCTTTGATGTGTTTGATTTCGAAATCAAACTCACTAAGGAGAGTCATCCACCTAGCTTGCCTGGCATTGAGTTTTGGTTGATCAAATAGGTGCCTCAACCCACAATGGTCTGTCATAAGCACAAATCTCCTTCCCAGGAGGTAGTTCCTCCACATTTTTTAAAGCATGTACTATGGATGCCAACTCTAGGTCATGGGTCACATAATTGATCTCATTCTCATTTAATTTCTAGGACGCATAGAAAATTACACATCTCTCTTGTATAAGGACTCCTCCGAGTCCTTCCTTGAAGGCATCTATACACATGAGGAAATCATTATCCGGGTTTGCAATATTCAACATGGGTGCATGGTTCAGGAGGTATTTCAGTTCCTGAAATATTTCTTCACATTTTGATGTCCAAATGAATTTAATCCCCTTTTTCTGAAGGGCAGTGATTGGATAGCCAATCTTGGAAAACCCTTTTATGAACCTTCTATAGTATCCTGTTAGGCCCATTAAGGACCTAATATCAAATACATCCTTTGGGGTTGGCCATTCCATAATAGATATGATATTTGTAGGGTCCACTGCCACCCCTTCCTTATAAATGACATTGCCTAAGTAATGAAATTGCTTCTGAAAGAAATCACACTTCCTAAACTTAGCGTAGAGATGATGCTCTCTTAGTACTTGAAGTACGAGTCTAAGATGTTCTTCGTGCTCCTCCCTATTCTTAGAGTAGATTAGGATATCATCAATGAAAACCAACACAAATTTGTCCAGGAATTTGTTGATTACATTATTCATCAAGCACATAAAAGTGGCGGGGGAATTGGTTAACCCAAATGGCACCACCACGAATTCATAGTGACCATACGTCGTCCTGAAGGTTGTTTCATGGATGTATTCATCCTTTATCTAGACTTGGTGGTATCCAGACCTTAAGTCGATCTTTGAGAATATGGAAGCACCTCCCAATTGGTCAAACAAGTCATTGATTCTTGGTAATGGGTACTTGTTCTTTATGGTTGTATTATTGATTTGTCTATAATCTATGCATAATCAGAGTGTGCCATCTTTCTTTTTCAAAAACAAGACAGGTGCTCCCTGCGGATATACACTGGGTCATATGTAGCCTTTGTCCATCATATCTTTTAGTTGTAGCTTGAGCTCAACCTGTTCTGGCGTGCTTATTCTATATGGTGTTCTAGATGCTAGTACCGCTCCTGGTGTAAGTTCTATCGATAAGTCGATATCCCTTCTGGGAACACGTCCTTGTATTATCTTAATATGGGGTGGTCCTCTAGGTTTGGTTTGTCATTCTCAACAGATTCCAGTACCTGTATGGCATATAAGGAACACCCCTTTCTGCAATACTTTTTCATTTGAAGGGCTGATATTTGTCTCATTGAGACAGGATTCTGAATCCCTTGGAGGGTCGTTTTTATCCCTTCTTCATTTACACATTCTAAAGTTTTATGATAACAGCCCAATTTAGTTTTATAAGCAGCCAACCAATACATACCAATCAACACGTCATAAGATCCCAGGGGAAGTATGTTAAGGGTCACTTGGGTGTGTAATCCACCCATGATGAATTGGTAGGCTGGTATGACCTTTGCTACCTTTCATTTGGTCCCAGTGGATAATCACACCAACCACGGTTTAACATATCTAATTGGTTGCATTTTACACTTATCAACAGTTTGAGGGGCCACATAACTCAAACTAGAACCTGAGTCAATTAAAATAGAAACTAGATGGTTGGCGATCATACCTTCCAACTCCACTACTCAAGCTTGGTGGTCGGCTTGATTATTGTCCAAGGCTGCATAGATTCATGGCATACTCCTAGCCACATCATTGACAGTGGTATATTCTTGGATATTGTAGACTCTCTTACTGTTTTGTTGCCTCTGTGGGTAGTCCCTCAATCGATGATCTTCTCCACAACCCCATCATTTTAAGGGTTCCTTCTTTAGGTTATCGCTATTTTATAGGATTGTCTTAAAAGGTTTATTTCCACTTTGAGAGGGGAAATTTTGTTGATATACACTTCTCGTAGGAAGGATCCTTCTATAATATTTTCCATAGTTCTTAAATCTTGAGGATTTAAACCCCTTCTTTTGGAATCCCGAACTACTCCTATTCTTCCAATCCTTGTGAGGTCTTGTCTTACTCCCAAATAGTTCATAACAATACCTCGCCTTCTGAATAGTTTCTTCTAAGGTATTTGGTTCGTCAAACTCAATCCTGTCCTAGTAGGTTTGAGGTAACCCACTAATGAACCGCTGCATTTTTACTTTTTCATCTTTTATGTAGGGTACATACCTCAGTAGTTCAAGGAATTTATTGACAAATTCATCTATGGTGAGCTACTCTAGCCTGAGTTCATAGAACTCCTTAATCTTCCCATCCATCTATCTCTCTGACAGATACTACTTCATGAAGTATTTCTCAAATTGTTTCCATGAGAGATCCTTCTCATGGACTCCTTTCACATTCCTAAGGTCTTCCCACCAAATGGAAGTTTTTCCATTCAAGTTAAAGACGGTTATTAGAGCCTTTAAGTTTTCAGAGTAATCATGGACTCTGAAGTATTTATTTGAACCAAGCAGCCAAACTTCAGCCTATTCTCCTGTCCTAATCTCTCCATCGAAAGAGGGTGGTTTGGCTTTCTTGAATTCTTCAGGATCATGATTTTTGGAACGCTTATGCTTCTTTCCTTTCCTTTGAGAATGTGATCTTGCTATACTACTAGAAGATCCTTCGGATTTGTCAGATTCCTTTCCAGAGGACTCTACCGATGAGTATCCCCTACCTCCAAGTTGGGCCTTCTTCGAGGCACTTCTCCTAGTGTGGTCACTTATGGAGTTGTATTTTCAGATCTCAAGTGGAATTTGACTTCTCTTCTTACATCATCAGTCCACATGACTGGTTGCAGGTTCATCTTGTAGTTTCCTCTGTATGTCAGACAATCTCTACAGCAAGACTATGATAATTGTTGTTTATTTTTCTTGCTCCTTTATCAATCTCTCATTGTCAACCTTGCAACTCTATAATTCATCCCTGAGGCTCCTTACAGTTTCAGCCAGATCTGGAGGGGTTTCCACCGCCCTCTTTTCCTCAGATTCTTCATCTCTATTGTGGGAGCCATCCCCCACTTTATGACATGTCACCATCCTTTAGTCTTGAAGTTTTCCCGTGATTTATTAACTTCTCGAGTGCTGACAAAACACTTATTTTCAGCTAACAGTATATTATTATATGAACAATACACAGTTCAGATTTCTTAAATGCATACACAAAGTAGAAAGTTTCATTCTTTTCCTCAATAAAATTGTTAACCATACTTTTTAAGGAGGCCAAATAGAGTGTTTCTCTTAAAAGTACTCTAAATATGGTTTTTAAGCGAATCATCCATGAGCCCAAGTAGGCCAAGTGTTGTAACCATGCTCTAATACCAATTTGTAACACACCCATGGTGGGGAGAGAAATAAAAAAAATCGTCTTCCTTTTAGTAACAATTCCTCTCTTTCTACAGTTCCTAAATTCGAAAGTCGGGGAACCGTCCCAAACTCCCAGTCAAGGATATCTGATTCTAGAACTAGACAACTCTCTAAGACCTTAGTGGTCTCATTCTGTAATCAAACGCATCCCCTTCCAAGTTCCTGGTGCGGGTCTAATAGTACCCGCGACCTTCCAATTCATATATTTATTGTGTTATATATGTATTATATATATTATGATTTTTATATGATAATATAATCATAGTATTTTATATTCATAAGTATATTATACAGTGTTATGTATATATGTGTATTATATATATCTATATGTAATATTATATAATAATATGGTATATATATGTTATATATGAAATATATATATATATATATATATATACCATATTATTATTACATTATAATATATATTACACATATACATACTATATATATTATTATATTCTTATACATATAGTATTTAGTATATGTATAAATATATATATATACTATACTATAATTAAATTGTAACACCCTATTTCCCCCAGTCTGTAAATATAACTATATTGGCCAGGGGACTATGGAAAACTCTAAGGTGTGAATGTTTGTTTTGATGGACCTTTGAATAAAAGGTCGATGAATGTAAATTCTATTATTTTAATAGAAAATGGAAATGCGTATTGCATGACTGTTGCAAAGGGGATGTGCTAAGAGGGACCACGATTGCTTATCAAAAGGTGGTGGACGAGACCCAGAATGGTTGTGTTAACCTCCACCGAACCAATACCATGCCGGATTTAAATTGCTCAAGATCAGAACAAGCCTCTGACTAGGAAATGAATTCCCATCAGGATGCTAGGTGGGAAGGCCTCCTCAAGAATTAATGAGGGGATGAGGAGGACTGCCCATCTGTAAGGCTTCCGGACCTGACCACAGGCTGGGGAATTCGAGCCACATGCAATATTGTTGAGGAAGGAAAGAAAGGAAGTGTGGTGTGGGCTGAGATGACCTGTCAAGAGTGCAGAGAAGAGACTAGAAGATCTCAGGTCCGAGGAAGGAATGAAAGATAAAACAATGAGTTCTAATCATGGATAATAAAGACAGAGCTAGGAGAAGGAGAGTAACCTTTGTCCTTATATATTCATGTATTGGGAGAAGGAGAGTAACCTTCGTCCCTAACTTCCGTTGAGATGGAAGTAAGAGATTGAATATCAAATCATCGTGGCCTAAGCTCAGGGGTGGCCAGTGATAAATCCATTGGGAGGGACTGCGCCTATGGTTGGGTGTAAATTATCACCCCTCTCCACAGTCGCATCATGCCTTATGGTTCTGATAACTGTTTTTATGCCTTGTGCTTTGAATTGTAAATAATGGATGCATGCTTGTATTTATGTGCCTATAAATGGTTTTTGTATTGAATGATTAAGTTAAGAGTATGCGTTCGTTCCTTAAGAACTTTTACATCTGCATGGCTTTTCCCTTATGCTCTAGTTTAACTCCTCGAAATCACTTTCCCCAAGGAATTTCATCACGGTCCTAGAGTCAAGTGAGTACTTCCCTGATTGCAGAGGTTGTATCCCGCAATCATTGCAAGGACAGAGTCTATTAAGATCATGAGAGGTAGTGCATGTATGCACCAAATCTCTTCAAGGTGGGAAGAGGTCGAGACCATCTTAAGTCCTAGAGTTGAGTAATGAATTCAAGGGGTGCGCAAAAGAATTCTTCCAAGCATTACGTTCAAGAGAAAGAGTGAAAAACTCTTAATACTTTCAGAGCCAACAAATCTCAAGAAGAATAGTGAGATTTAAGTGTCGAAAGGGAATATACTTTCGTCTGGAAGATGAACAAAAGAGACCTGCTCGGGAGAATCTAAGGTCTGTCGTGAACGTTAGATTTGAAGAAGGGGCGCAGGCATTAACGCCTCAACTCCCACCGTCTTCGCAAGTTTGATGAATTTTTGTAATCATTGTGAAGGGGAGGGATCCTCCGAAACCCAAAGTTGCGATGTGATCTGGACCGTTGGATCGAGGAAGGTCATGGACCATTCATCCGATGTGAGCAGATTAATGCAAGGAGTATGTGGGAATTTGAAATTCCCTAAGGACCAAGCTCAAAAGAAACAAATTCTTTTCATAAGCGCAGATGATGTCCAAGAGGCGAACTTGTTTCAAGTTTGTAAGCTCAGGATGAAAAGTGGAAGTCGAGACCCATACATCAAGTCTTGCAAGAAGTAAATCGAAGGTCAAGACCTTCAAAACATCTGAAATCTTCCAAGTCAAGGATGAAAGTGAAAGCTCAGGAGGAGGAGCAAGAATGATCGTTGGATCGAGTGCTGTAAAATGTCTGGACCACAGGAGGAGATCATATATGGGCCTTCATATCTGAGCACGAGGACCAATAGTCGTTGGATCCCAAGGAAAGTGCACGAGGCCCAAACCCTTGAAATTTCCCAGGAGAGTGGACTTTGTGAGGTCCCGAAGTTTCAAAATCATCTTAACCGTCCATCGAGATAGGACACGTGGCAGGACATTAGCATTTCACTGATTCGCAAATTAGGAAAGTCAAAGGCAGAGTTGTGAGGATTCGTGAGGTCCAAACTCACAAGTTGATTTGGAAAATAGGATCACGGAAGAACATGGACACTAGATTGGGTCTTGGAGGGAGTTCTCATATCGAACTTTAGACAATATATGTGAACTGCCCTTAGGAGACATGAAGCATGAAGTCCCGAAGTTCTTGGTAATTGGGCCCCAGGTTATAGCCACAACACAATCGAAGGGGCCTAGTGGAAAGAGTTACCACCCAGAGGATTCGTTGATCGGGAAATTGGAAATCCGGAGTAACGGGTTTGGCCCATAGAAAAACACCCAAGGTTAGAGATCGTGAAGCACCTTTTGGTTAGTCCTGTGGTCACCTCTAGTGGTCATGTGGAGGAATTTGTCAAAAGGGGGCTAGCGCTCAAACTCAGAAATTTCACAAGCGCGAAGGGGAAGGTCGCGGGTACTATTGGACCCGCACCAAGAACTCGAAAGGGGATGCATTTAATTACAAAACGAGACCAATAAGGTCTCAGCGAGTTGTCTTGTTCTAGAATCAGAGATCCTTGACTTGGAGTTCGGATTGGTTCCCCGACTTTCCAATTTAGGAACCGTAGAAAGAGAGGAAATGTTCCTGAAAGGAAGACGATTTTTTTTATTTCTCACCCCACGGTGGGTGTGTTACACATTCCCCATGTCAAATATTGGTGGGAAACCTTCTATGAGAAAAAGGAAACATAGGAACCCTCATTATTTATAGTCGCGGTCACCTGAGAGTCCTTCAAGGATGTTATTAAGGAACAATACTACCTTGTTGGAAGTTATGACCTCCTGTACACAAAATTGACCACATTGTGGTAGGAAAGAGACCAAGCAGTGCCTAAGTTCACAAATATCTTCCATGCCTTATGCACCAAGTTGGGTATCAAATATTCTGAGATACATCTGGTGCTCAAGTATCACGGCGGTCTACATAGATACATCTAGGTCGAAATGGAGTTTCTAGACATCTCATCCTTGGGCGCGGCCTACCGATATGACATCAAAATTGAGCAGAAGCTCAAACAAAAGACGCAGAAATGTGGGCATGGGAACCCCTCATAGAAAAATCTAGGAAAGGGTAGCCCCAACCTACAGAACAAAGGATGGATCAAAGATGGACCGCCTAAGGAAAACTAGTCCAAGCCACAAGCAAAGAAGGACACCAAAAAGACAAAGAAATATACCAAGAAGTTGTGTGACTTCCATAAGAGCCCCTTTCATAATACTATTGATTGTCGCTCAAAGAAATCACTAGTGGCTGAGGTGAAATCATCTGAATTAGATACAGGTTTCGACTCTGAGTCGGAACCAGAAAGGGGGATATGGATCATTGACGTAGAACCCAGTGCTACCGTTGCTACCACCAAGCTCCAGCCTGGTGAACCAAATGATCCAGAGGAATAAAAACACCTTTTTCATTCACAGATGTGGGTGAAGGGTACCCCATTGCACTTCATCATTGATAGCAGTAGCCAAAAGAACCTCATCTCAAGAGAGGTTATCAAGTGACTCGCCCTACTGACAATGCCGCACCTACATCCCTACACCATCAGATGGCTCTGCCAAGGAAGTGACATCTGTGTCAACCAACAATGTCACATGTCATACGACATCAAGCCATTCAAAGACGAGGTATTGTGTGATGTTTCCCCTTTCAAAGTTTGTAATGTCCTTTTTGGCCAACCATATGTATGGAAACATCATCTTGTATATTATTTAGGCCTCGCAGTGTTATTATTACTTTGAACAAGAAATTGTACAAGATACCCAAGGTAGTCCCACCTAGTGCTATTTCCTTGATCTCTGTGAAGCAATGCAAGAAGGTCATCTCTCAGACGAGGAAGTTTTTCTTCTTTGTTATTCGCTCTCGGAATAAGAGAAATATCGCAACCACATATAGGGTCTTTGTGGCCAACCTCTCCACACAAAAGAAGCAAGTGGATAAGGTTGTGGAAGAATACTCGAATATCTTCACCTCACCTACCAGGGTACCTCTGCACTGTCAGGTCAAGCACTCCATCAATATAACCCCCGATGCATCGCTTCCTAATGGTCTAGTCTATTGTCACTCTCTATTAGAGAATGAGGAGATCGAGTCATGGATCCAAGAACTTCTCCACAAGAGGCACATATGTCCCAACTCATCACCTTGCGGGAGTCCAATTATGTTGGTACAAAAGAAAGATGTAACCTGGAAACTCATCATTGATTATCAGGCTCTGAATAAAATCATAGTCAGAAATAGGTACATGATTCCCTGAATCGACGACCTCCTTGATCATCTCATAGGGTCCAAATACTTTAGTAAGATTGATCTGAAGTCTGGCTACCACTAGGTCCTGATAGAACAGACAAATGTATGGAAGACCACCTTCAAGTAAAAGGAAGGTATTTTTGAATGGTTGGTCATGCCCTTTGGTTTGAAAAATGCTCTAGCCACTTTCATAAGGATGATGGACGATATATTGCGACCATTCACCAATACTTTTGTAGTGGTGTATCTGGATGACATCCTCATTTAAAACAAGACTTGCGAAAAACACTTGCAACATATTCAGCAGGTTCTGCACACCTTGCAACAGCACAAGCTGCACGCCAACCTGGAAAAATGCTCCTACGATATGGAAAGGATCCATTACCTAGGATACATCATTGATCAACATGGCATACATGTGGATCTAGTCAATATCCAAGTCATATGTGACTATCCATCCCCAACCACACTCACTAAGCTTCGGAGCCTCTTGGGCCTTGACAATTTCTACTGCAGGTTTGTGTTGGGATTCTCCCATATTGCATGGGCCCTTAGCCAAGTAACCAGGGATGGTGGTAAGGAAAAATTTGTGTGGGGTCGGTCCCAACAACAAGAATTCTATTATTTGAAGTAGTGCTTGTGCTCAACCCCAGTACTTTCACTATCGGACCTGCAGCAGCCCCTTGAGATCGAGACAGATGCTTTAGACTATGTGGTGGGTGCCATTCTCTCTTAGCACGGCCACCACGTGGCCTATCATAGTGAGACACTATCATATTTTGTTCATAAGTACCCTAATTATGACAAAGAAATGTACTCCAATGTGAAATCCTACCACCAGTGGAGACATTACATTCTTTGGAAGGAGAAATTCATCCACACTGACCATAATCCACTACAGTTCATGCAGACACAAGGAAATTGCAGAATGACCGCCATCATAAGTGGTCCACATACTTGCAACAATTCCACCTCAACATCAAGTATAAAACAAGAAGCACCAACCGTGTCATTGATTACCTCAGAAGACCGCCAGTCGCGACAGTCACTGCGGTGCTAGACTCTTGCGGCCATGAGACCTATGGATGGCCCCAACTCTATGAGACAGATCTGAACTTCACCACCAACTACCAAATGTTGGCCACAAATGTAGTTCTCGCTAATTTCCATCTTTAGGATGGGTTGTTGTGTTGTTTGGGCCATATCTGTGTTCCATCAAGCGAGTGAGAAAAGTTGATTTGGGAAGCCCACTACAATCGGGTGGCAAGACACTTCGGCATCGAAAATAGATTTTTGATGCTGCAGAAACATTTCTACTCGATGAAACTTCGACAGGAGGTCAAGAAGTATATCAAGTCATGCACTTCCTGCGTTATTGCCAAACTGACCACTAAGAAATAGGGAATGTACACCCCTCTTCCTACTCCTAATAGGCCATGGAAATCCATCTCAATGGACTACATGTTGAGCCTCACATCCACCAAGCGAGGAAATGACTGTGTTTTTGTAGTTTTTGATCGCTTTTCTAAGATGGTGATTCTGGTCACCTACAAGAAGAGCATCATAGTAGAAACCATTGCCAAGCTCTTCTTTGAATGGGTCTGGGTACATTTTGGAATCCCACAAACCATTGTCTCATATAGGGATAGTTGATTTCTCATCACATTTTTCTCGAGCCTCTAGTCACTATTGGACACCAAGCTCACCAAATCCACGGCCTTCCACCCCAAGACAGATGGCCAAACCGAGGACGTAAATCGAATGATCATGCATATCTTGTGCATGTATAATTCCAAGAACCCTTGCACATGGGATGAGAGTCTTCCCTACGTTCAACATAGCTACAATTGATCCCTGCATAGCTCAACCATCCACAACCCCTTTCAGGTGGGGTTGGGATTCCAACCATTGGGTCCCATAGATGTTGCACTACCCATTGAAGTCACCTCATTCAACTCATCTCCTACTCTAACTGATGCTAACAAAGCCATTTGGTTCATTGAGAAGATCTAACACATCCTCCAACAGGTTCAGGATATCCTATAGAATTCCAATGACAAGTAGAAGCATCGCCATGATCAACATCGGGTGCCACATAAGTTTCAGGTGGGCGACAAAGTTTGGTTGCACTTGTAGAAATAACGCCTTACATGACCCCATCGAAAGATTCTCCCACTTCGTTATGGGTCATAAACCATCACCAAGGTTGGGGGAGATAATTATTTTGAGCTCAACATTCCTCCTTTCCTTGGCTTGTACCCAGTATTAAATGTGGATCTCCTTCAACCTTATTTCCCACCATTATTGGACACCTCAGAGATAGCAGAACATATGACACCCACGGAGCTCAACCTCGACTACATACAACAGGAATCCATTGATCAGATTGTGGAAAAAAAGGTCAAGGGAACCTGCCAACAAAGGATCCATCTTTATCGAGTTGTCAAACCAGGGCAGCTCCTGCACCAAGGCAAGTGGCTCACCCGGGGCCTAATTCAGATAAAATTTCCTCATTTGATGGAGGCACTCAATGCAACGGAGACCATTGCTTCCTAAGGAGAGAGGATTGATCCATATGGATGTTGGTGGCCTCCCACCTATTCCAACTGGCTCATTTTGGGAGTTTTCTAGTTTGGCAATTATTTCCTAGTTTTTGGGTCCCTATCTTCTGGGGTCATTTTGAGGCGCTAAAAAACATTTTTAGGGATCGCCACAGTTATACTATAGACGGAGTCAGAGTCTGAAGACCACATTTATACTCCTCGGATAGATATTTCAAATGGACTATCGTGCACATAAAACGAAGATCGTATGCAAAAATTACGACCCTGGGAAGTTGATGTATTAACTTACCCAAACGGGGCCCATGTGACTTTTGGCACTTCATCTACTAGGTTTAGGTTTTTGGATGTCTAGGGTTTTTGAAATTCCTCTTTATTGTAAAAAGGCCTTCAAAGCCTCACTGTAATCATCTTCTTACGAATGAGCGCATCCATCACATCTCTTCTCAGAGATAAACAACCACCATTCTAGCAAGCTTGTTTTCCGCTACATTTTATAGTTTCGGCTTATTTCCTTATTCAATAGAAACCGATTTTACTGTATAATTGTTATTCTTTCTTAAGAATATTTTGATAATAATTTGTATTCATTTCGTTTTGCTCATAAAATCCATATCAATACCTTCTTAAATATGAAGCCACAAAGTATGGTTAAAAATCCCTTAAACGGTTGCAACAAGAAATTACAAGTCGGCCCAAAAATTAATTAGAGCAGAAAATTTGTTGTAAATAAGAAGTTACATTTTGACTCAAAGTCAATTAAAGGAGGTGCTTGAAAAATTACAAATACCCATCAAAGAGCCTCTCATTATGGCCAAGAAAGTTTCATAAAGCAAGAATGTGATCTATTGGCGAAACTGAAGTAGTGGAGGAGTGAGAAGGAAGGAAGTTTCAGAGCCACAGATTGGAGAAGGGTTTCTAGTAACCCTAATTGAGTATACCCTCTTGGTTCAAGCATAGGGTGTCCTGCGAGGCCTCCGCAGGTTTCACAGGACTCATCACGCAAGGCCCCACTAGTTTCCTAGTCCAATCCAACGAGGAAGACGAGAAGCTTGAAGATGGTTCTATCTCCTCGATGTCTAAGATGAGGAGGGTTTGATAATCTAAGATATTGTGCACCAGTTTCTTTACATGATAAAAGGTATGGCTCTCTATATGTTTTGATTTTCATGCTTGAGGCATATCTTGGATATTTTGGTATATGCTTGAGGAATATTTTAGAGGTTATGGCATATGCTTTTAGGCATACCTTCCAGGGTTTGACACATGTTTGATGTATATTTTGACACATGCTTGAGGCATGTATTGAATGTTTTGGCACATGCTTGAGGCATATTTTGATGGTTATGGTAAATGGTTTGGAAAATTCTTAAGGGTTATCTTGGCACATGTTTGAGGCTTGTATCTTGGATATAGTTTGAGGTGTATCTTGAATATTTTGGTATATTCTTTGATGCATATCTTGGAAGGTATAACACATGTCTAAATCATGTATTGGAGGTAGTTTTGACATATCAGGGATATCTTGGAGGCCTTGGCACAATGTTTGATGTATATCTTGGCACATGGTTTGATGCATATCTTGGCACATGCTTCATTCATATATTGACACATGGTTTGAAGCATATCATGGTGATATTGAGTAGAGGGATATTATTGGTGGTCGTGGCATAATATTTATGTGGTTGAACCAGGTTTCATGATGATGAAGTTTCAGTATCAATGGCAGAAATAGTGAGAAAAATAATGGCAGGTTGATGATGATGATGATGTATCAGTATCAGTTACAGTTACAGTGATAGGTTCATTCTCTTATTTATATTTCTGGGAGGTTGGGTGGTGCACGTGAATATTGGTGTCTTCGAATAGCATGTTGGTGTTTGTAGGGGAGTTGCAACTTCGTTTGATTTGGTTCTCATAAAAATAGGGGGTTGGAGCCTCCTTCCAGATGGAGATGGATAATCTAGGGAGTTGGTTCTTCCTTAAGGTTTGATCTTATAAACTAGGGGGTTGGAGCCTCCTTCCATTTGGAGCTGGATAATTTAGGGAGTTGTAGCTTCCTTTCAGTTGGATCCTATAAATAGGGGGTTGTTGCCTSCTTCCATTTGATGCTAGAAGAATTTTGGAAGTTGGTTCTTCCTGTGGATGTAACATTCAAGATATTTATTAAAAAGTTTTTTGTGGTTTTGTCCCATTTGGGTTTCCATGTAAAAATCTTGTGTACYGTGTATATCATGTTATATGTTGATGATATATTAAATGCAATCATAAGTTATGGATTGTTGATAACTTAATGTTTACATGTTATGGATAAAAATGGTAAAAGGTGCTCAATATTGATTCACCCCGGCTCTTAGTATTGGTGAATATTCCAACATTTTCCTGTGGACCCAAACCCCTTAGCATCCATATTTGGGGCTTATCCCATTCCCCTTCTCACCCTAGTTGCAGTAGTATCTGTCACTTCTAAGCCTTTTTTTTCTGTGGATCCACCCACGCTTTCTGACCCCCCTATTTCCCACTTCTTCCTTTGGATTCCTCTCTTTATATTGATTCTAGTGGTACAATTCAATAGTAATGCTTTATTTTCACAGACCAACCACCCTGTTCCTGTTTTTCCTCTTCACCATGGAACACACCTACAACCAAGAACTTGAAACCTGCATCAATTCATAGATATACACCAAACTAGACTACATGAAAGAGGAAATGAAGTAGGACATCAAATCCCACATTGTTATCCAGATTACATCCCACCTTGACTCCCAACTTGACTCCTTTGTTTCCAAGTTCTTGGAAAACTGTCATTCCCTAGAGGCCCTACCTCATCTAAACAACCTTCTAACACAAATCTAAAACCGAATTTCCTGTAATTTAACATTAGCTTGTTAGTTTACTTTCCTATGCTCATTTGATGGTAAAAACGAATCTAAAAACTAAGTTAATTTCCCTAATTATCTTCATTGATAGGTTAACAAAACAAGATCTAAAACCCTAATTATCATAGTGGCTTCTCCTCTAATTTGATCCCTTTTTATATGAAATGGATCCAAACAAGTGAATGGTTGTAAGACTAAGAACCTACAAGTGTAATTAGGTGATTAATGAAGGTTAGATAAACTATTAAAGAAAATACAAATGTAAAATTAAAAGAGACAAAAGAGAGAAAGAAATGAAAAAAAAAATAATAATAGGAGAGAAAATATTAAGGAATGAAAAGCGAAAGGTCAGGCTTGTTGGTCTTCGTATTACCAAATATCTCCATGTTTCTTTTTGTACTTTCACTCTCAAAGGATATTTTGGCCAAGGAGGGGAGTACACATAAGGAGCTATGAATTACATTGTAACCAGATATTGTCAAAATGAAAGTTGAGCAACCATTCAAAGTTAGTGTTTCCATTTGGGTTTCTAGGGTAAAATCTTTGTGTCTTCGATTTGTTTTCATTGCTATGAAATGGTTTCATTTCTATGTCCTTGTATTTATTCTTGGTTGTATTAATGATCTACTCCATCCTTTTTTGGAATAATTGATAAGCACATATCGACAATACAAATTCACTCCTCTATAGATTTTTTAAAAACATCAAATGAATAGATCCCAACCTTTGCTATAATATTTAGCTTATATAGTGAATAAGAGGTGGAATATGATTCTATTGGAATATTGCTTGTTTTGTGCATATATAAGTAGCAAGTTACATTTTGACACCAAAATATCATTGTTTAGATTTCATTCTTAATGTAATGCCCCTCTTGCATGAACTTGTGATTCATATTTAGGTAGGACTTCTTGGTATTTTTTTTTATTGTATACTGACATATGATTTAGATAAGGAGATATCCTATATTATATTTATGGAAATGTGCATATATTGTTATCTATGTATATGGATATTGATGCAGGAGCATCGTCAGCGAGTACGCGTGGCAGGACAACCAAACGCCTTGGAATCATTTCAGAATCTTAAACACTAGCATTTACTATGAATATTTTGAAGCTGATTGAAAAACATAATAAGATCAAATGCTTGGAAGTTGAATGATCACGAGTAATCTGGGAGTTTTCACTCCTAGTATTGAATGTAACTGAACTAAGATAGCAGTTAGGTTTTGTTTTCGAGTAGACAAGTAATCAGGGGGAACCCTAAGAACCCTCTAAGATAAATAGAGGTTTGGTACACCCAAATGAGGTTGTTGCGAGTTAGTAGGAAATTTTTGAATTTTTGTTTGTTGTTTTGATCATAACTGTAGCCATTTACTTTTGAATGGATATAACAGAGGAAAATTGATCCAATGCATGGTGTTGTTATTGTTTTCAATTCCCTGTTATTGTTGTTTTCATCAATGAATGAATTTAGTTACGAATATATGAAATTGTGAGTTGTTTGCATAAGTTTCAATTGTATCTCTTCGATTGAGTCTGTGCAAGGTGTGCACATAGTTCGTAAGGAGTGTGTTAACGAAATCTGTTTTGATTCCAAAGCTCAAAAGAGATAACGCGAAACTTTCCCTTTGAAAGGAGTGAAAAGTGACTGTTGCAAGGCATGCACAATCGCCCGCAAGAACCCAAACCTTGTGTAAGAATCTGTTGCAAGGAGTGCACAGATCCAAAATTTGACTAAGTGTTGAAGTGGATCTTTAAGAAGTCAAAGGAGAAGAAGGCGAGAAATCTCAGGAGAGATAGCGGGAAAGATCTTCAAAGAAAGTAAGAATTTTGAAGGTTTCCCGAATCACTGACTAGGATTCGTCCAGTAGGGAGGGGAGAGCGTTCCATATCATTGGATCTGGGAAATATGTGTGAGATTTAAGTTTCTTGAAACGTAGAGTAGAGAAGAATGCCAAAGTTTCAAAGTCCCGAAATGACTAGGAATCATCCATCATCAAGAGGGACAGGTGGCGCGAGATCCACAACTTCAGAAGATTGTGGATGAGGAGGAAGTGAAATCGCCGAAGTAAATCTCGACTATTGTTCGTCGGGGGGAGTATGTGTCAGCATATTTGAGACTCTGAAAAATCTCACTTCAAGGATTGCAGTTGTTAATTGAAACTCCCAAAACCCAAAATCTAAAGTGAATCCTGACCGTCGGATTCAGAGCGATGTGTGGCGACAGATCGTGAGTTTCAGGAGGAAGTGAAGGTGGGGTGTTGAGACTCCCATAGTTTGAATAGATGAATTAGTTGGGGATGGTCAATTTGTAGGAGGACACACATCAACCGATCGTGTGTTCCAAATAAAATGCTATGGGAAAAAAAAAAAAAAACAAGGAGAAGTTTGAGATTTGAGATTTCTAAACCCCAGAAATCCAAAGTGAATCTCAGTCGTCCGATTTAGAGGACGCATGGTAGAAATCCGCGAACTTTGAAGGAAGGTGAAAGTTGAGGTTTGAGTTTTTTGAAGCCTCAAGACCCAAAGCAATCACATTCGTCGATCTGTAGGAGACACGTGTCAATAGATCGCAAGCTTCAGATAAAATCATTTCGAAAAAGTCTTGAAAGTTGAATTCCTTGAAGTCTGAAGACCCGAAGAAAATGTAGTCATCGATCTATGAGAGACGCGCGTCAATAGATCGCGAGCTCCGGGTGGAAGCATTGCAGAGAAAACAAGGTTTGAGAATTGAAACTCCTGAAGCCTGAAAGGCTAAATTAATCTTGATTGTCGATTTAGAGGGGGCACACGTCAACAGATCGCAGAGATCTAGGAAGGCGTGATCCAGAGGAAAGGAAGAAAAGGAGATGGATCTGAACCATTGAGTGAGAGGATCGACCCGATATCACACACTCAATGATCATGCCTAATTGCGGGGCCAGAAAGTGCTCAAACATTAAAATTTTGAGGGAGGGCCGCAATCGAAACCACGGTATCGGCAAAGGGGTACGTGGCAGCTGGAGGTAAATTGTGGGGAGAAAAGCGGGTTTACCCCAAACCACTCTTGGGTGTGCCTGCAATCATTCATTTACGCAAGGACATAGCCCGAGATCACATGCGGGAAGGGGCTAACGGGAGAGGAGCTTGCGCCTGAAACCTGTGAGTTCAGAAACGTGAAGAAAGAGGTAGCGGGTGCCATAGAACTTGTACCAGAGGACAAAAAAGGTCGATGTTAATTCGTAAGTGAGACCGTTAAGGTCTCAGAGAGCCAATTTGGCTCGGAATTGAAGATCCTTGACCAGGAGGTCGCGTATCCCTTAAGAGAGAAGGGTGTCTGCATCAAGTGGTATCAGAGATGAATTTTTTCTTGCAGGCAGCAGGAAAAGGAAAGAAGACAAAGGATATTGAAGGTGTACTCTGTGTGTGAGAGACAGTCAGCACAATGCCACCAAGGAGACGAGTGGAGCCACCTTTAGCCAATCGTGTTGTAGAAAAATAAATGGGAGAGCTTTGTGCAAGATTAGAGGTGATGGAGGCAGTGTAGAGGAGGGCACCTGATGCTGGAGACATCAGTGATGCAAAGAGTGAAGAAGTAGAAGTCGAAGAAGTTGCAAGGGAAAATGTTGTTGAAGAACGCTTGCTAAGAGTAGTTGTTAGATTGGGAGCTAGAGCCAATATGAAGGTCCCAATGTATGAAGGCAATTTGGATGTTGAAGAGTTGCTGGATTGGATAAGATCCATGGACAAATATTTTTACTATGAAGATGTTGATGTGGAAAAAAGGGTGAGACATGTTGTCACCAGGCTAAAAGGACATGCAACACTATGGTGGGATGAACTGCAGGCTGCGAGGAGAAGTAAGGGAAATCAGAAGATAGAGAATTGGGACAGAATGGTAGCAAAGTTGAAGGCTAAATTCATGCCCAAATATTATCATATCAATCTATTCAGGAAGCAGCAGAACCTCAGACAGAAGGGTATGACAGTAAAAGAGTACACAGAGGATTTCTACAATATGAACATCAAAAATGGACAAAGAGAGAAAGATGAAGAAAATTTTTCCAGGTATATAAATGGCCTGAGGTATGAAATCCAGGATGAGATCAACATGATTTTAGTGAGGACAGTGGAGGATTCTTATCAGTTTGCACTGAAGGCAAAGGAGAAGTTGGCCAAAAAACAAAGCCAACGAGGCAGAGGTAGGATCTCGACCCCAAACAAAGGCAATGGAGTTGCCCATGACAAGTCACATAAATCCAAAGATGAGACTGAGAAACTGCACAGTCGCTTAGACAGAGGAGGAAGTTCCTGAGGAAGACAGGGTGGTGGAAGAAGTTCTTCTAGAGGAAGAGGAAGAAGCAGAGGAGGAGAAGTAAGGTGTTATTCCTATGGAAAGACAGGGAACATGTCTTGGGAATGTACTGAGAAAAATAAACAAGGAGGTGGTTGTTAGAATATAAGTGGACGTGCTCGTTTTACCATTGACAATACCCTTGTCACCCAACCATAGGCCGAAGCCACCCTCCGAGCACGTTAACCTTGACAGAGAATCACTTTGGAAGCAAACCCTAGGCTAGATAGCCAAACAAAGGGTAGCACACCTTTCCCCAAGGATAGTGCACCAATAAGAGCTGATCAGATAGTCCAAAACCTAGCCAAGAGACAGTCCAAGTGTAACTGCTAGCTGCAATAGCTGCAACGGCAACTCTCCTCCAAACCTGCACATAAACTGGGCAACTACAGTGCACATAAGTGTTGCTCTGCAATTCTGAGATTACCTGCCAAAATGAGAACTGGCCTCCTGTATTTATACTAATTCTAGCTAACTGCCTGGGCCGACTTCTCATTATGGGTATCTGTCTGTTCAGTATATATTATTATTTTTGGCCGACTTCTTCTCTTGGAGGCTAATAACCTAATATAAATTATCTTCTTGAGCCGACTAGTCTTCTAGGGTTATTAGCCAACTCATTAGGGTTTTTTCTTTCTTTCTGGAGTATTCTATCCTTTTCAGGTTTACACGTGGAGGTAAATACCTTCCGCAGCTACCATAATATCAACACTCCCTCCTTGCTAGGGAGGTATTACAGGTAATGGTATTGATCACAAAACATACCATTCACCTGGTAGCATCAACATAGTTATATAGACTAGATCATGAGCACCATCATCATCATCAATTGCATACTCTCTCGAAACCATACTCTATTTGAGTAATCAGACATGATGCTTACTCCATAGAGTGATACAAGAGCCATTCTTCTAATCTAGAAGAATAAATGTTCTGAACCATATTTTTTCTGGAAAATCTATGTTCATCATTCATCTACCTGATAATTATTTACCAAACTACTGATAGTATTCAAGGTAATCAGAGTATCAAGTTACTCATGGATGATATAATGACTCATGTAGAGGTATGTCTAGTTTACTGGAATGAGCAATCATCATAGTCTTCTCCCTCCATCTAGGAAAACCTCTAGTTCTAGATCTTGAAATGCTTTCATTCATAAGTCTTCTGTATACTGTTCTTCATTATAACTTTCAGTTCTGCTTGATTTCTTTCATATTAGGTTGGTAGTCTTGTTATTCTCAATACAATGACTGGTTGTTCAGGCTTATGTTCTTTCTTGGAATCTTCATGTTCTTTCTTATGTTTTTCTTTATCTCTTGGGTCCAAGGAGTTTCTTATAGATTCCATGCCCTAAGGATTCTGTTTATTTCTTTCATCATAGGATCACAGATGTGGATGGACAACCAGGGATACTTTAAGTCTTCTCTTCGAAGAAGACTTCTTCTGAGGTTGAACTGAGCACGTACTTTCTTTCATGGTTACTACCATGGATATATAATTCATTATCTTCAATGGATCATAGGATTAGCTCCCTCCTAATCCTTGCTTCATGTATGGGTGCATATAATCATCTCCCTCCGTCTAACAGAGTCCACGCTTATGTCTGCATCCTTATTGTCTTTTGAAATATATAATTGGCTCTCTCTATCCAACAGAGTCCATGCTTATGTTTGCATCCTTATTGTCTTCTGCAATATATAATTGGCTCTCTCTGTCTAACAGAGTCCACGATTCCCTCTTGTTGTCTTCTACAAAATGTCAAAACTCTTTCTCCAGTTTCCTCTTGATTGTTGACTTCTTTGTCTTTGCTTCTTCTAAGTCTCTTCATGATTTATTCATCTTATCTTGCAATAGTTTCCACATGATTTGCTTGATGTATTTCATTCTTTCATGCATTATCCAATGATATCAATCCTTATCTTTTTTTTCTTCCATCGGTATAGTTCTTCTTGGAACACATTATCTTCCAAGAGATAGATATACAAGATATGTACATAGACGATGCAAACAACATATGTACAAGGAATAAGAAGAGTATTGTTACCTTCAAAAGAAGTTTCTTTCATCCTTCTTAGTCTTCTTTGTAGGTTCCTTTTCTTCGGCTACTGATTCTTCGTGGTTCTCCTTCATTTTCTTTAGTTGTGGACAATGATTCTTATAGTGACCATACTTTCGACAGTTGAATCATTGTACTTCTAAAATGTCTTTCTCTTGATTTGGCTTCCTCCTTGAGCCAAACTTCCTTTTTCTTCTGAAATTCTTGAATCTTTCTATGAAGGCTTTATCATCATACTTCTTTTGGGGTTTCTCTTTTGCATTGATCCTTGATTCTTCTTGAGCACTACAAGTCCAAAGTTCTTCAAATGTTGGATACTCCTTCCTTGTGTTCATGCTTGCGGCAAATGCATCCCATGTCTTGGGAAGACCATTGAGTACTATGTTTACCAATTCCTTCTCTGAGATGATATCTTCAATAGCTTGTAGTTGATCTCTTAACTGAGAGATTCTCACAAAATATGATGTTATGTTGTCCTCATCATTCATCTTCATGTCACAGAGCTCATTCTTCAGACTCATAACTTGTCCAATGTTTCTGACCGAGAAGAGATTTGTTAGGGCATCATACATCTTCTTCGATGAGTCAAGATGGGAGATGTAGGGTATCAAGTGGTGGTTTATAGATTCCACTATGATACTCATAGCATTGATGTCACCATCTTTGAACTTCTCCGTAGCTGCAACGTTCTATGGTTCCTTCTCTTTCCCTTCTTCAAACTCTGGTTTCACGATATTTCCTTTCACGATATCCAACACTTTATTCTTGGCAAGGATGAGATCAATCCTTTTCTTCCATGCTCTAAAGTTAGAAGCTCCATCTAACTTGTTCTCTGACTTCATAGAGTAATTCATGGTTGCTTTGACTTGGTCAAACCCTAGATTTGACCACAAACTCAAACTTGACGTCTTGGCTTGTTGAGAGTACCAGGAGATGTGCTAGGCTAGGGCACACTGATCTGTCTGGAGATTAGGTCAATCCCTTCACTTAAGGTGCCTCAATGAGAGGATTAGGGTTTCTGCAACTGCACGTGCTAGTAACCCTAGCGATAGTGCTTTGGTGACTGATCCTACTAGGAAACCCTAGCCATAGTTCTTCAACGAGCTTAATATCCTTCTCGCTATGTTTCTTTCCATAGGTTAGACTAAATGAAGGAGGTATGGGCCCATAACCTGTTAGAATATAAGTGGATGTGCTCATTTTACCATTGACAATACCCTTGTCACCCAACCATAGGCCGAAGCCACCCTCCAAGCACCTTAACCTTGACAAAGAATCACTCTGGAAGCAAACCCTAGGCTAGATAGCCAAACAAAGGGTAGTGCACCTTTCCCCAAGGATTGTGCACCAATAAGAGCTGATCAGATAGTCCAAACCCTAGCCAAGAGATAGTCCAAGCGTAACTGCTAGCTGCAGTTGTTGCAATGGAAACTCTCCGCCAAACTTGCACAGAAACTGGGCAACTACAATGTGCACAAGTGTTGCTCTACAATTCTGAGACTACCTGCCAAAATGAGAACTGGCCTCTTGTATTTATAGTAATTATGGCTAATTGCCTAGGCCGACTTCTCATTCTGGGTATCTGTCTGTTCATTATATATTATTATTTATGGCCGACTTCTTCTCTTGGAGGCTAATAACCTAATATAAATTATCTTCTTGAGATGACAAGTCTTCTAGGGTTATTAGCCAACTCATTAGGGTTTCTTCTTGCTTCCCGGAGTATTCTATCCTTGTCAGGTTTACACGTGGAGGTAAATACCTCTCGCAGCTACCATAATATCAATAGAGGTGACACTCACATTTCGGAAGCACAGAGAAGGAATGTTGAAGAAGAAGGAGCAGAGGATGGAACATCCTTGATGTTGAGAAAAGTTCTCTTAAAACCATAGGCAGAAGTTGAAAATCTAGTGCAGAGGAACAGTCTATTCAGAACAACTTGCAAGACTAAAGACGGAGTATGCAAGGTGATAATTGACAGTGGGAGAACTGATAACTTAGTATCCACAAAGATGGTGGAGAAATTGGAGCTGGAGACAACTTCACATCCGAAGCCATACAAAGTCTCATGGTTGCAAAAAGGACACCCGGTAATGGTTACTAAACAATGCCTTGTTGAATTTAAGATAGGAGGATATAGAGATGAAATTATATGTGATGTAATTCCCATGGATGTATCTCATATCTTGTTGGGAATACCATGGCAGTTTGACAGGAATGTCATTCATGATGGGAGGAAGAATACATACAACTTGGAGAATAATGGTAGGACACACATGTTGATGTCAATAGAAGAGAAGAAAGTGAAAGAGGAAGCCAACACAAGCATACTTCTCATGAGTAGGAAGGAACTCCTGAAAGAAGTCAAGAAAGAACAGGAGATGCAGTTTGTTGTGGTGAGGAAACCTAGAGTTGTCCTTACAAGTACTTTGATGGATTATTTACCTAAAGAAGTTCAAGAATTGTTGGATAATTTTGATGACATAGTGGTGGATGAGCTTCCTAACTCATTGCCACCCATTAGAAGTATCAACCATCATATTTATCTGATACCAGGAGCAAGTCTGCCAAACAAAGAAGCATACAAAATGATGCCTCAAGAGAATGAGGAGGTAAAGAACCAAGTCTAGGAATTGTTAGACAAGGGTTTGGTCAGAGAGATCTTGAGTCCATGCACAGTGCCAACTGTGTTGAGTCCAAAGAAGGATGGAGGATGGAAAACGTGTACAAAATCAAGAGCCATTAACAATATCACCATCAGGTATAGATTCCATTTGCCAAGAATAGATGATTTAATGGGTTGTTTAAGTGGAGTGAATATCTTTACCAAGCTAGATTTGAAAAGTGGATATCACCAGATAAGAATGAGAGAAGATGATGAGTGGAAGACAACCTTTAAGACAAATGAAGGTTTTTATGAGTGGTTTGTTATGCCATTTTTCTTAACAAATGCCTTGAGTACTTTTATGAGGTTGATGAATGAAATACTGAAATATTTCATTGGAAAGTTCATGGTTGTATATCTGGATGATATATTGGTCTTTAACAGGACTAAAGAGGAGCATTTGAGACACTTGACACTAGTGATGAGGAGACTACAACAAGAGAAGTTGTTGATAAACCAGAAGAAGTCCTCTTTTATAAAGACATAGCTCATTTACTTGGGTTTTGTGATCTCTTCAAATGAACTGAAGATGGATCCAGAGAAGGTGAAAGAAATCAAGGAATGGCCATCACCAAGGAGTATGTTTGAGGTAAGAAGCTTCCATGGATTAGCAAGTTTATATAGGAAGTTCATCAGATATTTCAGTGGGATTTGTGCACCAATGATGGATACAGTGAAGAAGAGGCACAAGTCTTTTAAATGGGTAGAGGAGGCCAAGAGGAGCTTCAATATACTGAAGGAGAAAATAACAGAACAACCAATTATGGTCTTACCAAATTTTGGAAAGACATTTCAAGTGAGATGTGATGCAAGTGGAGTTGCAATTGGAGCAGTTTTGAGCCAGAATAATAGGCTTGTTTCCTATTTCAGTGAGAAGCTAAATGAGACTAAGAGAAAATAATCCACATATGATACGGAGTTTTATGCCATAATTCAAGCCCTGAATAAATGGAGGCACTACCTTGTTCCACAAGAATTTGTCTTGTATAGCGACAACCAAGCTTTACAATTCATAACCAAAAATGAAAAATTGAATCAGAGGCATGAAAAGTGGATTGAGTTTATGAAGAATTTTACTTTTGTCATAAAAATATTTGTTGGGAATGCTAAGAAAGTTGTTGATGCATTAAGCAAGAGATGTTTGATTCTGCAGGACTTTCAAGTGAAGATCTTGCGATTTGAACACATGAAGGATATGTATTGTGATGATCCAAATTTCAAGAAAGCATATGAAGCATGTGCAAATCCTGTGATGAGAGACATGAGCCAGTGGACAGAGTATATGATTCAAGAGGGATTGTTGTTCAAGGGAAATCGATTGTGCATACCAAAATGCCCAATGAGGGATAAACGTTTGAAGGAAAATCATAGTGGAGGATTGGCTGGACATTTTGACCATGATAAAATATTTGCACAGTTGACCAGTTCATAATATTGGCCAGATATGAGAACAAACGTGATAAAATTTGTGAACAGATGTAGAATCTGCCAACATGCAAAGGGTAAAAGACAAAACACTAGATTGTATCAACCATTTCCAATACCAAAGAGGCCTTGGGATGCAATAAGCATGGATTTTGTGTTGGGACTGCCAAGAACGCAAAGAGGATGTGATTCCATACTTGTGGTGGTGGATAGATTTTCAAAGATGACACACTTTATCCCATGCCAAAAGACTAGTGATGCAACACATGTTGCAAATTTGTTTTTCAAGGAAGTTGTGAGACTTCATGGACTACCCAGGAGCATTGTCTCAGACAGAGACACTAAATTTGTTAGTCATTTCTGGAGAACACTGTGGAAGAAGTTGGGGAAAGATTTTTCCTTCATCTCAGCTTATCACCCTCAGACAGATGGATAGACTAAGGTGGTAAACAGAAGTTTTGGAAACTTATTGAGGAGTCTGGTCACTGAGCATCATAATCAGTGGGATCAGATTCTTCCACAAGCAGAATTTGTATGCAATGACTCACTAAACAGTAGCACTGGAAAGAGCCCATTCCAAATATTGTATGGAATGCAACCAAGGGCAGTATCTGAGTTGAGAGACTTGGAACAACGTGAGATCAGAAGCACTGGAGCAGAAGATTTTGCTGCAGAAATGTAGAAGCTCCATAGCTAGATCAGAGGATAGTTGCAAAACTCTAGCCAAGAGTACAAGCGCGAGTTGATCAACATCGCAGGGAACTTCAATTTGAAGTAGGAGATTAGGTTCTGGCACATCTCAGGAAAGAAAGGTTCCCTAAGGGAACATATAACAAGTTAAAGATGAAGAAGATAGGGCCATGTAATATTTTAAGGAAGTTTGATGAAAACGCCTATGAGATTGAGTTTCCAGATGATGTGGGCATATCACCCATATTTAACGTTTCAGACCTGTACCCTTACTGAGAAGATGACACAAAGGGATCAGAAGATCGAGAGAAGATTCAGTGGGAGAAACAAATGCCTATAGAAGAAAAACCACAGATGGAGAAGATCATTGATCAGAGGATTGGAAAAAAGACTAGGAGGAAGACCTATTTTGAATATTTGGTCAAGTGGAAGGGACACCCAATAGAAGATGTTGGTTGGGAAAATGAAGTTGATATCCAAAAGCATGGAAAGTCAGTGTAGGAGCTCATGGACAAGAGTCCATGAATTTTTGTCCAGGGGAGTATGATGCAGGAGCATTTTCAGCGAGCACACGTGGTAGGACAACTCAATGTCATGGAATCATTTCAGAATCTTAAATGCTGGCGTTTACTACGAATCTTTTGGAGCTGATTGAAAAACGAAAGAAGATCAAACACTTGGAAGTTGAATGATCATGAGTGATCTTCGAGTTTTCACTCCTAGTCTTGAATGTAACTAAACTAAGGTAGCAGTTAGGTTTTGTTTTCGAGTAGACGAGTAGTAGGGGGGAACCCTAAGAAACCTCTGAGATAAATATCTAGGTTTGGTATGCCCAAATGAGGCTGTTGTGAGTTAGTAGGAAATTTCTGAATTTTTAGTTGTTGTTTTGATCATAACTGTAGCCATTTACTTTTGAATGGATATAACAGAGGAAAATTGATCCAATGCGTGGTGTTGTTATTGTTTGCAATTCCCTATTATTGTTGTTTACATTACTGAATGAATTTCATTACGAATATATGAAATTGTGAGATGTTTTCATAAGTTTCAATTGTATCTTTTTTATTGGGTCTTTGCAAGATGTGCACACAGTCCACAAGGAGTGTGTTGATGGAATTTGTTTCGATTTCGAAGTTCAAAAGAGATAGTGCAAAACTTTCCCTTTGTAAGGAGTGCAAAGTGATTGTTGCAAGTTGTGTATAGTCACCCGCAAGAACCCAAACCTTATATAAGAATATGTTGCAAGGAGTGCACAGATCCGAAATTTGGCTAAGTGTCGAAGTGGCTCTTTAAGAAGTCAAAGGAGCAAAAGGTGAGAAACCTCAGGAGAGATAGCGGGAAAGATCTTCAAAGAAGGTAATAATTTTAAAGGTTTCTTGAATCACCGGCTAAGATCCATCCAGGAGGGAGCGGAGAGATTTCCAGATCGTTGGATCTGGGCAAGATGCGTGAGCTTTAAGTTTCTTGAAGCGTAGAGTAGAGAGGATTGCCAAAGTTCCGAAGTCCCGAAGTGACTAGGAACCATCCATCGTCAAGAGGGATAGGGGGCACGAGATCCACAACTTCAGAAGATTGTGGACGAGGAGGAAGTGAAATCACCGAAGTAAATCCCGACCATTGGTCATCAGGGAGAGTACGTGTCAGCAAATCCGAGACTCCGAAAAATATCATTTCAATGATTTCGGTTGAGAATTGAAACTCACAAAACCCGAAATCCAAAGTGAATCCTGACCGTCGGATTCAGAGCGATGCGTGGCGATAGATCGTGAGTTTTGGGAGGAAGCGAAGGTGGGGTGTTGAGACTCTCCCAGTCCGAATAACCTAAGTAGCTGGGGACCATCGATCTGTAGGAGGACACGCGTCAACCGATCGTGTGTTCCGGATAAAACGCTCTAGGAAAAAAAAAGCGAGTGAGGAGAAGTTTGAGAATTGAGATTTTCGAACACCGGAAATCCGAAGTGAATCTCAGTCATCCGATTCAGAGGACACGCAGTAGAAATCCGCACACTTCGAAGGAAGGTGAAAGTTGAGGGATGGGTTTTCCGAAGCCCGAAGACCTGAAGAAGTCGCAATCGTCGATCTGCAAGAGACACGCGTCAATAGATCACAAGCTTCAGATAAAAGCATATCAGGAAAGGCTTGAAAGTTGAGTTCTCCGAAGTTCGAAGACCCGAATAAATCGTAGTCGTCGATCTACGAGAGACACACGCCAATAGATCGCGAGCTCCGAGTGGAAGCATTGTGGAGAAAACAAGGTTTGAGAATTGAAACTCTCGAAGCCCGAAAGGCGAAATCGATCTTGACCATCGATTTGGAGGGGGCACGCATCGACAGATCGCGGAGATCTAGGAAGGCGTGATCCAAAGGAAAGGAAGAAAGGGATATTGATCTGAACTGTTGAGTGAGAGGATCCACCCAAGATTGTGAGATCAACGGTCACGCTTGATTGCGGGGCCAGAAAGTGCTCGAACGTTAAAATTTTGAGGGCGGGCCACAATCGAAACCACGGTATCGACAAAGGGTGTGTGGCAGATGGAGGTAAATTGTAGGGAGAAAAGCGGGTTGATCCCAAACCACTCTTGGGCATGCCCACAATCGTACGTTTACGCAAGGACATAGTCCAAGGTCACATGCAAGAAGGGGCTAACGAGAGAGGAGCTTGTGCCTGAAACCTGTGAGTTCAGCAGCATGAAGAAAGAGGTCATGGGTTCCATAGAACCTGCACTAGAGGACAAAAATGGCCTTTGTTAATTCGTAAGTGAGACCATTAAGGTCTCAGAGAGCCAATTCGGCTCGGAATTGAAGATCCTTGATTGGGAGGTCGCGCAACCCTTAGGAGAGAAGGGGGTCTGCATCATATATGTTGTGGTGAATTATGTGTTTTGGATGATTCAAATGCACTTCATCAGAAATATAATTCATGATCGTATTCACAAATTGTTCTTTTTCCCTACAGATGGCCAAGTTGTAGACATTTTCACAAATCCTCGTACATAAGCAAAATTTTCCAAACATTAATCTATGTTAACAATTAAGGAAGTTGTCATTAAGGGGGGATAGGTTCTAATGCCTCATTCTTTCTCCTATTGTGTCACCTTTGTAAATCATTCAATCCTATCCCAAGGTGTTCTTAAAGGGGGGGTGTTAGGATATTTAGACACGTAGGAGTTAGTTAAGATTAACTTGGTCTAATGTGCCTTAAGGTAAAAGTGTGTTTCTTTAGTATGCATTAGTATGCATTTGTAGTTATGTAATATGAAAATCAAGATATGTTCTAGACATAAAGTGATCTAACGAGTCATATTCTCCTCAATACTAACGACTATACTTATATGTGGCTTGACACTCAATTGGTCCATGATATCTATTTAAAGAGCATGGAGGGTCATTTGTTGAAGATGGACTATGAGAAACTCTTTTGTATGTATTTTGATTTTGCATTAATATATTGCATCTAATGGTTGTGTTAATTGGGGTTGTGGACTGTTTCCCTTTTCGAGGGTTTTAACCACATAAAAACACTTCTGTATTGATCTTTGTTCTAGTTGTGTGAGCAGTTGCTTAAGATGTTCATCCTGTATAGAAATGCCCTATTTTGTTGAACATCCACTTGGATTGTTATAAAATTTAAATGAAAGCTATATGCATACAAGTTAGTATGCTTTTGTTTCCATGCCAAACATAGTGAGAGATTTTCCTTTAAATGGAAAATAGTCTAAATAGTCCTTTAGAATAAATAATGACAACTAAATTTATCCAAACTTTAGTTGGACAAAATACATTTTGTTTAATAACAAATAAACAAAAATTGTGTGAACTTCTATATATGTAAAGTGGTCATGAGGACTTGGATGTTTTCACTACGTTATGCTCGCATGCTTTCTCTAGATTTACAAATTGCAGAACTGATAATGAGATAAGCTGAGGACTCCTCAAGGAGGTGCCAAGGAGTTGGTACAAGATATGGTAATGAACGTGTCACTTTAACTTAAATTGAGCGAACATGGATATATATTTGTTAATGCAATGAAAGCTTGATCTAGCATTTGTTAAATTAAACCAATAACAAATAATCATTCACAATAAAATTTTATCTTACCCTTATAGTAATGGTTATTTAATCGATTTTGGGTTTGGTAAATTAGACCATTAAGTTTGATTCATGCATAATACAGTTTTATATTATTGCTTAATTTTTAATTTTTTTTTTAATGTAGATTACAACTTATTGCATACATAAGCTACATGTAGGGTGGATGATCCATCAAATGTTTTTGATAAATAATGTAGTGTACAGATTGAATATGGAACTTGATTATTTTGAATTTTGAATTATGATAAGTAATTTGAAATCTATATTAAATTTATACATAGTTGAGTTATAAATATTGAAATGGAGAGCTTCATAACAAGTTACATACCAAACACTTAGGTTTGGTTGGATCAATGCTATTTGCAGACATCATGTCAAAGTTTAGTAATATTTGATATGTAAATCATACAGTGAGGATAAAAGTTGTTATGTGGTGTTGTTAGTGTGGTTAAAAGGTGGTATTTTCCTTAGGCATAGTTATGTGGAGCACAATGCTTGATAGTATGTCTCATGTTTTCCAATTAATCTCCTTATATTTTTGGACAAGTTCGTAGCACTGCTCGAAGAGATAAAACATCCCACTTTCCTACTTAAAATTGTAGATTTTGTATAGTTCCACCATATTCGATATAATTGTAAGAGCTTCTCCTTTGATGTGAACTAGAGGCCTAAGAACATGACCTGGAAGTACAAGCAATTCCATGAAACAATTATTGTAGATACATCTAGGATTAGGGGTGTAGTGGGCGATGGGGGTTGGTGTGACAACAACAAGAGAGGGGAGATGGTGAATGATAGCACTACGAAGGCAAGGTAGGGAAACCCAGTTTCCAAATATTGACAAAAGTTGCACAATGATGTATTAACAAAGTTGCATAATGATGCATTATGTCCTGAATCGATACTCGAAGGAATTTGTTGAAACTTATGCTTGACCTTATTGTATGCCATCCATGCATTTATGCTTTGTGCACTTGCATATTTTATGATCGACGCTTGACATCATTTTCTCTAGATTCTTGTGACCAATATCTAGGAAATGAAAAGTCCTACATGCATGTAAACACAGAACAAGGGTGATCCACTTCACTATATTGAAACCACTAAGCCAAATAAGCTTGAGTCTCTATATGAAACCCCCGCTCGACCAATGCATTTGAACACTATTACCTCTTGATAAAAACTCAACTACGCACCAAATGCCCATAAAAACTATAACATTTGAGCATTCTAGACTTACATGTTTTCCATCATAAACTTACTTTATATATCCAAAATTAAAAGATCATAAACTTAATTTATATATCCAAAATAAAAATAAAAATAAACTTAACCATTCAAATAAAAACACATAAACCTATATGCATAGATCATGTTCAAATATATACTATTCATATTACATTTTAACATGTAATATAACACAAACCCAAATGCTAATAAATCATGTTAAAATATGTAATAATAATAATAATAATAATAATAATCTATTTTTAAGGTAAGAGTCAAACCATACCAATGAGAACTCCTTGTTTGTGGGACAAGGGACTTTTCTTTCCAGCCCAATTTGAACTTGTAAACTTGTTACCTCTTAAGAAGAAACACATGTTATATTACATTTTAACATGTATTATAACACAATCACCCAAATGCTAATAACATGTTGTATGACCAACCCAATAACCATGGTGATCCAATCTTCAAATAACATCAACTATTTAAACTATGTCGCTACAATGTTGCAGTGCTTTGAATTATATTTACAGTTATCCATGAAAAATAGTCCAGATTTCCACATCAGGTATCGGGGAAGGCGAAACGTTCAAGTATTGAGGCACTTTAATGCATGATTCTGATTCTCTTCTTTATTTTGTTTGACGAGCTGGCGATCGGCAATTTTTGAGTTTGGGATTCAAAGACATGTGACCATACTTACGGCATAAATTGGGTTTCATATTTTGATTTTGCAGCTTCAGAAAAACCCATCTCATGATATTGCGTGTGAATATAGAAATTCTGAAAATATTTTATGCTAAATGACGTTAGAAAAGCCGATTTAAAATTTATAGAGCCTGCTAGGAGATGGAAATGAACTCTTCAAGCATTGAGAGGAAGATGGCAGTGATGTATTTGGAGCCATTGACACCCCTTCAATATTGTAGAATGACCACAGATGAAGCCAATAATAGATTTATTTACCCTGTCAAAGGACTGTCCACTGCTACTATCCCTAAAATGCAATGCAATGCCGACAGTATATCCATTGAAGACATCAGAACATACTGTTTAGGAGGTCGTTTGAACGAGGCGCTGAACATTTTGCAAAGAACACACAACACTGTGAACTCTTCAACCTGTGTATCTCTCTTGCAGGGTTGTATTCATAAAAAATCTTTACACGGGGGTAAACGAATTCATGCTCACATCAGTAAGAGAGGGGTTTTGCAAAACATACTTGTACAGAATACACTGCTCAATATGTATATCAAGTGTGGGAGTGTGGATGATGCTGCCAGAGTTTTTAACCAAATGCCCAAACGAGATGTCTGCTCATGGACTGTTATGATTGCAGGTCATGCAAGGCATGGATCTCCTGAGGAGGCACTGGCTCTGTTTCACCGAATGCAGGAAACAGGCGTCCAAGCCAATCAGTTTACCTTTGCCAGTGTTCTGCCAGCATGTGCCAAATTGACAGCTCTGGAACACGGTGTGGAGATCCATCAACAGATAACAAGATGCGGGTTTCAGTCTGACATGGTTGTGGTGAGTGCCCTTGTAGACATGTATGCAAAATGTGGGAGCATAGAGACTGCACGTGATTTGTTTGACAAAATGTCTAAACCAGATGTTGTCTCATGGACAGCTATGATTGCAGGCTATGCAAGGCGCGGACCTGCTCAGGAAGCATTGTCACTATTTCATCAAATGCAACGAACAGGTGTTAAACCCAATCAGTTAACGTTTGCTAGTGTTCTTGCTGCATGTGCAAATTTGGGTTCTCTGGAAGAGGGTTTCACAATCCACAATGAGATATTAAGAAGGGGAATTGAGTCTGATATCATTGTGATGAATGCCCTAGTAGAGATGTATGCAAAATGTGGGAGCGTAGAAAATGCACGTGCCTTGTTTGACAAAATACCCAGACCAGATATTGTCTCCATGACAGTCATGGTTGCAGCTTACGCAAGACATGGACCTGCAGGCGAGGCACTGGCATTGTTTCACAGAATGCAACAAATAGGCCTAAAACCTAATGAGTTTACCTTTTCCAGTGTGCTTTCAGCATGTGCCAACTTGGCATCTCTAGAACAGGGTGTGGAGATTCATGAAGAAATAATAAAATGCGGATTCCAGTCTGATGTAGTTGTGATGAATGCTCTCGTAGATATGTATGCCAAATGTGGGAGTATAAAGAAGGCACGGGAAATATTTGACAAGATGCATCAACGAGATGTTGTCTCATGGAATACTATGATTACAGGATGTGCACAAAATGGGTTTGTTGATGATGCCCTGGACCTCTTTGGCAAAATGCCCAAAAGAACTGCATTCTCCTGGACAGCAATAATTGCAGGACTTGCACAAAATGGGCTTGTTGATGAGGCCGCGAAACTCTTTAAGGAAATGCCTTGTCAAGACCTGGTCTCCTGCAATGCAATGATTGCAGGATATGTACAAAAGCAGCTTGTTGACGAGGCTCTAAAACTCTTCCAAAAAATGCCTCAAAGAGACATATTCTCTTGGACAGCTATGATTGCAGGATTTGCACAGAATGGGCATGTTGATGAGGCTCTTAACCTATTTAAGGAAATGCCTCAACAAGCACTGGTCTCATGGAACGCAATTATTGCAGGTTTTGTACAGAGTGGACACTGTGAGGAGGCGCTGAAACTTTTCCAACAAATGCAAATGGCAGGTGTAAGACAAGATGCAACAACCTTCTCCAGTATCCTCCCAGCTTATTCTGACTTCGCAGCTTTGGAACAGGGTATGGAGGTCCATGAGAAAATAATTCGAAGTGGATTTCAGTCTGATGTCTTTCTAATGAATGCCCTGATAGACATGTATGCAAAATGTGGGAGTATACAAAAGGCACGTGAAATATTTGATGAAATGAATCAAAGAGATGTTGTATCCTGGACAATAATGATTTCAGGATATGCAATGCATGGCAGAGGGAAGGAAACCCTCAATCTCTTTGAAGAAATGAAACACTCTGGCATAAGCCCTGACCATGTCACCTTAATTCATGTTTTGTCTGCATGCAGTCATGCAGGCTTACTGGATGAGGGCTATCAATACTTCAATTGCATGAATGAATGCTATCACATCACACCTACAATTGAGCATTATAGTTGCATGGTTGACCTCCTTGGACGTGCTGGGCGTCTGGATGAAGCGAAAAATTTCATTGACAAAATGCCTATAAAACCTAATACTACCGTGTGGATTCGTTTGCTTGCTGCTTGTAGAGTGCATAACAATGCAGAGCTAGGAGAATATGTGGCAGAACGCATTTTTGAGTTGGACTCTAGAGACCCTGCAGCTTATGTGCTTCTCTCAAACATATATGCTGCAGCTGACAGGCAGGAGGACATTGAAAAATTACGGAAACTGATGAAAGACAGAGGCCTAAAAAAGATACCTGGATGCAGTTGGATTGAGATCAACAAACAAGTGCATGCTTTTGTCATTGGACATAGGTCACACCAATAAATGCAGTAAATCTATACAATATTGGATAGGTTGTCTTGGGAGATGAAGATGTCAGGTATGTTCTTGATACAAGGTTCGTGCTGAGTGATGTAAATGGAGGAGCGAATTTTTTGCCTCCATAGTGAGAAACTGACAAATGAATTTCGGCTATTAAACACTTCTCTGGGGGCAATATTACATTTGTCAAAAACCTTTGAGTGTGTGAAGACTGCCACTCTACAATCAAATTCATCTCAAAGGTTGTAACACAAGATCTCCTTGTAAGGGATGCTAACTACTATCATCATTTCAAGGATGGAAAATGCTCACGCACGGATTATTGATAATGCTAATTGTTACCCCTCAAATTGTATAGACAATTTGAGGTTTCTTTCCATCAGTTTGGAGATCTGATAGATCTCAAGCCAGCAGAATGCAAACTTGTAAGTCAGAGTATTGCTGATATGAACAGGGGGATCTACTGTTCTATCAAATATGAATGACACGTCTGGTTTGGGGGCATCCTGGTTGCATGAGATATCCACATACTTGCTCATAGGGCAGAGCATTGTTGCAGGCATCTGAATCTTTGAAGGTTTGAAGAAGACATGCTACTCAGATTTGTGTGTTGGTAGAGTCCTTAGATTGTCTCATCATTGAGCAATGGCTGAAGAAGTGTTGTTCCTGATCTGTTGGTTTGAGTGCTGTTCCAAATTGTTACATTATCTCAATTATGGGATTTAAATAAGGGTCTCTACAATGAAAACACTAAGACTTTACCATTTAACCACAAACCATTTGGACTGGAATTTATGTTATCTCGTGATGATTAAATTCAACATCTTTATGCAACCATTCAGATGTGTATAGCTTGTCATGACCAGCTACATGATAGAATTTTTTCCCTATAAATAAATGTTTCCACATGGTAGAATTTTGTGTAACTGGTACATGTGTTTCAACACCACTGCAGTCTGCCATCAATCAATAAAACTTACTAGAATATGTTTATAAGGAGACTGCGTTGTTTTTTTAGAAACTATTCGACATTTCAATCCCAGAGTAGGGATCATCATCAAGAGTTTAATAAGCTCAAATGAATAGTTTGTTTATTGTAAAAGATTAATAAGTGATAACCCTTATCTAAAGATGTCAACTCACCATAATGACCAGGGTTATTATTATTGTTTATTTTAGCTTTTGAAGGACAGACTTCCACGTCTTGCTTAGCTTTAGACCCTCATCTCTGTTCAAATTGTTCTCATTTAATTCAATTTCCATGGCCTCCCATATCTTTATTTTTCCATAGTGATCCATTCTTGCAATGATCTTAGCATCTTCTACGCATATATGGTGACCAGTGTTGTGGGTGTGTTCAACCAAAGCTGATTTTTTAATTCTGTTATGCCTCAGGTTTTCACAATGTTCACTTAACCTTATTAGAACTGATCTTCTGGTTTCTCTGATGTATTGTTTACCCCAATAACATGGGATTGAATATACACCTTTTTTATTTTTTGAATCAGTAGTATCTTTGACATGATCAAATAAATTCTTTATTTTGTTAGGGGACGAGAAAGAGGCCTTAATGTTTCCCTTCTTTAGAATCTTTGCAATCTTGTCAATGGTACCTTTTATGTAAGGAAGGCTTATAGATTTTGTAACAACCCGCTCTGGCACACTGAGTGAACTTATTCTTTGAGGACACTTGCTCGCAAGTGATCTGGATTATTATGCTATTAAAACATTTGATTTTGATTATGAGGCATTATGGGTTGATGACATGTTGTTTTACTACATTGACGTAGACAGGTGCTATTGACTCGGTTTACTGAGTGTGCAGGATTTTGGACCTCAAGGATGTAGAGGCATCGATGGAACCCCTTGGACCCCGGATCGAGTCAGGGAGTGTACCATTAGGGTTTGATTGTTTTACTGTGATATTAGTGCATATGATTAGATGATATGATATGGATATATTCTGACATGATTCGTTGATGATGTAGGCTGACGATAACTTGTTGACCAGACTCACATGTGGAGTAAAGGGGTCACGCACGACTACTAGAGATGTTGAGGGAGAGGTGTGGACAACAGCCCTGCCACAGCCTACTAGCACTCCCACCATGGCTCGAACTGTAGGTTAACGATTACCTAGTTCGAGAGGACCCACGATGCCGTGAGAAAAAACTGCGACAGTCGCTCACGATGATTCTAAGGGGCGTGCAATAAGGCGGGGGCCTTATTCCTTAGAGGCCCTTAGTCTCCCACAAGTTCACCTGGCGGAGTATTGACTCCAGGGGTTATTGATGTCTACCAAGTCAGTCAAGAGGCGAGTGGCACTCTTGGAGCACGTAGTGCATCCTGAAGGGCATGTCGCGCAAGGGAACAGATGAGGCGAGTGGCACCCTTGGAGCACCTAGTGCGTCCTGAAGGGCACGTCACGTTGTTGATGATAGATGAATGAACCTAGATGGCCTTAGGACAAATAACGTGTTAAGTATTTTTAAAACAATTTCCCTAATTAAATGTCATCTAGTACAAAATTTAAGGTCTAAGTCTAAACTACGCTAGTGGTAAAATTTTGTCTATCTATAAAAAATAAAAAATAAAAATAAAAACAACTTAAATAATAATTATGATCTTCGTTAAATCTTGTAACATTAAAGGAGTAAGAAAATTTAATTTATTCATTAAAAAAAAAGTCTGTTGAAATAAAATTTAAAAAGGAAATTAACTGTTTTATTATTTTTAATAATTTAAATTATATTAATTAAAAGATAAAAGGGAAAAAGGGTTAAATTCCACACCTGCCTTTTTAAGTTCTAATTAAAAAGGGGTAAGAGGGAAAATCTAAAATTTTAGGAAACTAGGAAAAAGGGTAAAGATAAAAAGGGGAAAAGGAGAACATAAGGAAAAAAGCGGAAGGTCAAACTTAGTAAAACATCTACCATTTAAGCGCTTTCTAATTTAAACTGAACTAACAATTTAATAAAATGGAAAGTTATTAAAACCTGTAAGAGAATTTGGGGACACCTAGGAGTAATTCTAGGAGTAACTCTAAATGGGTGAGGGAAATAAAGATAATTAATTAATTAAAGAAGTTAATTTATGGAGGAATGAAGGGGATAGGTGACACTTGTAAGGGGAGGAATTTTTAGGAATTTAATTATAAAAACTTAACTAAAAGAGAATTTTTGGAAAGTAAGGAACCACGAAACTCTATATAATGAAGGGAGGTGATGGAGGTTGGGGGATCTTCTGTTTGCATAACTTTACGCTGCAGAATTATCTACTTAACTGACTTAACTTGTGGGAGTTGGGATACCCAGCTCGGTGAGGAGTGGTAGCTCGACCTTGCAAGGTGCGCTGAGAGCTAGTCGAAATCTCTGGATAGCGAGTGTGTGGCCCATTTGCGGCTCGGGGGGCTAAGGGGGAAGAAGAGTACCCCTAGCATTGGCTGGGAGGTACCGGTGAAGTCTCGTCGGTCGGTAAGCAGGAGTTGCACGGAGCGCGCAGACGTCACTCAGAGTAGGCGACCAGGCAACGGTACGCTCTCTCATTTTGGTATAGTAGATGTTGTAGGTTTTATGCTTGGATATGCAGGTTTGACTAGGTGAGTAAATTGATTGTCTAGATGGTTTTCTGTAATTTTCTTAGCCTAGCTCAATGATAGATTGACTCCCATGGCTTCATTTCCCTGCACGTCTTGACCACCTTACTGTGTTGATTGTGACCTTCGTGGTTGTTTATCCTTCGTCCCTAGCTCACCAGTCATCGCCTGAGCAGTCGGTCGAGAGCTTCATCTACGGTCATCGCCTTAGCGTTAAAAGTCCTATGGATCTCAACGCCCTGCTTTTCTGTGGGAGGATGATGAGCGAAGGACGAATCTGTTAGCCGGCTACCCTTTGATGTTTGTCCCTGGCTGATTGTTGATTCCGCCATCTGGCAATGACCTCTGCGTGTGGATTATCTGGTGTCCTGATTGGTTTTCTCTATGCCTTGACTGATAGAACCCTGCAAATTTTAATGTTGGCGAAGTTTTTGACTCTATGTTTTCATATCTTGCTGGACATTCCCTGCGTTTACTTACCTTTGCACTTGATTTACTTGAAGACACTCAGCTTGTGTTTCCCCCTTGAGTGATAATTTATAAGATATGCGGACAACGTTTTATGACAATATATTTTATTGCATGAGGGCGTTTCTTGATATGTCTACAATTTTTGTTATGTATTAATGGACAACCTATGGTACATCAACAATTTTGTAATTAATAAACAACAATACCCCGAATCCTCTTCCATTAATAGGTAGCGAGTCTCTACCTCGATCAACATTGAATGCTTACCTCTGCGTTAGGATGATTGATGAATGCGTATTATCTAGAGATGGGTTTGTTTTTACCCTAAGTTAATACATTTTTACAATATGATGAATGTGTTTTTATCTAGATCAGATTGTTTTTTTTTTACTTTAAGTTCTGTATTTTTACCACGAATTACCTGTTAATGTTCCTGCGATTTTTACCGTGAATTACCTGTTAATGTTCCTGCGCTTTTACATTTCGTTGTTTGCATGGCGAATGCTACTTCTTCGGCTGCACTTTGTTGACATGGGGGCAAAATTTGCCCAGCAAACCTCTTTATTTCTAGTCAGTTGTTGATTGCCCGACGCTCGACCACTACCTGTTTTTGCTGACAGCCAGTGTATAACTGATTACGATGAACTTTACTTCTGGTCTTTAGATGGCGTTTTTTTTTTAAGGAAGAAACCCAACGAATTAATTTAAATTGCATGTAATAAAATCAACAAATTCCTTGAGTTTGTAAACTCAGCGAGTAACCTCAGCGAATTTATTTGAATGATTAAACTCAGTGCTTTATTTGCATGTTTTAATAGACGCAGCGAATAAACTCAGAGAATTAGTAAGTGAACCAGAAGATATATAGATTAATGACAATACTATTAACCATATTATATCACTGTAATAAAACTAGAAAGCTTTCGTTCTATCTATTCAATCGATCCAGGCATCGAGTGGGTATATGGAAGATATATAGATCTTCACCCTTGCCCATTTCTTTATTGAGATAATGTCATGGGGGTTATCCCATTCCCTTTTATTCCGCCGAATTCCATCCTGGTTTAACTTATGGAGCGCAGCGAGGGAAGGAAAAGACGGGGAATGAATAAGAACGAAGACCTTGAAGGCTGGTCTTAGCTGGAAGGTAACAGCTATTAAATGCAATTTCTTATTTATTGCATTAATCAGATTTTGTTTGTGATTCAGTGCCATTACTCATTCTCTGATGCATATATTCAGTTTCATTTTGTGCGAATTTATTAACTGTAATAATCTCAGCGAATAGAGCGTTATGCACCCAATGGTTTATCAAGCATCCTCATTTATTTTCCTTGAGAACAACTGTATAAACCACACCGTTCTGGACAGCTAGTTAATCTGGTTAAATTTACTCTAATACCCAGCGAACTTACCTTGAGAGTTCATTTTGTAACCCATAATTTCCTGGTGATCTTCCCTTTTAAAAACTGCAAGTGGATACTCTCACTGATGGCGGATTACACTGCTAATTTACCTGCGACCTTCCAGATCGTTTGGCTGCAACCTTACTTTAATTTACCTTAACTTTGACTGTGACCTGTACGCCTTTATGAGATTAGCAGCTTATCTTGCCTAAATTTATTGAAGTTCTCCTTAGGGTTCCCGGAATGAGCGTGTAACTTGAATGCTAGTTGCCTTTATTTTTGGGCAGCGAACGTTAACCTTGACCACGTCTTTTTCCTTTTTGGGGTTATCTTTGTTAATTTTCAGTATCAACAGATATCACTCCTTTTGGGTAATTGAAGCTTTTGCTTCTTGAATTTGTCATAATTGTCATAATATGCTCATAATTATAATAATGTTGCAGTTTGATGCTCTACTTTGGATGTAATCAATTAATCTCTCTTAAAAGCAAAATGTTTAACCCTTGAGTGTTGAGAGGGATACCCACTCTAGTTGGTGGAATCCTTCATTGAGCCTAAAGAAGGAATGCTATCAACGTCCAATGGATTCCTTACATAGTTCTTTCCATAGGAACACCTTGAGGATTAATTGGAGTATTGGCATTTAGCGTTTAGTTAAATCTTTTAGAAGGATTATGAACCCTAGCGCATTCAGAATCTCTAGATACATGTTTTTCTTTAGACATTTCCCCTTGAAGAAATTATGGTTGTTTCGAGCCTTGGATTGTGTATGTTTGAGGAACAAAAAGGGAGAAAAGAAATGAAAACTTCAAATACTTTGAGGCCTTAAGTTTAACTCATTAAAGATATTAAAAATCTCAATGGATGTAGTTTGGAAGGTTGTGAGGAATGATGTGGTCCTCCCCACCCGCGTTTCATTCTTAAATGATTTGAATGAACTCTTAATTGAGTAACAAGGTAATTGCGAAATTTGGAAAAAAAAAATTGCACCTTCTGCTTCGCTAGTAGTCGTAAAGACGGGGTTGTTACATATGGTATCAGAGTAGGTTCAACCCTGCAAGTGTGGATCGCCATGTTTCCACTGCAGTGAAGCTTGAGTTGGCTTCGTGCTAACTAAAAACTTAACTTGTTCTTGTGGCGATGTCGATTAGAGGGTGCCACAAAGTTTCACGGCGGGTGCCGTAGATGGAGGTGCGACGCCTCCAGAAGAGTCGCGCCCTCAGAGTCTAGCCCCAAGGGGAGGAACAAGTCCTTGGGCTGGATCCGATTGTTGTAATGGATGATGATGGCTTGACAAGGTGCTTCCGGGGAATGTCAGAGGCCTTGATTCACCATCTGTACTGAGATAAGGCCAGGGCGCCTGTACCCCGGAGGGTTCGCAGCGCACCCAACCAGTACTGTTAGTATTCGCTTCAAACTCGAGATGGTCAATTACTGAATTCTTTGGTGCCCCAAACAACACACCCGCCAAGGCATGGTGCGAGAGTATGACGACGTGCTTGCACTTCACAATTATACTTCCAACATGAAGGTCCGCATGGTGGTCCTCCACTGAAGGGGAGCGCTCTTCCATGGTGGGAGATGCTCCTATCGTTTGATTATGACCATCAAAGACGTGTCATGAGAACTGTTCAAGGAACGGTTCCAGGAGGGGTACCTTTCTGAGGAATTCATTGAGCGAAAACTCAACGATTTCGATGCCTCGCGATGAGGCAACTACACGGGCCCGAGTATGAGGCCCGTTTTAGAGCGGCTTCGGTGTGCTCCGCACCAAATTACCCCGAAACATAAGGTCAAGAAGTTCGAGTTTGGTCTTATTGTTAGAATTTAGCATCTACTTCGGGTACTAGGATTACTGGACCGAAGAAAGTGTGTTGGACTATGGGGAGCCACGGTACCAACACGACTATCGAGAGGAAAGCGTCGGAGCATCTGGATCAGCCAAACCCACTACCGTGGGAGTTTTGGGCAAGGCCGATCGGATTCATGCAGCGGTGAATAACCGCCAGGTAGAGCATCAGTCGGCTGTGCTCAAGACGACAGGTACCATCACTGACTAGACCCTTAGTATTTGATAGATCCTGGTGCTACCGAGAGTTTCATTTCTGATGCAACGCTAAAAAGGATTGAAGTAAAGGCTTTCAAATAGGATGAGTGTAGCTTGTAGAAATGGCCTCGGGGGCCAACGAAAGGTTGGGGGAAAGGTTACGGTCTGAACCCTTAACCTGGGAGAGTTGTTGCCAGGGCCAACCTGTGCATCACAATCTTTGGATCCCCTGAAGTTATGATTAGTATGGACGGATGGAGTCACATGAGGTGACCCTCAACTGTAAGACGAAACTGTTGAGCTTGGTCGATGATGAGGGATAGAGACGCATGATTGTAGATCGAAACCAAGGAGTTTCCTTGAGGTTTATCTCGTCCTAGAAGTTACGTAAGAGCATGCACAAGGGAGATAAGTTTTTTGCGATCCTTGCGTTGAACGAAAAGGGAGTAGCGGAAGGTCTAGAATACCTTCCTTTGGTGAGAAATCTTATGGACATGTTCTCGAAGGAGTTACCTGGGATGCCTCAAGAGAGGGATTTGGAGTTACCATAGACTTAAAACTAGACACTGAACCAATAGCTATAATGGCTTGTCAGATGTCACCCCGAAGATAGAGGAGTTGAGAATGCAACTGCAGGAATTGTTGGACCTGGGACTGATACGTCCAAGTGTGTCACCGTGGGGTGCGCGTGTTATTTTCATATGAAAGAAGGATGGGTTGTGGAGGCTCTGCTTTGACTGCCATCATTTGAACAAGGCAACGATCAAGAATCAATATCTGTTGCCGAGGATTGTTGATCTGTTCGATCAAATGAAGGGTGCGACGGTGTTCCAAAAAAATCGATTTGTGATCGGGGTATCGCCAGTTATGGATAAAAAACGATGATGTCCCTAAGACCACCTTTAAGACGAGGTTGGGACATTGCGAGTTTACTGTTTTACCGGTTGGACTGCGAAACACCCCAGGGGTATTTATGAGTTGATGAACGGGGTGTTCCATGAGTACTTGGACAAGTTCATCCAAGTATTCTTTGACGATATTTTGATTTACTCTCGGACGACAGAGGACCATGACTAGCACTTGCACTTGGTACTACAGTGTCTGCGAGACCACAAATTTTATGGGAAGTTGTCCAAATGCTCACTTTATCAATCGAAGATTCACTACTTAAGGCATGTCATCTCTGAAGAAAGTATCGACGTGGTTCCAACAAAGGTCGAGGCTATTATGGAATGGCCTACGCCGACAAATGTCCTGGAAGTGCGTAGCTTCATGGGTTTAGCAGGATACTATCCACGATTCGTCGAGGGATTTTCAAAGATAGGAAATCCAATCATGGAATTGCAGAAGAAAAACAAGAAGTTTGTTGGGACCGAGAAATGCGCGAAAACATTTCGGAGGCTCAAGGAGTTGTTGACAACAATACCGATACTAAAGGTCCCTGACATGGACGTAGACTTCTTGGTATTCACTGACGCATCCAAGGAAGGCTTAGGCAGAGTCTTGATGCAAAACGAACGAGTGAACACTTACATCTCGAGGAAACTGAGAAGACATGAGGAGAACTACGCGACGCATGATTTGGAGTTGTTAGCCATCGTATATGCCTTGAAGGTTTGGAGACACTACCTTGTTGGATAAAAATTTGAACTAAACACTGACCATTGTGGAATACAACACATCTTTACACAAAGCGACCCGAATGTGCGACAACGACGTTGGTCGGAATTGCTTAGCGAGTACGACTTCGAGATTACTTACATAAAAGGAATAGTGAACCGAGTGGCAGATGCATTGAGTCAGAGACCGCGCATCTTTTCGGTGCTGCCTCTTCATTCGAATCTATGTGAAAAGATTCTAACTTTATAGCGTGACGATGACTGGTACAAAGAGGTCAAAGGTTTTATCGGACAAAACATAATGATGGTACCACGATTTGAAGGATTTTCATTTGATAGCGATGGTTTATTGAGGTTTAAAAATCAGATCTATGTACCATTGAACGACGAGTTGAGGATGTTGATCCTAAACGAGGTTCATATAGCAGTTTACATGGATCACCCGGGAGTCACGAAGATGAGGGAAGACCTTAAACCCTTATTCTTCTGGAAGGGAATGAAGGAAGACATAGTCAACTATGTGGCCAGATGTCTAGAATGTCAGCAGGTAAAGGTTGAACATAGACACCCAATAGGATTACTATAACCACACGCTATTCCGGAATCAAAATGGGAGGTTATTTCGATGGATTTTATTGTTGGATTTCCACTGACGGCAAGGAGACATGACTCAATTTTCGTAGTAGTAGACACTCTGACGAAGAGTGTTCACTTTCTTCCAGTGCGTACGACGTATCAGGCACCTGACATAGCTAGAGTTTTCATCAGTGAAATTGTGAGGCTGCATGGCATGCCTAAGAGGATTATATCCGATCGAGGATCGGTGTTTACTGGACGATTTTGGATGAGTTTCCAAGAGGCCTTGGGAACCCAACTTAACTTTAGTACTGCGTATCACCCGGAGACTGACGGGCAGACCGAACGAACAAACTAGACTTTGGAGGACATGTTGAACATGTATGTGATGGACCAACAAAAGGGTTGGAAAGAATTCTTGCCACTGGTGGAGTTCGCTTACAACCACAGTTACCAGAGCACCATTAAGATGGCACCTTTCGAGTTTCTCTACGGGTGACCATGTCAGACGCCTTCAAGTTGGGATCGGCTTGAGGATAGGGTCCTGGTGGGACCAGAAGCGATCCAAGAAATGGAAGAGCAAATGCAAACAATAAGACAAAGGATCCAAGAAGCGCAGGATCGACAGAAGAGTTATGTTGATGTGTGTCGTGTCAACCATAGTTACGATGTGGTGATCAAGTATTCTTGCAATTGAAACTGCATAAGAGTTCGATCCAGTTGGAAAAAGGGGATAAACTATCTCCGAGGTTCATGGTAACCTATGATATTGCGGAAAGGAGAGGTCCGTGGCCTATTGACTAGCTTTGCTTGATTCTTGAGGCATTTTGCACAATGTATTTCACGTCTTTGTTTGAGACATTTTGTTTAGTGATCCTACACATGCTTTGACTTGAGCACCTGGCGGGTGTTGGATGCTCATGGCTGAGCCGATCTGCATCTTGGATCGTCGCATTTGATAGCTACGACGTCGAACAGTAGAGCAGGTCAAGGTCCAGTGGGACAACTATAGTCTGCACTCAACGACCTAGGAGGACGCATATGATATGCACCAACAGTTTCCATTTTTGTTTGATAGATAAGCTTATAATACTATGATACACTTTATTTCGGCATTTATACTGTGAAACTTCGGGACGAAGTTTAGACCAAGAGGGGGTGTATGTAACATCCCTCTCTGGCACACTGAGCGAACTTGTTCTTTGAGGACACTTGCTCGCAAGTGTTCTGGATTATTATGCTATTAAAACATTTGATTTTGATTATGAGGTGTTATGGGTTGATGACATGTTGCTTTACTACATTGATGTAGACATGTGCTATTGACTCGGTTTACTGAGTGTGCAGGATTTTGGACCTCAAGGATGCAGAGGCATCGATGGAACCCCTTGGACTCTGGATCGAGTCAGGGAGTGTACCATTGGGGTTTGATTGTTTTACTGTGATGTTAGTGCATCTGATTAGATGATATGATATGGATATATTCTGACATGATTCGTTGATGATGCAGACTGACGATAGCTTTCCAACCAGACTCACATGTGGAGTAAAGGGGTCACGCACGAATACCATAGATGTTGAGGGAGAGGTGTGGATAGCAACCCTGCCACAACCTACTAGCACTCCTGTCGTGGCTCAAATTGTAAGTTAACAATTACCTAGTTCGAGAGGACCCACGATGCTGTGAGGGAAAACTACAACAGTCGTTCACGATGATTCTAAGGGGTGCGCAATAAGGCGAGGGCCTTATTCCTTACAGGCCCTTAGTCTCCCACAAGTTCACCTGGTGGATTATTGACTCCAAGGGTTATTGATGTCTACCAAGTCAGTCAAGAGGCGAGTGGCACCCTTGGAGCACGTAGTGCATCCTGAAGGGCACGTCACGCAAGGGAACAAATGAGGCGAGTGGCACCCTTAGATCACCTAGTGCGTCTTGATGGGCACATCGCGTTGTTGATGATAGAGGAATGAACCTAAATGGCCTTAGGACGAATAACGTGTTAAGTATTTTTAAAACAATTTCCCTAATTAAATGTCGCCTAGTACAAAATTTAAGGTCTAAGTTTAAATTACGATAGTGGTAAAATTTTGTCTATCTATAAAAAAATAAAAATAAAAACAACTTAAATAATAATTATGATCTTCGTTAAATCTTGTAGCACGAAGGGAGTATGAAAATTTAATTTATTCATAAAAAAAAAATATGTTGAAATAAAATTTAAAAAGGGAATTAACTGTTTTATTATTTTTGATAATTTAAATTATATTAATTAAAAGATAAAAGGGAAAAAGGGTTAAATTCCACACCTGCCTTTTTAAGTTCTAATTAAAAAGGGGAAAGAGGGAAAATCTAAAATTTTAGGAAACTAGGAAAAAGGGTAAACATAAAAAGGGAAAAAGGGGAACATAAGGGAAAAAACAGAAGGTCAAACTTAGTAAAGCATCTACCATTTAAGAGCTTTCTAATTTAAACTTAACTAGCAATTTAATAAAAGGGAAAGTTATTAAAACCTGTAAGAGAATTTGAAGACACCTAGGAGTAATTCTAGGAGTAACTCTAGGTGGGTGAGGAAAATAAAGATAATTAATTAATTAAAGAAGTTAATTTATGGAGGAATGAAGGGGATGGGTGACACTTGTATGGGGAGGAATTTTAAGGAATTTAATTATAAAAACTTAACAAAAAGAGAATTTTTGGAAAGTAAGGAACCACAAACTCTATATAATGAAGGGAGGTGATGGAGGTTGGGGGATCTTCTGTTTGCGTAACGTTACACTGTAGAATTATCTACTTAATTGACTTAACTTGAGGGAGTTGGGATACCCAGCGCGGTGAGGAGTGGTAGCTCGACCTTGCGAGGCGAGCTGGGAGCTAGCCGAAATCTCTGGATAGTGAGTGTGTGACCCCTTTGCAGCTCGGGGGGCTAAGGGGGAAGAAGAGTACCCCTAGCATTGGCTGGGAGGTACCGATGAAGTCTCGTCGGTTGGAAAGTGGGATTTGCACGGAGCACTCAGACATCTCTCAGAGGAGGCGACTAGGCAACGGTATGCTCTTTCATTTTGGTATAGTAGATGTTGTAGGTTTTATGCTTGGATATGCAGGTTTGACTAGGTGAGTAAATTGATTGTCTAGATGGTTTTGTGTAATTTTCTTAGCCTAGCTCAATGATAGATTGACTCCCATGGCTTCATTTCCCCGCACGTCTTGACCACCTTACTGTGTTGATTGTGACCTTCGTAGTTGTTTATCCTTCGTCCCTAGCTCACCAGTCCTCGCCTGAGCAGTCGGCCGGGAGCCTGATCTACGGTTGTCACCTTAGCGTTAAAAGACCTATGGATCTCAACGCCCTACTTTTCTGTGTGAGGATGATGAGCAAAGGACAAATCTATTAGTCGACTACCCTTGATCTTTGTCCCTGACTGATTGTTGATTCCGCCATCTGGCAATGACCTCTGCATGTAGATTATCTGGTGTCCTGGTTGGTTTTCTCTATGCCTTAACTTTTAGAACCCTGCAAATTTTGATGTTGGCGAAGTTTTTGACTGTGTGTTTTCATATCTTGCTGGACATTCCCTGTGTTTACTTACCTCTGCACTTGATTTACTTGAAGACACTCAGCTTGCGTTGCCCCCTTGAGTGATAATTTATAAGCTATGCAGACGGTGTTTTATGACAATATATTTTATTGCATGAGGGCATTTCTTGATATGTCTACAATTTTTGTTATGTATTAATGGACAGACTATGGTACATCAACAATTTCGTAATTAATAAACAACAATACTCTGAATACTCTTCCATTAATAGGTAACGAGTCTCTACCTCGATCGACATTGAATGCTTTCCTCTGCGTTAGGATGATTGATGAATGCGTATTATCTAGAGATGGGTTTGTTTTTACCCTGAGTTAATACGTTTTTATAGTATGATGAATGCGTTTTTATCTGGATCAGATTGTTTTTGTTTTACTCTGAGTTCTGTATTTTTACCACAAATTACCTGTTAATGTTCCTGTGATTTTTACCACAAATTACCTGTTAATGTTCCTGCGTTTTTATATTTCGTTGTTTGCATGGCAAATGCTACTTCTTCTACTGCACTTTGTTGACATGGGAGATAAATTTTCCCAGCAAACCTCTTTATTTCTGGTCAGTTGCTGATTGCCCGACGCTCGACCACTACCTGTTTTTGCTGACAACCAATGTATAACTGATTATGATGAACTTTACTTCTGGTCTTTAGATGGCGTTTTTTTTAAGGAACAAACCCAGTAAATTAATTTAAATTGCATGTAATAAAATCAACGAATTCCTTGAGTTTGTAAACTCGGCGAGTAACCTCACGAAGTTATTTGAATGATTAAACTTAGCACTTTATTTGCATGTTTTAATAGACGCAACGAATAAACTCAGAGAATTAGTAAGTGAACCGAAAGATATATAGATTAATGGCCACACTATTAACCATATTATATCACTGTAATAAAACTAGAAATATTTCGTTCTGTCTGTTCGATCGATCCAGGCATCGAGTGGGTATATGGAAGATATATAGATCTTCACCCTTGCCCATTTCTTTATAGAGATAATGTCATGGGGGTTATCCCATTCCCTTTTATTCTGCCGAATTCCATCTAGGTATGACTTATGGAGCGCAACAAGGGAAGGAAAAGACAAGGAATGAATAAGAATGAAGACCTTGAAGGCTAGTCTTAGCTGGAAGGTAACAACTATTAAATGCAATTTCTTATTTATTGTGTTAATCAGATTTTGTTTGTGATTCAGTGCCATTACTCATTCTCTGATGCATATATTCAGTTTCATTTTGCGTGAATTTATTATTTGTAATCAACTCAGCGAATAGAGGGTTATGCACCCAATGGTTTATCAAGCGTCCTCATTTATTTTCCTTGAGAACAACTGGATAAACCACACCATTCTGGATAGCTAGTTAGTCTGGTTAAATTTACTCTAATACCCAGCGAACTTTCCTTGAGAGTTCATTTCGTAACCTAGAATTTCCTGGCGATATTCCCTTTTAAAAACTACAAGTGGAAACTCTCCCTGATGGTGGATTACATTGCTAATTTACCTGCGACCTTCCAGATCGTTTGGATGAAACCTTACTTTAATTTACCTTAAGTTTGACTGCGACCTGCACGCCATTATGAGATTAGCAGCTTATCCTGCCTAAATTTATTGAAGTTCTCCTTAGGGTTCTCGGAGTGAGCGTGTAACTTGAATGCTAGTTGCCTTTATTTTTGGGCAGCGAACGTTAACCTTGACCACATCTTTTTCCCTTTTGGGGTTATCTTTGTTAATTTTCAGTATCAACTGATATCACTCCTTTTGGGTAATTGAAGCTTTTGTTTCTTTAATTTGTCATAATTGTCATAATATGCTCATAATTATAATAATGTTGCAGTTTGATGCTCTACTTTGGATGTAATCAATTAATCTCTCTTAAAAGAAAAATGTTTAACCCTTGAGTGTTGAGAGGGATACCCACTCTAGTTGGTGGAATCCTTCATTTAGCCTAAAGCAGGAAGGCTATCAACATCCAATGGATTCCTTACATAGTTCTTTCCATAGGAACACCTTGAGGATTAATAGGAGTATTGGCATTTAGAATTTAGTTAAATCCTTTAGAAGGATTATGAACCTAACACATTTAGAATCTCTGGATACATGTTTTTCTTTAGGCGTTTCCCCTTGAAGATTTGTGGTTGTTTTGAGCCTTGGATTGTGTATGTTTGAGGAACAAAAAGGGAGAAAATAAATGAAAACTTTAAATCCTTTGAGGCCTTAAGTTTACCTCATTAAAGATATTAAAAATCTCAATGGGTGTAGTTTGGAAGGTTATGAGGAATGATGTGGTCCTCCCCACCCGCGTTTTATTCTTAAATGATTTGAATGAACTCTTAATTGAGTAACAAGGTAATTGCTAAATTTGGAAGAAAAAAAAAATTGCACCTTATGCTTCGCTGGTAGTCGTAAAGATGGGGTTGTTATAGATTTCCCTTCCCTGTTTTTATCAATACTTCTGGTACTAGGTCTCCTCTTTGTTCTTATAACAACCCTATCAAATTCTTTCTTATTATGCCCATTTGTTTTGAATACATTTTCTAGGTAATTTAGTTCTTGCTCAATGTGTTTCCTGTCCGATATTTTGAAAGCTCGAGTGACCCGGGTATTGATGATTCCACATTTTTGAGTTGGGTGGTCAAATGGTAAAGTCTTATGGACTTTTATTATAGAACCCAAATTAAAATCCCTCAAAACACAAAAAAAAATGTGACAATAAAGTTGTAATAATACAATTAAAGTACCCTTGTCATTTGTGGTAAGATAAGGAATAAAAGTGGGTTTTCTTAAAAAACTTATAATGTAGATAAGGACCAAATGTAATTGTCATATAATGTAGATAAAGACCAAATGTAATTGTCATGAACATAAGGGAAGTTCATTGTTTAGATATAAAAGTGGACTTTATTAACAAAGTTATAATGTGGATAAGGACCAAATGTAATTATCATGAACGTAAGAGAAATTCATTGTTTAAAATATTTAGATATTTCTCTTTGTAAAATATGAAAAATATAAATATGATTATATATATATATATATATATATATGAGATTTTTAGTCTCCTAATATACTCTCATTGTAGGTTCAAAAAAATCAATATAAGTTTTCATTCCATGAAAACCATAGATGAAATCGTCATCACACATATATTATTCATGACAAAAAAATGTATATATACACTTAAATGTAGGTCAAAAATAACTTTTACTTTGAAAGAACCTTTAAATTTTGACCTTTGGCGAAAAGAGCTCCAATTAAAAGATTAAAAGAACCTTTTGATGTTGCACTTATGGAAATCTTGTTGGAAAGTTTGTCTAACTAACACAATTGTAATGAAAGAAAAAACTTCCATAAAAAACCCACCTTATGTTATTTTTGGTGTTGGGCATAGATGGCCATCACATTGCAAGCCTAATTAAATGTATGGTTCATTTCTAATGTTTCTCGTTGGCCAACATGTGTTTGTGATATATTCACTACATCCCCTAGGTGAGGTGCACTAGCTTACACATATGGGTTTACTAAGGATTCCATCCATGAATGTGTGGAAGTATCCCTTAGATTACCCCATGAGGTTGGGCTAATTGATTAGTGATCCTGTTTTTTAACATACACCTATTGCTTGTCGTTCAAATCCAGATTTTATACTCTACCACTACCTCAAGCTCAAAGCATTCTAGTTCTTATTGATGCAAAAGAAAACTTCACCAACTTATGTGGGTCACCCCTACAATAGTGGTCCACCATAAGAAAAAGTTCAAATAACATTGCAACTATTCCATTTATGACAAGGAATATTTTTCATTGTAATAACCTCTTAACTCTAATAGATAGTTATCCAATGAGAAGTATGCAATCAAAGAAATCTAGAGTTAGTTTCCAATGTCATTCTATTAAATTAACGCATAATGAAACAATTTTCTATTAGAAAAAGTTGATTACAAAACAAAATATTTGGTATTGGTTGAAAAAGTAATCAAAGAATTCAACAAGAAACAAATTGACAATCATAGACAACAATAAATGGAAACAACTTCGTGAATGTATTTCTAAAGCATATCTCTGGTACTCAGAAGGCATGTCAACATCAATAATTTTGGTATCATAGTTTGAATTCAATATGCTTTATATTCAACATCACTAAGCTCAACATGATCAGAACATTAGTGAATTTCTCTTTCAAATCCATTTCTAGAACGTTGATAGTCTTCAATAGCTTGAGTTATCTCTTGTTTATTGTTCATAACAAAGGGACCATATTGTATGCGTAGTGCATTTAGTGACTGGCCCTCAATTAAGATAAATTTGCAAGGCTTGTTTGACTTGTTCCAGATACTCAATCCATTGCCAGAGCCCAATAGAATAATGTGATCAACAACAATAGTTGATGAACCAAGATTTCCAAAAATTGCCCTGCCTTCTAAAACATAGACAAATGTATTCCAGCCCTCTAGAATAGGTTGATGAAGAACAACTCTTGGCTTCATTGTGAAATCCAAGATTGATGGTGGACTTCATGTGTATACAAGAGACTTAATGCCCAAGGCTTCTCCAATTATAACAATTGTTCTCACACCATATTTCTCAACCTTTGGTATGACTTTACCTTCCAATTCTTGATATGTAGGTTCAATCATGACCATCATATAGAAAAATAATTCCTCGATTGTAAGTTCTTACTTGAGCTAGAAATTGAGAATCTTCGACAATGATTTCGTTAAAAACAAGAGTACTTACATTTTGTCTTTAGATGAAATATTAATTCAAAGTTGCAAGCCATGATGGATCCCATTTCTCACTAGTATTTCCTAGTGGACTCTACCTCTCATAGCAGTCATCCACTACACAATCCGACAAAGTTTTACTTGGAATATTTTTACAGATTCCAATTACCTAGTCCTAATTATGAGTGCTCAAATCAATATTTTGGATATGACCTTAAAGGAAAAATCACCAAAACCAAAGAGAATGAAATTATTTCCAACATGTTATGCTTGTGTCCTGCAAAACCTTGATGTGTAAATCTCCCTACAAAGAGAACATATCCTAAAAGTTCTTTGATAAAGTTGGCTCTCAACTAAACAAGCAAAGGATTCAATACCTCACACAAACCATCAATCAATGTAAATGGCACTAATTTTAGTCAACTATGATGTGTTAATGTCCCTTCCCATCATGAATTTTGAACAAGGCACACTATTAAGAATCATTATTGAAGTAATACATTGGGATTTCCCCCACTGCTCAACGCAAAAGGAAATCAATGCCTCTTCAAAAATAGGGAGAAACATCATATGGATGTTTAATAAATAAATAATTGAATCCATGAAAGGTATAAGGATTGGAAGATGGATCTTATCTAATATGGGTTTGTTGTATGAAGTTGGGAGTACCTTGAGCATGCATTTAACAGTCTCAAACCTTGGATAGCAAAAGGAAGGACAATACAATTAGTTTGTACAAGAATAAAAAAAAGGAATTAGAATTCTATAGGATACTACACACACATCCAATGGAAAATATCAAAGTGTTATTGAGTTTTTAAATTGGAAAAAGAGAGAATATGTATGAGGATGGTTTGGAAAGCCACCAGGAGGAGAAACTACAAGCCAAATGAAATTCTATTAAAAAAATGGTTATCTTAACAAAATACATTAGTAAAATGGCAATAATTCAACTGAAAGTCAATAGATTGTGTTAAGATCTGATCAAAACCCATCATATTTATTGTCATGTTACATATAACCCAACCATGGCCCAAGAAAGATCAAAGGAATTTCTTACACTGGATAGGAAACAATTAAAATCTTATTAATGATATTCTAAGTGAATTGGGTTCAATTTAATTACAAAATGGTTCAATGATAATATGGTTGGAATAAAACCAACCTGGAAATTCATCCAACAAAAGGAAAGGGTCAAAATTCCTCATTCAGGCTTGCATGTAAATTAGTATCCAAAATTTCAATTAAACTATGATGAAATGGAAACACTGTAACTTTGAAAAAGAAATCCAAATATTTCCAAAATCCTTACCTTGCAATGCTTTGTCTAAAAACGATCCCATTTTCTTTAGGTTGATCCTTCAAAAGAAACTTTCTCTCTACCAAGTGAAGCCTTTCAAATGGGGTGGTATCTATGTCAATCATCCTGAATAAAAAAATGCTCTTAATCCTACAACTACATATTAAATGAAAATTATGAACATATGTCATAGCCTTGCACCCTATTCTAAACATATATCATAACCCTAAAATAGCCATTTCTAGAAGAGAGAAAACCATTAATGAAGGAAAAAAGGGAGTCTCGATCCCACTCAAAAACAATAATGCAATGATCTCGTGTTCCCTATTGTTACAACTAGAAAATGCAAAATCCAATTTGCATTATTTCAATAGCATTGCACTAGTCATATGTATGTTGGTAGCTTGGATTTGTTTTTTTCTTTCACATGGTTTGGAGTCACTCATGTATTTTGAGGCATGTTTGAGTGTTGAGGTCACACAATTGGAGGTAGTTTTGCACATATGGTAGTGATTCACCTTTTGTGGTACCCTCTACATCTTTTATACATAATTTTTCATTAAGGATACTTTTGAGGTATTTTCACACTCCACGAGGCAAGAGTTTCATATTTGGAGGCATGAAGAGGATATCCTAGCACATGAGTACATGTTTCAAGGTAAAGGAGCCCATTCTATGAGGTGCTCTCTGCATGGAAGTGTCTAGAAGATACTAGTACCTTTGGGATTTATATTATTATTTTGAGAAGTTGCTAGAACATCTCTAATGAAGAGTGCCTTACCTTGAAGATAATTCTAGAACTTATTTCATGATGGATCCATAACCTTCTATAATATTCTCTATGATATCTTATTATAAGGTTGATCAAAGAATCTTCTAGAAGAAGAACCCCCTGTAGATGTCTCTAGAACATACTTTTGTTCACATAAAGGGAGGGTGCCCCATATAGAAATATCTAGAATATGTTTAAGAAATATCCCTACTTAGAAGTCTTTAGAAGAGGGTGTTGTAGGAGTTTCTAAATAATTATATGGGTTGTAAATGGAACTATGAAAGAGAGTCACGTCCTCTTTTGCAAGGTGTGTTTTCATTGTGTATAAATCCCTTGACCATTGGACTATAGTTGAAGATATCTTGTGTAGGTTTGGAGCTTCATTGAGGAAATATTTAGGGCTATAATATTCACTTGTAAGGTTGCTACTATAACTTTGTTTCCTCTCTTCTATTCTGGAAATTTTTGTAGCTATTATAGGATTTATTTACCAACATGAGAGGCTTGAAGAGTGACCTTTTGTGCTCTCAAGGTCCTTAATATTTAGATCTGGATTATGCTATGTACTTGGGATATTATTCTAATAGAAATTTCTCCTTTACTTCATTATTCACATTCTAATGCTATGTGATAAAAAAATATACATTGTAAGGGTATTATGGAATGTTTATGAGCTTAGTAAGTTGGCTGAAAAGTGAATATACAGAACTGTTATCACTAAGAAAGACTATTGTTTGGATCATCTTTGTTTGTTGAATATTGTCTATTGTTGAATTCTCCATGTCCTTAAATTATTTTGACTCCATTGCCAAAGGATTAAGCATTAATCTATTTGAATCCACTATCAAATATGTATTGCATATCACAAATAGTAGATTGCTAAATCTGATTTGTCTCAAGGGTTAATAAATATTGATCTAGTAATATTATTTGGAGAAACCCCTCCTTGTGTTGGAGGAGAGATGACCTAGAGTGAAGGGAGGTTCTACTGAGGTGATAGTGAGTAGAACTTCGAAAAGTTTCCCAGGTTTTGTACTTTGGATGATTTGGAATTATCTTTTCATGTGGATCAAAGAGGTAACATCTATTATGTTGTTTCAAAATTGGAAATTGCAAAGTTTCATTCTCCATACTACATTGGGTATATATGTGTTTTATGCTTGATTTTGGACTGGGGGATGTGATACAAGTGTATATTTTTTAATGCTCCATTCACTAATCCATTTGGATGCAAAATATGATGTTTTTTTGACGTTGATGAAAAAAATGGCTTGTGATGTTGGAAATTTTGTGAAAGCACACACACACACACATTGTTTTTTGTCTCAATATATGTCAATATTGTGAAAAAATCTATACATCATTTGAATTCCGATGATATGTCATCATAATTATAATGGCCTCAACATTCTCATGGGACCCAAGAAAAACAATTAATAAGTCACATACATAGTAAACACATTTGACTATGTCAATTATAATTATATTTAACTATCGTTAGAATTCTAACATCCTAAAAAAAGTTATTTATACCCGAAGAGATAAAGAGACGATAATGTGATACTTTTGACATCTATAATAGATTTTTGTCCTAATTATGATGACTACAACAATGCTTTTCTATCTACTTTCAACATCCATTTTTTCCTACAAAGTTTGGATTATCTACATAATCGATTTCTTTTTAGGTAAACAATTTGTAAATGATTTTTGAATCTTGTATGTGTTGAATACTTTGATTATATTATTATATTTTACTAATATTGATTCAATGGGTTATTGTTGTAATATATAAGTATAGCAACATCATCAAAAGATGAAACTTTAAACTTTAAGGATCATTTCTACTTTAAGAGATAGAAATGGTAATGGTAAATGTTATGTGCAAGGGCTTAAGAAATAAAAGATTTTTAAGGGAATCACCTATAAAACATTGTTGGGAGTATGGGCACTTTGAAGGGGGAACCAAATATCTCTTGTTGGTAATGTTCTCTCTCTCTCTCTCTCTCTCTTTCTATATATATATATATATATATATATATATATATATATATATATATATATATATATATATATATATACTAAAAATATGGTATTGTTTGTAGTTACAAATACAAAGCATCGTAGGCTTGAATAACCTAAGCATATGCCAAAATGAAATTATAGTATAAATATTGGTGAACAAGATGATGGAGATGGAGTGCTAGGTGGAGGTGTTCAAATTAATCCCGTGGAAGCAAATGATACTAATATGATTGGGAGTGATGGGATAAATAGATTTATCCATGATACCTTTTCTCCAATGGATGAAAACTTTGATGATATTCAGGATGTGTCTATGATTGATAAGGCATGAAAACCCTTATATGAAGACTCAAGGAAAAATATTCTCTCTGCTATTTTGTTATTGGTCAACTTGAAGGTATTAAATATTTTTTCAAAAGTTTTCTCGTTCTGCTTTTAGTGTTAATTGTATAAAGGATGCATCATTAGTGAATATTCATTACAATAAATTATTTATTAATTCCATAGATTGTTAGTTTATTTTCAACTACCATTGTCAAATACCTTACCCCACACATGATGAGAATCGTCTCTCATTATTATAGACATTGGAAAGGAGTATCAAGCTACAGAAAAACATTTTTTTAATGGGAAGGAAGAGAGTAGAATAAATCCATGAAGAATAGCACCTCAACTATCAAAAATGGAATATAACAAGAATTATCAAGGTAATCAATTGGTCTCTATCTCATATCTAACTACATTATACATTTTTTCAATTATATTCAAATATTTTTACCTTTATTTAAAAAACATTGACATTGTTTAATTTATGTTTCATAAAGGTCATCCATGCATTAATGGGATTCCATAAGGAATGAAAAGATACTCCATCTGATTCATTGGGGTTCCCTCCTTTGAGCACCTACAAGTAGCTCATTTTTTTGATACAATGCATATCATGAAGAATGTTACATAATCATTAAGGAGAATCATAGATGGAAGGAGTAACAAAGAAGAAACCAACAAAGTTTGTAGTGACATTTAGGGAGCCAATCATTTAATGTGAAATTTGATTCATTCTTTTAGTGATGGAAAACCAAAGAAATCTTCCATGGTTATTTATGAAGGAAATAAATGTAGTAGAAGACACCATTCTGAAATTTAAATTTACCACTGGTTTTGCTTCAAACATAAAGAATGTCTTAATGAAGAAAGGTGTATTTGGTGGGGTAAAAACCCACAATTGGCATACCTTTATTAAGGTAATATGACATATTGATCTCGTATTGGTATTCCTTTATTTTAGTAGTTTGTTATTATTTTTACTTTTGGGAAAAAAATAATGATTCCTTCTATGTTACAGTATGTTCTACCTCCATCTCTCCTATATAGCTTTGATAACAACATAAAAAAACGTTATATATGATATGGCAAGTACATGAGGTAAGTAACAATTTATATTTGAAAGGTACTTAGTTGCAGAACTTGTTGACAATATGTGATTTACTTGCATTGTATAATTATATGATTTTGTTGAAGCATGTGGTTTGATTGCATCATGTATAGGCAGTTGTCATTTAAAAAAATCAATAAAGGAGATATAAATTATTGGAAGAGATTGATTCCTCAGTTAATGTTTGAAATGGAAAAAAATATACCTCCATCATTTTTCAAAGCATAAGAACACTACCTCATACACCAAGTTGAGGAGATTGAAATGTGTGGACCTATACACACAAGGTCAATGTGGATGGTGGAGAGGCACTTGAAGTCATTGAAGGATTTTGTTAGACAAGGATAACATCCTGAGGGATCCGTGGTCGAGTTTTATATGTTACATGAATCCTTCATGTATATTAGTGAGTATCTTCCTGAAGTAGAAAGATATAAAAATTTGCCTCGCATTTGGGATGCCATTTCCATTGGCAACAAACATGAAGGGGAGGATTTGTTGGGGAAATGTAGAAAGAATAATGTGAAAGGTGAGACAGTACCAAGTTATAATAGTGTGTGTGTGTGTACACACACGCGCATATGTATATAACTCTGTATTGTCTCACCTTTCACTTATTTATTTAATTTTATTCATTGGCCATCATTTCTTAACCTTTATTGGAACCTTTTATTAAATTTTTCTTTTTTCTCATATAGGTGGCCAAGAGTGGAATGACCTACATTTATACATTGAAAATAATCTCAATTGGATGAAGATATGGATAAAACAATGTATAGAACTTGATGGTAAGTTATCATGGAATAGGGTGACATAGTTAATTAAAATGTCTCATCGTTCTCTCGATTTTCCAATATTCTCACACACAAAGAAATTGATTGGATGAAGATCTGGATAAAACAATGTATAGAACTTGATGGTAAGTTATCATGGAATAGGGTGACATAGTTGATTAAAATGGCTTATCATTCTTGAATTTCCAATATTCTCACACACAAAGAAATTTATTTAGCAGATAGTGCAAAACATAGACAAGCAAGCAATATTACCCAAAAAATTTTAGTTAATTACCAATATCTTAAGTGTTTTGATTTTGTCCCTCAAGATATTTGTAACACCCCAATTAGAGTAATTAATTATTATAATTAAGGTAAATTAAGTCATTAGTGTAATATCCCCCGGTAGAGCACCAGTTGTAATTATGAATTGTAAACATGTTCGTTAGGCTGGTGAGCCGAGTTATAATAAGCTAGGAGGCTTATGTGATGATTAGGCCAGGAGCCTAGGATGCTAAGGACAGGAGCCTGTTTTGTATATGTAATTATGCAAAATCATTAATAAAAGTATACACATCGTTGCATGTAGACCGACCACGAAGAAAGCATGATGGGGGACTAAGCTTCCACAAGGTTGGGCAAGGGAGGGGGCTAAGGGTTTGGGCCTAGGGCATAAGCTAGGGGGCTTACGTCTAAAGGAATAATATTTTAATATTAATTCCTGAAGGTTAAGATGGACATGTTGAGTGTTGTCCTAAGTTCCTGAAAAGGGAACGTATGCTAAGTGGAGTGCATGCAGCTCCAGGGATATAGGTGTTGACCTGGGCTCATGCAATTAAAACCCAAGAGTCAAACCATGGAAGGGATTGGCTCCCCATTCTTGCATCCTCCACCTGAACTCGTTGGTCAGGGATGTCCACCTTTCGTTACCTACGCATGGTACGCACAGTTGAGAAAACCTCTCACGGGAAGGGGGTTTGCTTTCCATTTCCCCATTCATCATCTGGCCTCTGTGTCTTCCCTCTGCATAACCTCGCACATCTGAGAAACCCATCGGGGAGGGAAAAGTTGACCTGTGTGTCTTGTGAACCCAACCTATCCACTCTTGCAGAACCAAGTTTGTACCTGAACCATTTTGGGTTGCTGCCATTTGTTGCCTGAGCCATGTTGTGTCTTAATGTCCGGTCATTGCCATTTTCGGGTCCATAACCGATTCCTGTTGTTGTCGTCACCCGGATGTTAGATGAATGTTGTTGCAGTATTTCTTAGGTGCTGAATTGAAGAAGGAGGTTGTTAGGCCTATGAGAAACTCTCCCAGGTGAGAGAGTTTGCTGGGAAGTGAGTTCTCCTGGAAGGGAGTCCTATAGCAACTACAATACTATGAGACTTCTGTTCCAGCCTATTGCTAAAGCCCAAGGTAAGGGAGGTGTACTAGCCGATGGACTTGTATTAGTGAAGGTGTACCCTTCTAGGGTGGAGAAGGCATGTGGGGAATGAGGGTCTGTGGGTTGTGGGCATAAGTGGCTCCTGGGATAAAAGATCCTTCTTGTTATTTGTGCAACTTCCTTGTTTCCCTTGCCAAGCCTAGAGTTCCCTTGCCCAGTGGATCTTAGTCCTAGCTCAGGGGTGACCTACTGCTAAGCGTGATGAGCAGTGTGGTCTATGGCTGGGAGGTTCGTGGAAGGTCTGCACGCAGTTGGTGGATTTACTCCAGCTAAACGATAAGTATCATTTATGTGCTTAATTATATATTTTATGCATGTTTGGGTTACTTGAAATGTATCATGTGTTCTGTTGAATGTGGACTTACTATTAATATCAATTGCATCTGTATGGTAGCAGTAATTATGTGTTAAGTGTTTTAATTCGATTAAAATGCATGTTATATATATGTGTGTGTGATTCCATGTGGTGGTGTTACCGGACCTGTGGATGGCCAGGTTGTTTGGGTAGCGTTATCTGAGCTAAGTTAAGGGTGTTCTTGTAGCATTTCCCGACCTATTGTTGGCTGGGGATGTTACAATTAGTGTGTTAAAAGTTAATTAAGAAACTAAATCATTAATTTATCTAAGTCAATTAATTATTTAACTAATTAGATTTTATCATTTATTTATTTACTCTTTTTGAATTAAGAAATGCAACAATAAATGAAATGCATATTTTATTTGTTTTAAGGGTAGGTATGAATTTATGACAAAGGATAAGGGGAGATGGGAAATTGATGATGGGGGGAGTAGGTGGATTGATGGATAAGAAAGAAGGAGTTGGACTTTGGAAGGGGGATTCGAGAGGAGAGGAAGGAAAAAACTGGGGAAGGAGAAATTGTTGCAACCTTTTATGTTTTTTTACTAGTAAATAAATACAAAATGATAATTGTTGCAAACTATTGTGTTTTTTTTCTAGTGGACTAGTGTTGCTGGGATTTTGGGCTCGGGGGGTGGGAAATCTGATTTCCAGGAGCTAGGGAGCTGGAGAGGATATGTTCCTAGTTGGCTGGGAGGAAATAGTTTCAGGCAATTGTCTAGAAACAGTGGATAAGGGAGAAAGATCTTAACCAATTAGAATTTTCAGGTATTTTTCTAGTGGATAAGGGAGCAAGATCTTAACCAGTTAGAATTTTAGGTATTTTTCTAGTGGATAAGGGAGCAAGATCTTAACCAGTTAGAATTTTCAAGTATTTTTCTAGTGGATTTATTTGATTGATTTATTATAAATATTGTAAATTGATTGTTCAAATTATTAGTGAGTTCATTCCTTCAAGTTAAATTTTCTACACCCGGATGGGGTGAAAAGTGGCAAGACAGGGGGGATAGGTGGCAGGAGCAACTAGCGGGAAGAGTTATTATCCCAAGCCGCCACCCTTGGCGATATTAATTCCCCATGGAATACACCATCGGGGATATTAATTCAGTGCACCTGCAGAAGCCCATGGAGGAGCGCTCCAACTAGGACACTAGTACTAGAGGCTTATACCAGTCCTGTCAGCCTTTAATGGAGATGGGAGGGACTTTAATAGTGCTCATCGACTTAAAAATAGACCAAGGTGCCTGTTCTCTCCAGATATTTGCTAACTTTCACTTCTGCTTTGTGCTTCTTGGCTCTTCTGGCCTCTTCGCTCACTTCATGGGCGACCTCCGCACTTCCTCAGACTAGCATTGTTGTCACTCCCTTGTTTCCACCATGCCCCGAGACAAGGGCAAGCCAAGGCATTCCACCAGAAACAAAAATGCCTTCACTCGGGATAATTGGCTCACAGCTTCTCAGATAGCTTTGATAGCTCATTTCAGCCAACCCCGGAGACCCTCCAACAAAGCTCAATCCACCCTACGTATTCCAAAAGAGGAAGACCTACCCACCTCTCCCCAAACTCAAGCTTTGCTTCCTCTACGTAATCCCAAATCCGAAACCCTACCCCCGACTGAGCTTTCTCCTCAACCATCCCAGCCCGCTTCGGCTTTCCCCAACAAAGTCAAGGAGGAAGCACCTTCGTCACCTCAACATTCAGGCATGAAGGTGGAAGAAGTTGAGCTACCTTCTCAGCCTGGCTCGAGCCTTGTTCATTTGCATAAGTCCCCCACGACTCTCAGCCCCTCCACCTCCTGAGACTTTCAACCACATTGGTGGGAATGGGGTTGCATTGTGGAGGAGAAGATCCCCCCAAGTTGGCAATTATCAAATGATGGGGAAGATACAGGTGAGGCTGGTGTTGATGGAGGCAATGACGGTGCTGACAAAGGCAAGGACGGTGTTGAAGACACATGCGAGATCAATGTAAAAGAAGGAAATGACAGTGTTGTTGATGACTCACACCACAAGTTTCATCTCACAGTGGAGCACTTGGAGCTTCTCTTTGACATCCGACAGTGGCAGGACGAGTAGAAGCATGGCCAAAGAACCACCCATCAACATTTATATTTTCTGTTTGAATCACTCTCAGATGCCCCTTCTCAAGCTCAATTCCCTACCTGCAAGCAGAAGTACATCCCGACCTACACCATCTATGGATGTCCAGGTTCCCCAAAAGATTGACACGGCCCACCCCTGTCTCTGGTTCATGTCTATTCTCATTTTCAACATGAATCATGATTTTATTTTCACTCTTTTTTACAGTTTTGTAATCATCATAGAAATGGTGACTCTAGAAAGAGTCTGCCCTAAGCTAGTTACGGGGAGAGAATCTCCTACTAAAGCTCTCATTTTTTTCTTCAATTTTTGTAATTTGAAACTCTGCAACTATGGTCACACCATCATTTGGAGCCACATGTTCTGGTTTCCTTTATGTGGCAGAATAGGTGGCTACCAAATGGTATACAGATGTACACTCATGATGTTATAATACAAGGATCTCTTTTTTATTTACAAAACAAAAAAAGTTAAATTTTCTAGAAATACTTACGAGTTTATAAATCACAATTTGTTTTATTACAATAGAATCAAATTTTGTTCCTAATTCCTTCCATAGATACATAAGTTAAAAATTAGAAACATAAACTTACCATTGTAACAAAATTAAAAATTCACATTGATAGCATGATGCATGCACCATAATTTCACAGGATAAAACTTGAGGCCCTCCATGAGAGGACCATTACATTTGGTATTAGAGCCAAGTTTAAAAACTTGGACTCTAGGGCCTACCCACTCTTAAGACAAAAAACCCAGAAAACCCAGAAATGTCGAGGGAGAAAACTTGAAATAACCCTTAAAAAAAACCTTGTAACACAAGGGGAGTTGCAGAGAAACAATTCCCTACCAAGAAGGGAGATGGAGATAGCAGCAAAGAAGGCAGATGGACATAGCAGCAAGAACTGTGATTCAAGCCAATGACGCTATAGAGAGAAAAATATGTTTGTAGCTCCAGTTTGCAATATTTATTGCGATTCAAGTCGATTCAAGCCAATGACGCTACAGAGAGAAAAACATGTTTGTAGCTCCAGTTTGCAATATTTGTTGCATGAGGCTAGTCCAAACCGATCAGTTCAAACATAATCGTTGGAAAGAACCCAGAGTTTCTTACATCAAATTACAGTTACCACACGCAGGCACGACAAGCTTTGTTTATTACAAGCATACCCTTCCAGTTCACAAGTTTGAGCCTACAGTATAACCCATTCGTCTTGAAAACCAAGTTGGACTACAGTCATACAATCGAAGGGGCAAAAAATGCCAAATCGTCGGAAGGCCCTTTCACATACAAATCCCTTCATGCTTGAAACTAGGTGTTTGGAGTTAAAAGGAAATTGATCTTCATAGACAAATTTATGAAACTTTGGTGCATGATCTCAACTTGTTAAACGTACCATAACATCACCTTCAAACCCCTGTATACATTACTTAGATCTTTTCACACCACATTACTTCGAACACTTGCATATTCCTATTTATTACGATTACCATACTGCTTGTGTCTTTACAGTGTAGCTTCAATCACTTCGCACTTTGCACATTCTTTCACCTTGCCTCTTATGATCATATTGAACAAACACTAATTTTAATCTATAAGCCACAATAAATAACAATACAAAGCAAGCAAGCACAAAGAGAATGAAAAAATTCTCATGCAAGAAGCCAACAGGCTAAAAATAAATTCATGATTTCACTCGACAAAAAGCATTAAACAACCTAGATCAAAATCATACAAGGAGTAAGCAATCCATAAAATAAATAATGAACATTCCTGCATCCTTCAAATCATAAAGACAATCGCGAATTCATAATCATCCGAAAACAAAACCGGAATTGGCCAAAAGAGAATGACTCTAAAATGCAAATATTTGTCATATGTACAAAACTATATTTATTACTTAAAAAAAACCCTGATTTATCACTTGGGATTTTCAGTAGCTGGTGTATGCCATGATATCATTTAAACCCGTCGATAAGACATCATATATATTCATCTTAATAAGATATTGTCAGATCAGTTAGCATATGAATATTCCCTTGCCTAGAGATCTGCCTAGGGATCTTTGAAACCCTAAACCAACTATCTGCCAAGGGATCTTTGAAACCCTAAACCAGTCATGGCTGTTGTGGATAAACTTTAAAACACAGTGGCGAAAAGCCATGCAGTCTAAAATTCCAGTCTAATTAAGAATCATGTTCAATTTTGAAATAGATTACGGGAAATTGAATCCTAAAATTATCAAAGACAACGAGGGAAATCCATGATAATGTTCCATGGATTTACGCTGTTGTCTTTGAATCAGTTGGGATTCCATTTCTAGGACTGGTAATATATTAAAATTATATACTTCAATTGGAATATGGTCAGAATTGTAGATTATTGCTGCTAAAGAAGTATGATTCAAATGGTCACGATGACCACCTCAGATTGCAGAATTGTAGCTATCGACGATAACATATATCTGGGGCATAATCAAAATTCAAAATAGTGGGATAAAAAACTGGTACTTCGAGAGTTGGGAGTATATTACTTTGGAAAAATACCAATCAAGAATTGGGAGACAATTTGAAGAGGGTAAATGATTATATTGAAGATAGTGAGAGATAAGATAGATGTCAGTGACACTTGAAATTACTTTATATACCGTGATTTATTTATGACGCAACCCGCCCCTCACCGAGCAAGTCGCTCCACCAGGACCTTCTTCTTCCACGGGCCCGAAGAATCAAAGTACTCTTCCTCTCCTCTTGGGAGTCCACTACCCACCGTAGACTCCTTCTGCTGCTTTCCCTTCGGATATCGGGAATTCGGACTTCGGGATTTCTCGGTTCATGCGAACATGGTTCACATGCAAAGAAAAACCCCGAACCCCGATGGTCAATGGTCAACTTTCCCACTATCGGGATTGTCTCTATCGGGAAATCGGGAATGGCGAGGTTATGTTACACTGCCCTCTCAAATCCCCGAACCCCGAACTCCGATGACACCTGTCGACATCCCAGGTGAGGCCTCTCGCCATGACACCTGTCTCCCTCTTATTCAATAGGGATTTCGCGATTCGGGAGTTCGCGCCTCCTGATGCCCAAGGTCACAGGCTCTACAAAACCCCGAATCCCGACTCTTCCAGATCTTCCGCCACGTGTCTCCCTCCGATCAACGGCTCCGATCAACTCGGGAAATCGCCGGTCGCGATTTCAAAGAGCTTGAACTCTTGTCTCCAGGAACGCCGAACGCCGAACCCCGATCCTCAGGGGTCTTGCACCACGTGTCCCTTCTCCGATCGACGGCTCAAATCACTTCGGGAAATCGTAACTCGGGATTTTACGAGGTGTAAAACCTTCGTCCTCCCAATCCCCGAATGCCGAAACTCCGATCTCTCCGGATTCATGCCACCTGTCTCTCCAATGATCGATGGCTCCCGTAGATTTAGGAAATCGTGTCTCGGGATTCCACGAGATGTGAAACTCTCGCCCTATCAATCCGCGAATGCCGATACCCCGAAGTCCGATGGGCTTTGATCCATCCTTGCCTGTGCTTACGGTTAACTCCCGTGCAACTCTTCCACGATCTAACGATCCTCGGGATTTCGCGAAACTTCGCTGGAGTTTCACGCCGTCGATTCTCTTCCTCTGAGAACTCCTTCTACTCTTAAGAATGGATTTTGTCCACGCTCCACCTGAGTCTGTTCCTCGACACTTATAAGGAATTATTCCTCCTGAGCTTTGCCTCTCTCTGACTCCTTCAGAGATTTCTCGAACGCGCTCCCTGCGCTCGGCCTTCAACCACTTCCAACAGTGATGAAGTCTTCCGGGTCCTGTGCACTCACGCTTGCAACAGTCTCGACCTGTTCCTTC